>CM019173.2:12340026-12648251 GCA_009739505.2 Apolygus lucorum | reverse complement strand
ATTTTTATGGCGAAACAGCGAGGCAGGCTACATTTTAATATGGTTTATTAAGTGGATAAACTCTGTATTCAAGAAGGAATTCAAACATCACTCTGCTTCAACTACAACAAGGCAGTCCTGCCCATCAATCTCCATAAATCTTCTCGAAATCATCCCCAAAGGTGCTTTGGCATTTGGAGAGTGTAATAACTCCTCCTTCTATTGGTCTGGAAGTCTAGATTAAAGGTTTATGAGAGGGGGGGGATTCTGTGTTTATACCAACTAACTAACTAAATGGCTCTACAGCCCAGGGTGGGCCTTGGCCTCCACTAGGACATCTTTCCAGCTTGACCGATCTTGTGCCGTTGTCATCCAGTCGTAGCACCCGAGCCGTGCTGTGTCTTCTTCTAAATTGTCACTCCATCTTAATCGTGGCCTTCCTCTCTCCCTTGTACCATTCGGGCGAGTTAACAGGAGCTGCTTAGCTGGATCGTTGTCATCCATTCGGAGAATATGGCCGGCCCACCTCAATCTCCCCAACTTCACGAATGAGGAATTTCACCATGTCGGAATTTCCTATTTTTGACCCCAAAATCGGATTCAGCACCTCGAAAAACCACCTACGGCAAACTTTCAGCCCTAACTTCCTAATTTACGAATAAACAAAACAGTGTAGAAAATACGAATGTTTAAAAAAAAACCGGGAAAATGACGTCATCCTGGAATAGTTCATTTATGGCCGCTTGAAGCGCTGAGATCGAGAAATCCATAGTCCCCAGATGCACAATTTCACCAAACAGTAAAGTTCGAAATTGAAAAACTGAAGAAAAAAATAGAAAAAGCAAGATGGGGAAAATTAGGTTTCCCCTGTTTTTGTTTTATAACTTTTCTCTTAGAAAACACAATTTTGTCGTCCCAATGGGCAACACTGGGAGGAGACGGCGATCTGAACAGCCCAATCAGTGAGCGTTCCCGCTTCACGTCTGTTTCCCGGTTAGTTTTGAAATCAAAAATTTTGATTGTCTCCCAAAAATAACAGGAGACTTATTTTCCGAAATCAGCCCAGTTTTCATCTATCCCAAACCATTAACTATTCAGGAAAAATGCAAACAGAATTCGGTGAAATTCCTCATTTGACAACATCAAAATCATCGTACAGCTGGTAGAGCTCTTCATTGTGGCGCCGCCTCCATTGTCCATGGTCGAACACAAGACCCAGTATTCTCCGAAGGATTTTTCTCTCAAAAATTCTAAGGGCATTCTCAGATTGCTTTGTCAAGACCCACGTTTCTGAAGCATATGTCAGGACGGGGCGAAGCAGCGCCTTGTACAAGGTGAGTTTAACCCTCCTGGAGAGTACTCGGGATTTCAGGAGCGGCAATAGTCCAAAATAGCATCGATTAGCAGCTAGTGTTCTTGATTTTATTTCGATCGTACAATTATTATTTTCGTGGACAGAGGAACCAAGATATTTAAAAACATCAACCCTTTCGAAGCAGTACGGGCCGAGGAGAATGTCTGGCGTTCTTATTTCATTGTAGTTTTTACTGGAGACCATGAATTTTGTTTTGCTTTGATTAATGGTTTAATTTTAATTTTTAATGGTGTTTATATCAAAGTAGGCCAATAAAGAAACGTTTTAGCTCTTTTTAGGACGTCCCACAGTAAGACTTGGGCGTCCTTATGCGATCGATCTGGGGTGAAGTTGGACAACACTCAACAGAAAAAAAAAATAACCACATAGTAATGCGTTTTAGACCATTCTGAATCCAAATCCGCGAAAAAACCATAGGTGTATGTCTGTGTGTATGTGTGTGTGTGTGTGTGTGTGTGTGTGTGTGACAAAATCTTGTGTCGTCTGCACAGCCCTTAGTTCTCAACCGATTTTCCTGGTTCTTTTTTTGTTCGACGCGGAAAACTATCTAGTTGTGCACTACGTCGCCGGAATTTCGAATTTTGCCTTTTAAGGGGAGGAAAGGGGGGGTTAATGCTCAAAAAACGTGCGTTTTTGGGCATAATTTTGTGTCGTCTGCCCAGGCCTTAGTTCTCAACCGATTTTCGTGGTTCATTTCTTCTTTGACGCGAAAAACTATCTAGTTGTGCACTACGGCGTCGGAATTTTGAATTTTGCTTTTTAAGGGGGGGAAAGGGGGGGTTAATGCTTAAAAAACGTGCGTTTGCGGGGGCAATCTTGTAAAATCTGCCCAGGCCTCAATTTCCAACCGATTTGTGTGTTTCTTTTTTTGTTTAACTCAAATAACTTCCGAGTTGTACATGATTTTACCAGAGTACCAAAATTTACAAGGGGAGGGGATGGGTGGGGGTATAATATTCACAAAATATCCGATTTTTCATTTTTCGGTTACTTTACTGCTTACTAATTGTACCCAACCTTTGAAATTGAGGAAAAATTCTCATTATACCTTTGGATTTTCATGAATTATTCTCTGTGCCACCATGGAACTAATAGTGGTGCCACCATGGTGCCAGGACACCATAAACCGCATATTTCGTGGTTTTTTTTTTTTTTTTGTGTTTCACCTTGAATACGGACGTTAACCTCGACGGACTGCCTATTAAAACTAATAGATGAAACTTCAATGTTAAGAAGTATTTCCGCTTTGGTGCCAGACTGGCACCATTGGTGAGTGGAAGGGGGGGGGGGGGAGGTGAACTCGAATTCGCATGTTGGGTATCGTAGATCATGGATTTTAAAATGCTCTACAGATTCGAGGCTCCCACGCCGCTAGAAATGTTATGGTGGATAAGAGTGAGGTGGGGGGGGGGGTCACTATTTCTTGTCTAAAGTAATAAATAAATTACATCGAGTGAAACAGTTTTATCGCTTACCAACTGGTTAAACTGATCTAATACTTATCCAATGGGACGTCCCCTGGAATGCATGCATTACTAAACAATATGTTTTTTGCACATAACCATCCCAGAAAGAGACTCATGAATGAATAAGACACTTCGTAGATTCTTAATCAGCACTACCCTCTTTTTAAAAACAGCAAGCCACATTCTAAATTCTATTTCGAGTCGAGATTTGCAATCTGTCGATAGATAACCAACCAAGTCCTCTAATCTGACCAAATTGAGTGCTTGTGACCAAACACACGCAGAGCATCATTAGCCGAGGTACCTCCCTATTTCCCGAAATTCATAACTATAAGAAGTTCTACCTAGAAATAGGTAATGTCATTCTTAGCTAAAACTTTAATCTATCACATGAATTTTCTTGAATGCTTAAGGGTTCCACAGACCACAATGTAAAATCAATTTGCAAATAATGGACACCAGAGAACTACTCCATTCGAAAATATTATTGTAGTGGGTAACCAGAATGCAGCTACCACGTAGGTACAAGAAAGCAAACTAAAAAAGTAGTTTCATAACGGTAACTGAAGGACAATACATTTTCGAGCGGACTAGGTACATGGGTGCCACAACTTGTGGCATTGTGCTACTTGAACTGCTCATAGTAAAGAGTATTAAAGTACTTACAACAAGTAACATGTTGATGCTGTCAGCACGAGAGAGAGCTGGATCAACCTGAAATCATGAAATCCTTCGAAATAATGTCGAACCTTTCAGCAAAAGTAGGAGAAAATCAATAAATATGAACTCGACAGCAACTCACGCCTTGTTTTCGCCTTTGGGAAGAAATATCGGCAAACCAATCCCAACTCCTCCCCACAGCATTGTGAAGAAAGCGAACGGAAGAAATGCGAACCCCATTTCGTAACTACTGAGAAAACTTCTCAAAATTCGCAAAAAATAATCAACAAAACGAGGCACCAATGACAGCTATCTTCTTATCAGCCAGTTGATTTGATTTGATTCTCGCGATTGCCTTTCCAGGAGCCTAGACCGGCCATTATCGCCATCCGTCGGTTCTCCTCGAGATAGTCGGCCATTCTCACCCTTGCCGGCCACCGATGACTGGATGATCCTACCTCCTTTTTGCAGGAAATGAAATTAATTCTACCATAATTACGATTCAATATTACAATATTACGATTCAGTATATTAGTTACAGAATGTGCTAGAAGTTAACCCTCCAGCACTCGCTTCGGGTCATGGTGACCCGAGCCTCCGTTCAAAGGTGAATATTTATCAGAACAGTGCGTGTTCCCCCCTCCAAATCCCTTGCTAATCCTCCCAGTCGGCTAGATGCGCCTGTCAGTATGATTCACGAGTCCAAAGAGTAATGTTTCATAGGTAAAAGAGGCATTTTGACCCGACGCGAGCGCCTACGTATTGTTTTTGGAACTCCCAATGACCCGACGCGAGTGAACTCGTAACTTTTTCTGACGAGGTGCCTTTGTGAATGTTTGCTGTTTTTTTGGTTTATTATTTTCAATAATAAGCCTTTGGAATCGAGCAAGAAAAAAAATGTTTAACCCCCCCTCAAAATTTGATGTTTTACGTTTCAAGGTACGTAGAATTCGAAAATCGAATAAAAAAATTTCCGTCCGTCCGCTGTACGTCGTACTACGCGGCACTTTTCTTAGCAACACTGGACCGATTTGGTTCAAATTTGGTATATGGGCTCCATTTGGGGTCTAGTTGTGCCGCGAAGCTTTTGGTTGATTTCAGTCACTTCTAAGGGGTGAAAATTAAGGGTTGAAATTTTCAAGAGTGCCCTAGTTCGAAAACTCTCGAAATAAAGGTACCTATCGTTTTTTCACCAATTTTAAATAGTATTGAATTTTTAAAAATTTTTGAGACCACCCGGAGCTCTGTAGGAGCTTTTGCTCTTGAAGCTCTGTAGGAGCTTTTGCTCTAGAAGGTTTTCCTTCGATAAAACAGAATCATGAGTGTTCTCCTTTCCACAATTTTTGTGATAATTTTATTTTGAGGGTTCAATTCTCGTTTCGTTCAACGGGAATTATTGTGCTTGTAACCCTCTGTCGTGATGCAAACAAGAGGTCTGAATTGAAGCACCCCCTGGGTCTATTGCCGAAAACCATTCATTTTGTGATTTTTCAGCATTTAAAATGTCGATAAAAAATACAGAGAATTATTAGAAGTTGCACTATACAGGGTGTCTACACTTTGGATGGGCATAACTTCAGGGTTCGATTCTACAAGGTATTTCCAACAAAAAATATCTCTTAGCAATTTTCTTTTAACCCACTCAAAATTCCTTTTTTTTCACTTTAAAGTTTTTCTTCGCGTTTTCGACCTTACGGCACTGATACGGTCATAACTCCCTTATTTCTCCTGAAAATTCAAATCTGACTACACCGTTAGAAAGAGCGTTAAATTCCTAAGTTACCTAGTGCAAAATCAACATATTTCAACAATAAAATAGTTTCAAAAAATCAAGTCAAAAAGCCATCTTTAAAAATTTTTCGAATCTTGACTTTTTTCGACCAAAGTTTTCACTCTAAATCCCTGCCAATTTCGATGGGCGCTCTTAGGAGAAAACATGCTCAAATGGTCAGCTTTTCGACGGTCTATCAATTTTTCTTTTTAACATTCAAATTGGAAGAGTAAGTGAAGTTTGAATGCCAGAAAACGTGTGTTTTACAAGCAAATCCAGTGTTTTGAGCGGTTTATGGTCCCCCTCGACCTCAAGATGGCTTGACGATTTTGGTATCATTTCCTATGTAATTTTTTACGCTGAATCAAATAGTGATACTTCCGAATGGTTCCGACTGCTAGAAAGTGGATTTTTCGAAGAAAACCTTCGTTTTTCTCACATAAAATACGCATTATTCGTAAATGTGGCAGTGAGCATGAAGTAGCACCTTTGAACTCAACAAAAACTTCAATCAGCTAGAAATTCGGTGTTTTTGTTGAGTTCAAAGGTGCTACTTCATGCTCACTGCCACATTTACGAATAATGCGTATTTTATGTGAGAAAAACGAAGGTTTTCTTCGAAAAATCCACTTTCTAGCAGTCGGAACCATTCGGAAGTATCACTATTTGATTCAGCGTAAAAAATTACATAGGAAATGATACCAAAATCGTCAAGCCATCTTGAGGTCGAGGGGGACCATAAACCGCTCAAAACACTGGATTTGCTTGTAAAACACACGTTTTCTGGCATTAAAACTTAATTTACTCTTCCAATTTGAATGTTAAAAAGAAAAATTGATAGACCGTCGAAAAGCTGACAATTTGAGCATGTTTTCTCCGAAGAGCGCCCATCGAAATGGGCAGGGATTTAGAGTGAAAACTTTGGTCGAAAAAAGTCAAGATTCGAAAAATTTTTAAAGATGGCTTTTTGACTTGATTTTTTGAAACAATTTTATTGTTGAAATATGTTGATTTTGCACTAGGTAACTTAGGAATTTAACGCTCTTTCTAACGGTGTAGTCAGATTTGAATTTTCAGGAGAAATAAGGGAGTTATGACCACATCAGTGCCGTAAGGTTGAAAACGCGAAGAAAAACTTTAAAGTGAAAAAAAAGGAATTTTGAGTGGGTTAAAAGAAAATTGCTAAGAGATATTTTTTATTGGAAATACCTTGTAGAATCGAACCCTGAAGTTATGCCCATCGAAAGTGTAGACACCCTGTATATAGGTAAATGACGCTTAAAATTGGGACTGTAGTGAAAATATGGGTAAATGGCATGTGATATTTTGAGCTCAATTTAAAAATACCAAGAATGATCTCAATGTGCAAATGTTGTTATTTAAATATAGAAAATTAGTACCTCTTTCAGAACATGTGCCTGTTTTTTGGTTTTGTAACGATTTTACCCACAAAACTTGAATTTAAAATGGCTCGGGCCAAAAAGACCCGACGCGAGTGCTCACGTGTGTAAAACGACGCGAGTGCTGGAGGGTTTAAAGAGCTCCTGTCTTCCCAATTCATGCTGCATGGATACGATTTTGCATACCTACTAACAAGAATGAACCTCCGAAAAAATTTGTAAATCAATTTTAAATGCTTGCATACGAGTCTGCAACACATTGGGACATTTTCATGTCAACCACTACACAACAAGGTAGTGAAGTAAGGTTGTAATCAGTAAAGTTTCTGTACCCAAGCATCAAAATAAGAAAACAGTTGATTGTTCTCTACGCAACACAGAGAACGCAACACAGAGTCTATTTTATTTTTTTATAGGTCGCGTGAGCAAGACTTGCTTAGTTTTCGTGACGATTTTTCAGTTTATGTGCCAAAGCAAAGACATGAAAATGTCAATTACGTATTGACGCTGGGGTCGGTCCAAATTTCCGCAAAAAAACCATTGCCATGTTTTTTTTTGTTTTTATCGCTGAATTTCGAATTTTACCTCCTCTAGTTCCACAGTGACGGCCACCCCGAGGAGAACCCCGATAATGGCCGCTGTAGGCTCCCGGAAACTACTGTTCCAATATTTTCCTAGAGCAGATATGTACAATGTAATATATGTACAATGTAAGCAGATAATGTACAAAACGTTCTCGTAATCATACGAAAATCTATTTATTCTCTAAATTGAATTGCTTATTTGAGTATATTGCCTTGAAAATAATTTAAGGACAAACTTACAACAAACCATTAACGAGCAACATTGGAGAAGGCAACACCCATCAGATGTTGAATTAAGGAGGCACTGGTTCAGCCCATCCCACTTTCGTTCTGTGTCCAGCCGATCTATTTATTTTGTCGATTAGTCTAATAATTTTGTAAATTTTACCCATATTTCATTAGCAATGGCGATTTCAGTTATTCCTTGTGCGTTGATTACTGGATTTTGGGCCATAGTCGGGATCGTCGCTCCAATTTTCGTTCCCAAAGGACCCAATAAAGGGTAAGGGTACATGTTAGGTTATTTCGTTGCTAACATGTTATAATTTTGTAATAAGTTAGTTCTCCTGTACAAAACCTTTTATGAGTAAATGGTGCAGTTTGTTGATGAAGAACGTTTTCAGTTAGGTACGTGAAATAATGAATGATTGTGACGTTTCAGGATAATACAGCTGTCGCTGGTTCTTACTGCTGTCACTTGCTACCTGTTGTAAGTTTCGATTTACTTTGAGTTGGCACTTTTAAGCTATTTTTAAATGCCCTATTTTGATAGGACATTCATGTTAAATTGGATTAGGCACATGTGCTACGAAGAAGTTGAATGAATCTTGTTTTAAGGCGAGAGGTGTAGGCCAGGTGACAAGGTCATATCTGTGGGTGTATGGCAGGTACATACGTACTCAAATTCCCTCTAGAGGATCACAAATCGTGTCTTGCTAAAGACAGGCAGAACATTTGGGCTGCTCAAATTCCTGAATGCTTTTAGACATTGGTATGAGTTGTGGACTTCTTGTGGCTATTCAAAAACGCTTGCCAAATATACGAAAAAATGACATAAATCACACTTGTGACTGCTGACCGATTTTTACCATCCTCAGAGTGGTAAGCTGGCGATCAAAGTTATAAGACATCGATCTACATCTCCCTGTCCATAAAGTTGTGCTACGATTTACCAATTTATTGAATTACACAAGTTTTCCTGTGCTCTCTCAACAGCTCTTATTACCATTTTGCCAAAATCCCCCGTGCACTTAGGTGCTTGGAAACGTAGTACTCAGACACCTCCTGGTTCTCCCACTTCCAGGTCTTTAGGTTCAGGCACACACCATGTGATTCGCCAAATTGTTTAACTACGCCGAAGCCTACTGACCACGATGCCATTCGGTCAATAAATAAATGTTGTTTTTGCTAAGCTGCTCCAGCGGTCGCCCGTCTTGTCCTAGGTAGAGATGGGCGAAACGGTTACATTTGCGTATTAGGCTCCACCGTTACCCCTCCGGGTGGGTAATAGGTTCCAATAACCTGTTATCTATTATTAGGTTATCTCAGGGACCTTCTCAGAAGCTCATTCCGACGTTCCATTCCAAGGTGTCGTTTTCTACTTTCCATTTCCGACCTACGTTCGTTTGTTTATCATGTTACATCGTTGTTCCATTCTAAAGTATCATTCCGTTGTTATCTAGTTTTCGTTTCCTAACTAAGTTGGGATTTCTATCGTTATTTCCGACACATTTACATGTTAGTGTCTTTTCACTCTTTTTAGAGAAAAAAAACCAAGCTATTGTTCTGGCACCACACATTTTGGAGCCTTCCCTGAAACGTTATTTAATAACATGGTTAGTTTGGTAATAGGTTCCAAGCGGGTATTTCGATGGGTCGGAAATTCAGGTTTTTGACCTCAAATTTGGATTCAGCACCCTTGAAAACCTACATACTCCAACTTTCAGCCCAATGATACTATAAAATGTGGTAGAAAAATTCATTAAAGAGATCACACCTACATCTGCCGTCTGTAATCGGTTGTTTTCTGTTCGCTTCGTTTGTGGTTTCGACATATCAAATCAGGAAAGGGTTTCATCTCTTCTCTGTGCATGGATACTTTTTTCAAAGACAGTTTTGGCTAGGTACGTCACACCATTCAAATCTTCAACTTTCCTTAGCTTCTCTGATTTTTTAAAAACATTTTCTCGACGAACATACCCGATTACCGTTATTCCTGAGCCATACTATTTTGAAGAAAAAAAATTGACTGTAATACCCCATTATCGAACCGGTACCTAATGGGTTATTTTTAACTGTTACGTTAAATACCGTCTCTAGTCCTAGGTGGGACAGGTGTCAACTTGGGTTGGCGTCATTTCGTGTTCCATGGAGTAGAAAGGGCTTTAGTTTTGCCAGAGATTATAAATTATTCAAAATGCTCGAAAATCAAAAATTCGAATGAAAATTTTGACAAAATCACCAATTTTTTCGGCTCAAAATATAAATATTTGTAAAAATAAGATGAATGATTTCGTAGCAAATACTGCTTAAGTCAAGAAATTTACTACTCACAGGCAAGGAATAAAAGTTATTTTAAAAAGCTCAAAAACACTAAAGTCTAGTGAAATTTTGAATGAGGAATTTCTCCGAATTCTGTTTGCATTTTTCCTGAATACTTAATGGTGTGTGATAGATGAAAATCGGGTTGATTTTGGAAAATAAGTCTCCTGTTATTTTTGGGAGACAATCAAAATTTATGATTTCTAATAACTAGGAAAATGGACCTCTTCAACATGAAGCGGGAACGCTCGCTGATTGGCTGTTCGGATCGCTGTCCCCTCCCATTGTTGCCCGATGGAACAATGAAATCGTGTTATCTAAGAGGAAAGAGAGAAAACCTCATTTTCTCCATCTGGTTTTTCTATTTTTTCCCTTCAGTTCTTCAATTTCGATCTATACTGGTTTTGTGAAATGTTGCCTCCGAGGACTATACAGTGAGATTTCACGATCTCAGCGCTTCAAGCGGCCGTACATGAACTATTGCTGGTTGACGTCATCCTCCCGGTTTTTTTAATCGTTCTACGCTGTTTTGTTTATTCGTAAATTAGAAATTACGGGCTGAAAGTCATCGTATTAGGTTTTTCGAGGTGCTGAATCCGATTTTGGGGTCAAAAATAGGAAATTCAGACATGGTGAAATTCCTCTTTTGGAAGGTACTAAATTTTTCAAACAGCGCAAAAGTTGAAATTTCCATCATAACTGCCCCATATAGGTATTACTAATTTTGGCAACAAATTAATCGAAGTGCTCTTAACGAACAATTCTAACGAATTTTGTCAAAATTTCCTCGTTGAAGTTCACAATTTTTTAAGCAGATGAACAGTAAGGCGAATAGAGACAGGCAGTGGGACTCTCGTGACGTCACGCCATTTCCCAACTGTGTAGAGCTCACCTTGGGCGAATACTGTGTGCCTAGCTTTAGAATAAAAAAGGTGTTTCCCTTCAGATTTCAATTTATGTTCATTTTTTCAGCTGGCTGTGTACTTACATGTCACAAATGAATCCTCTGATTGGACCGAAATTGAAGACCCATATGATTCTTAATATCGCCAGAGAATGGGTAAGTCGCAGCCTCGGTACTTGAAAATAATTTTTCTTTATCTACGAGGTCCACTCAATAAAGTAAGGTCTCCAAAGCGATAGCAGTTGGAGGGAAGTTCGTTAGGAGAAGATTGACCAGCTTAGCAATGAGGGACGATCGATTCAAGTTGTCACCGACGAAATGGTTGTAAAAGTTGATACATTAGTAGTCTAGTCAATCTTAGTCAATTTTGCTCATTGCTTCCTAAAAATGTTGAAGGTTCCATTCTCACTATTATCATTAAAAAATTGATCTTCGAAAAAGATTGTGTGTGGTGGGTTATGAGAATGTTGACAGAAGACCATAAACTCCAATGAATGAAGGCATCTTAAATTTACTGAAGAAGGGGAAGAGTTTTTTGATTCCATCGCAGCCGATGAAACATGGTTGTCTCACTTCACTCCAGAAACAAAACGTCAATCTCTTGAATGGCGCCATATCACCCTGCCGTAACCACCGAAATTCAAACAAGCACCAGATGAGCAGTCCGTAAAAAAAAAACTCGGCGCTTCTCCGATGCTATCTACTTCAAGCTTACGGCGTTAATGATGAAAACATGGAACACGTTTTAGCCAAATTTAGTGCATAGCCTTTAGTCGTAGATAGGTATAATATAAAAGTTATATTATCCCTAGCAACATATCGCTCATATACCTGGAAAACCTCGTAAGTCCGAAGTGGTCTACTTTTCAGGAGACAGAATAAACTTCATGAAAATTATCCAAATGAGTTTGAGGCGAGCAATCGACCATCGAACGACTCAGTATTGATCGATTGAAGGAATCGATGGATTAAATAGCTCGAATAGAGAATTACTTATATGAGGCAGAGTTTTTTCCTCATACCCTACAGCGGATTCACAAGGTTTTCTGTTCGATTTTTACAGGACGAATGGGGTTTGAACTAAAAACTGCTCTATCGAACTTCTTTTTTTATTAATTTTTAACACGTTTTCTACAAAATGTATCAATCTTTATTGATATTCTGGGGACCAAAACTTAGTTGGCCCTCCAAAGTGATCACTTACCTCGCTAAACCTCAACAATTTTTTTAAAAGCAAGAAAGCAATAACAAAATGAAATTAATCGTGTCTCAGGGTTTTTAAATTCAATGGATTTTTATTTTTGAAAATTAGGGGGGAAAAGTCTTTAGGTAAGTGCCTTTGTGGAGTCTTCAATAAGTTATCTAGGTACGAGCTGGAAAAAGGTAGTTTCAAATGAGACTGGAAAATTTGTTTGATAGTAATGTTAATAAATAATTGTTAATAATTCAGAAAAACAATAGTCTTCGTTGTTCTTACACAAATATGGGAAACACAAATGGCGGAACACAGACTTACCTTACCTCACTACACCTTACTTACCTTACCTCGTACCAATCTGGAAGGACCTGTGATTTACAGGTTTTTTCCCAGCTGATTGCGGGAAAACAGTTTGGTCTGCACACGAGAGATTTTGCGAGGGATCGCGGACACACTTCCTCTATCAGAATATGTCCGTATCAGACTTGCGAGGTTTTCCGTATATGATTAATGTCTAAAATGCATTAAAAAGCTCGGCGTTCCGCCACAAAAACTGGAGTGTCGAAAAGGCGCGTGACCAGCCCGCTCCACCCTCCAATGTGTGGTTTTCGGGTAGTTACTCTAGGGCAATAACATGTTCCATGTTAAAAAAATATGGTTTTTTTGGGGGACTGAAAAGGTGTGTTTCTGGATTATTTCATGGCCTATCAAACAACAATACATTTCGTGCACCGAACATCAGATCTTTTGAGCCAGTTCAGATGGGACGTTGTGACCCACCCTCCTTACAGCTCGGATTTGTGGCACCCAGTACCACCTTTCTACCGCCTAAAATACCACCTGAGTAGCCAATGAATGATGACGAGGAGGTCTAAGAGGAAGTGCAACGCTAGTTAAGAGAGCAGGCGGGAGAATTTTCATCAAAGCAGGTGATAAAACTCCAGAAGTGCACCAATCGGATTCGTGATTATGAGGAAAAATAGTCTATAGTAGGTAGTAAGCTAATAAAATAAAACTTGGAAAACTTCAAACATTCAAAACACTTTTTGATTTTTTTTAAAACGTGGAGACCTTATTGAGTGACCCTCGTATTACATACAGGCAGCGAGTTTTCATAAGCTACTTACTCATAAAAGGCTTAGACGTGGTAAAAACTGGAACATCTCTTCAATTGTCCGGCATATAAATTGTTCATCTAATGGTAAAAAGTCCCTATAAGCATTAAGTCATGCAATTAACACTATAATAATTATTGTCACAATTTTTATTTATACTTTGAGTGTAATATTTTGATTGAGAAGAGAATAAAAACGACATTCTTCGATTGACCTCTTTGATTTAGGGGATTATAAACTTCTGGCGCATCAAGGTAAATCGTCTAAATGAGTAATAATTTTTTTTTGTTATTTCCTTCTCTCCATAAAAATACATAATAAATTATAAACAATCTTTAAACTCAAATTTAGTGTATTTCATACTAAGCACCTGACTTGTATCTTTGATTTTGCAGGGTAACGCCATCAAAGACCTCAACACAGAGAATTCTACCATGCACTAACGGAGTCGTCGATGCCACCAATACTTTTGTACAGCAATAGCAGTCTCAAAGACTCGAAAATTGTCCATTCCAAGCTGCCTTATAAATTCGCTTAAATTCATCATAAAAGACAATAACTATGAAGCTCAATGTGAATACCTTGGAACATTACTATAATGATTTTCCTGTCAAATTATAATTAACGAATTATTTAAAAATACATTTACAGATATTTCAATCCTTCAAGAATCTCTGATTGCGTCACCAGGGATTACTGTTATCGTTATGCGATTGTAATTTAGTTATTTTATTTTTGCTTAGATATTTGATTAGGATTTTATCTTTGGGATTAGGGATTAGGGTTTCTCAAGAACCTAAAACCGATTTAGCTGTTTAAAATTAATATTGTACATTTTATTTCTTTTAAGAGATATATTATATTTCAATAAATTATAATCGAAGTGTTGCCTTGTGATGTGATTATCCCACCTTTTGTTTCTCCTCCATGTACTAGTTGGATCAACATTTTATCATTTCAGTTTATATTGATGTCATGTAATAAGTGTTATTCTTAGGTACTCACCTTCAGACAGCTGTCAACCTATTTCTACTTTTCCTACAAAGTTCATCACCAGCAAGTAGAATCTCAATTAGCGTTTGTGACGTTCATATTAGAGGCGGAAGATCAAACCCTAGAGCGAACGAGAAGAGGGGACTTCACGAGTCCTGCGACAGAGTGGAGTCTCGTCTTGTCCTTGTAATGGGGAATTTGCCTCATGATTAAAATTTTTTTTTTCGAAAGAGGGTTCACTAGTATGGAAGAAAGCCATACCGTGCTGCTCGAAAACTCATCCAAAAAAATTTAGAGAATTTAAGGAAGATGGAAATATAAATGTACCGGGAGTCTGTGATGTGAAGAGCTTTTCCTTTTGACAGCAGCGCTACCTCTGATAGCGCACATGAAACAACTAGCTTACATAATTGAACACAGGAGTGAGCCACAAACTGGCAGAAAGAACCCAGACACGAAAGTGACAAAAAGAAGCAATTTAGTCACTCTTTTTACGATACAATTCTACCTATTAGTTTATCAAGCATGATTATTTCACCTTCTCTTATTTAGTTTCTAAATAAGTTAGTTTTGATGTTTGAATCACATTATTTGAGTGGGTTGTTTCATGTGGTCACGAGGGCGCCTCCAACTCTACATGTTGACATTCTCTGACACTATTTGCTGAAACTCCTTATACGGTTCACCAGGGCACAGTTTTGTGTGAGGAACCCTGGGGAGAGATGTAATCAGTTTTCCTCGATCTTCGCAGTGTTTTTTGACACTTCACTTGCTTAGGCATTATCTTCTATGGTAATTTTTTTCCCTCAGGTATTAAACCTCGGGTATTAACCCTTGAAGGGAAATTTTTCCCTTGTGTTAAACGTTATTCTAGGGTCCTATTATAGGGCTTGACTTGAAATTCCAGAATCTAAAATTGAGACAAATTCCCCATTGCACCTCGGTTGTTATTATTTCCTCTCATTTACTCGACCCATCTTGACTAGAGATGGGTATCGATACTTTCGTACCGATACTCGATATTTTAGTATCGATGCTGCACTATCCGATAGTTTTGGTTATTGATACTTGGAGCAGATATTAAATGTAAATGTTAATGTAAATATTAAATATTTACAAATTTTGTAAATATCGATACAGTTCTCGCGAAAAATTCAACATAATGGCAAAAAAATGAAGAAGGTAGAGAGGCTTTTGGGTCATTACTGTTTGGTCGCACAATTAACGTTTATATCATGGAGAAAATCACTCTGCTTGTACTCTTGTTAGGAAAAATGAATAAACATTGTTGAAAAACTTATTTTTCTTGAGAATATTGGATAATATTGATAGTTCGTGACACTAAAGTATTGATACTCGAGGTTTTAAGATATCGATACTCATGCCCAACGATACTTGGGATATCAATACTCGGATACGATACAGTATCGATACTTTTGTAACGATACCCATCCCTAGTCTTGACACCGCCCTTTTCTTTTTCCAGCCTCACCCTCCATTATTGGAGGGAAGTACAATTTACTGAATAAACCCTCCTTTTGCCCGCATTTACATTTGATTTTCATTCTCCCCTTTTCCCTTACCTCATACGTTTAAAGCTGAACTTAGAAATGAAAAACTAACATCAGGAACATGCAGTTGAACAGAAATAACCAGCGCATGCGCAGTTGCACTAATCGCAGTTCAGTAATTCAGTTAGCCTTGGTTGGACTGCAATCACTCGGAAGTCGACAACTCCAAGGAGTTCAGTTAGGTGCCGTTCAAAAGGAAACCTCACCCTCAAGCATAACCTGTTCATTCTAAAACTGATCTCTGGCGTTTACTTCCCCTCACCATGAAATCCAATCTGACTGCGTTTTTTCATAATAATTCAGGTTTTTGACCTCAAATTTGAATTCAGCGCCATTGAAAACCTCTATACTACAACGTTTTGCCCATCGATACTATAACATGTGGTAGAAAAATTAAATAAAGAGATCACACGTTAGAAAAATAGGCGGGCCTCCATGAACGCACAAGCACTATGCTGCGGGTGTGTGTGTGTAGTGTTTTGTAGTATCTAAGGCCATGAGGCGTTTGAGACCGCACAGGATTAGTGGAATGTCTCGATCCAAGGTCAGCAAGTTAATACGTCACAACAACTTACAACGTCACATCATTTAAATCTTCAACTTTCATTAGCTTCCCTAATTCATTCTAAACATTTTCACGACGAACAGACCCGATTACCGTTATTCCAAACCCATGCTCTTTTGAAAAAAAAAAGTAAATTGACTGAAATATTCCATTGAATTCTTTCTTATTTTTCGAGAAAAAAAAGAAAGTACAGCAGTGGCCTCAACATGTTTAGCACCCATAGAAAAGAATTTTGCTCCAGAAACTGCCAACAACTAGGCTCAGATAGAGTGGATTCCAATACTCCTTACAGTTTATACCTCCAGATAGTGAAAGAAAAGTTCAAATATGGAGGTACTTACCCAAGTTCTTGTTTTTAATTGATTTTGGTTTATTATTTTCAATAAAAAACTTTTGATATCAAACAAGAAGGAAAAATATTTAAACCCTCTCAAAATGTGATGGTTTTGTTTCAAGGTATGCATAATTCGAAAATCGAATTGAAAAAAAAAAAAAAAATCCGTCCGTACGCTTTCCTTAGTTTTGAAGAAATTTGGGGTCTAGTTGAGCCCCGAAGCTTTTGGTTGATATCAGTCACTTCTAAGGGGTGAAAAAAAGGGGATGTAATTTGCAAAACCGCCCTAGCTCAACACTCTCGATATAAATGTATTGTTTTTTCACCAATTTATAAATAGAATTGAATTTTTAGAATCTAATGAGACCACCCAGAGGTCTGTAGGACAAATAGTTCGTTCCCCATGAGGACTTGAGGGTTGGACTAATATAAATCAGAAACACGAGTGTGAATCACAAAGAGGTAGGTAGGATAAAATGTGAGAGATAAAAAAGTATCGCCTCCGATACTCGAAAAAAAGTATCGATACTACGATATACAGGGTGTCCAAGTAACTACGCTCCCCCCACTTATTTTCTCTAATAGTGTGAGAAAAAAAATCGGATTAACGCTATTCTTCATAATTTTTTGCGTAGAATTAAAAAATGACAAAATTACGCAGTGCGCAATCATGATCAACTTTGTTTTTTCATCAAATGAGAACCCCCACTTTTTATTGCAGATTCGGATTCTACGTCAAATTTTATGAACATTTTACTTCGACAACTTTTATTTTTTTTGGAGGCGCGCAGCCCGCTCAGCGAGCGCTCAAAGATGCGCAACCCAGGGATGAAGTTGAGATGAAGGTAGAACTCAAGTGTGGCACATTACTTAGCACTGTTTTTCCACGCTGAATCGCGTGGTGGTGTCCCTTTCTTGATTCGATTCCATTTTACCTCATTTATAGCCAAAAAAAGTCAATTTTTGAGGAGGAAATCATTGATTTTCTTACGAAGGGTAAGAATCCTAATCCTAATAATCCGATCATCCTAATAAAATGTAAAAAAATTAAATTTTGTGATAATTATGTAGTAGTTTCCCGTTATTTTACAATTTTAAAAATTCAATTTTTTTTTACATTTTATTAGGATGATTCATTACCCTTCGTAAGAAAATCGATGATTTCCTCCTCAAAAATTGACTTTTTTGGCTATAAATGAGGTAAAATGGAATCGAAGCAAGAAAGGGACACCACCACGCGATTCAGCGTGGAAAAACAGTGCTAAGTGATGAGCCGCACTTGAGGTCTACCTTCATCTCAACTTTGACGCAATCTCTGGGTTGCGCATCTTCGAGCGCTCGCTGAGCGGGCTGCGCGCCTCCAAAAAAAAAGTTTTCGAAGTAAAATGTTCATAAAATTTGAAGTAGAATCCGAATCTTCAATAAAAAGTGGGGGTTTTCATTTGAAAAAACAAAGTTGATCATGATTGCGCACGGTTGCGCATTGCGCAATTTTGTCATTTTTGAATTCTACGCAAAAAATTATGAAGAATAGCGTTAATCCGATTTTTTTTCTTGGACACCCTGTATATCAGGGAAAAAAGTATCGATGCTTTGGGGACATCCCTAGCACCCATAACACGATATTTCTTCAAATTGAGTGTGAATCGTTCATTCCTTCAAAATATACTTATGGTTGGTAGGTAGTGGCGAAGGCTAAGCTGTGTTCTTTGCAGGCGAGTGATCTTTACAGAAAAATAATAAGTCTTTGTGTAATAATTTGCAGCTTTTCTACCAAGGGAAGGTTAAAATTCAACTTTTGGGCAACAAAGAAACGAAAACTGTACATTTTCTAGAAACCATTATAATAAGTAAGTGTGCTGACAACTTCAAAATAAACTACATCATAATAAAAAATGGAAGTTGGAAGTATAATACAGCTTCGTAATTGACAAATCACATTTGATGTAGCGTAGTTCGTAGTAAGTATTTTCAAGATAGAAGTAGAAGGATGCTCAAAACCAACAAAATAACGAGTTCAGTGTGAAATTTTACACTAATTGCTGATTAGAACGAGCACATTCACTGAGCAACATTTACTTCAATGAACTTATTGTTTGCGGGTTTGGGAATCGAGATGAATACACATACAGAGCTTGACACAAATTATTCACGAGATGGACGCTAACAGAATGGATGAAGTTGGAAGATGCTCGCCATCGAGCAACACAAATCAATCAATTGAACGAACTCGCTAGACCCTTCTTGAAGTCGGTGATTGCAAATGGCCATCTTCTCCGCAACTAGGGATTTCGCCATATCGTTAGTGACGTCACTTCTGACGACCTGGTCGTGGAGCTGTTCAAGTATTTGGGAGGCGGAGTACGCTTCTAACATGACTTTTTCGACGCAGTTTTCGATTTCTTTGTAATTGTTGCTTTTGCAAGATTCGATTATCTCGTTGATGAATTCGTCGGGAACGATTCCGGTGACCTCGAGGACGTCCTGGTTGGTGATTGGTTCGCCAGCTTTGAGCCGAGCGCAGGACTGAAAAGTCGTGATGGCGCGCCTCAAGTCACCACCAGATGTCTCCACGACCATTTTCAGCGCTTCGGGTTCGCATTGGACTTTTTCTTCTTTGCAAATCATTTCCAACCTAGTACGAACCATGCCCTCGCCCAGAGGCTTGAACCGGAATTTGGAACAACGGGAGGTGAGCGGAGGGATGATACAGCTGACGTAGTTGCAAATAAGGCAGAACCGGGTAGTTTTCGTTTCCTTCTCGATGGTCCTACGAAGGGCGGCTTGGGCAGCGTGGGTCATGGAGTCTGCCTCGTCCAGTATGATAATTTTAAAGGGTGGACATGGTTTGCCGTCAGGTCGAACGTTGCTAGCTGTCAATTGAGCAAATCTTTTTACCTTGTCTCGAATGATCTGGATACCTCTGTCGTCAGAAGCATTGAGCTCGAGAATCCTCTCCCGAAACATGTCACCGAAGAGTTGTCGCGCAGCTGCAATTATTGTGCTGGTTTTACCAGTACCTGAAAAATACAATAGACCACGACTGAGCTCATTCTTCTTAATAATTAGGTTCAAATCAATATGTGATCCAGAATGAATGATTCAAACTTCAGCGATGGATTCTACAAGGAATTTTCAACAAAGAATATCCTCTGGAAATTTTATTTTAACCCAATGTTCTTCCAAGTATTTTTAATTTTGAGTTTGAATGACGTAACATTGAATGGATTGATTTGTCTTTTGATGAAAGAGGAAAGTGTTTATCATCCACTCACAGTTATCCCATCCATCCTTCAGTAAAAATGTTGTAGATAAGAAGGAGTTAGGTGGCCCTTGTCGCAAACGTATAGAAATAATAAAGAGCACGCCCCTAGCGGCCGAAGCAGGCAACAGTATTTGAGTAAGTCGTACAGTTCAGTGAGTCAGTACAGTCTGAAAGTGCGTGAAGTAAGGAAGTCGCGCTTCAAACCTACCATCATCTACCTCATGTAAATGATATCATTTAAGCAATATTATATAAATGCTACAAAATCATCCCGACTCAATATTAAACAGTAGTACTTTCAGATTTCATAAGCTGTCGATATTCCTCCAGCTTAGTACCTTTTCAGAAGCTGTCGAAATTCCTCCAGCTTATTACATATTCAGGAGCTGTTGAAATTCCTCCAGCTATTTATCAATCATTCAGAATTCAGCAGCTGTCGATATTCCTCCAGCTTGGTAAATAAGTATGCATAAGCTGTCAATACTCCTCCAGCTTAGTAACTATTCAGAAGATGTAGAAATTCCTCCAGCTTGGTAAATAAGTATACATAAGCTGTCGATACTCCTCCAGCTTAGTAACTATTCAGACGCTGTAGAAATTCCTCCAGCTACTTTGGTGATTATCACACACTTCATAGTGCTTTACAGTCAAATCTGTGGACATTCCTCCAGCAAATTGAGTAAATAACAGTTCTGTTAGACCATCATCTCAAACCAATAAATATGGATGGCTGAGGCAAATTGGGGACATGGAGGTGGCCGTTAAGGGCTGAGACCCGTCAGGGAGATGATGGTAATTCCAACATGTGAACCATGTTATTTATTACTGGAAAAACTATGGTGAAAGTGTTAGTAATTACTTGTATTCATGACAATGTCGTATTAAATTATTGCGGATAGCATTCGCAACAGCCCTTGTGTTCCATACCTGCGGTCCGCACAAAGATCCAAAGAGATGAGAAGCTTGATATGTATTTTGAGACCGGAAATAGGATGGAAACACCATTTAATAGCAGAGAACCAACCTACCCTGAGTATGTACACGCTGGAGAGATAACATATAGAAGATATTTCTGTATTTCGTGTGGGTCGGGTGTGGGTATTTTCGTGGGTCTGTGGAGTATTTCGGTGGGTCGGAAGATCATGGTTTTGACCTCAAATTTGGATTTAGCACCCTTGAAAACCTATATAGGTACTCCAACTTTAAGCTCAACTTTAATAATACTATAACATGTGGAAGAAAAATTAATTAAAGAGATCACACGTTTGAAAAAAAGGCGGGCCGGTTAAAATGCACACACATTACGCTGCGCGCGTGTGTGAGTAGTATTTTGTAGTATCCAAGAGGTCCTCCAAGGGTTTCGTCTCTTCTCTGTGCATGCATACTTTTTTCAAAGACAGTTGACTAGCTACGTCACACCATTCAAATCTTCAACTTTCCTTAGCTTCTCTGATTTTTTAAAAACATTTTCTCGAAGAACAGACCCGATTACCGTTATTCCTGAGCCAAACTCTTTTGAAAATTTTTTTTTTTTGATTGACTGAAATACCCCATTTGCAGCAATCTTCTTGATTTCCTTCCTTGTTTCAGTTACAATATTTTACAAACTTAATAGTAAAAGTAAAAAGTAAAGTAAAAAACAACCATTTTAGGTTGGATTTTCGTCCAACTGCCATTCTTGGCGTCGCGGACGTCATCAGCTGTCTTCCAAAGGGAAGATCAGAATTTGTTGTGATGATTTCGCTCATGGCTTCTCATTGCTTCACCGCCATGGGTTGAGACGAGGAGGGCGATGAAAGCCCCAGCCGCCGAAAAACGCACGCTGCCGGCGATGAGCTTTGAACCCACGATCCCCACAGAGGTCGGTCCAAAGTCCATCGCCAAACAACGACCTTCCCAAACACCGCTGTCCCTACAAACTTAATATAAATTACATAAATTTGTGAACAAACGCACAAGTACCAACCAGGAGGTCCGTAGAAGAGAAGATGCGGCAAATCAGCTCCTGCCATGCACTGCTTCAGCACGGATACAATTTCTTTTTGCTCCACCACATCATCAACGGTGCGAGGCCTGTACTTTTCCACCCACGGAGTAGGTTTCTTGGGTGCCTTCTCTTTGCCAGAAGTCGAAGCGGTTGGTTTAGGGGCATCATCTTTGGAGATTTTGCCAGTCTTCAAGAACGCTTGCATGCTAAACAAACAGAAAGATGCTTCATAAGATTTGACCTACGTTGGGATGGTGATACTCCAATCCACTATAATTTTGAGATTTATAAAACTTCTTCACCACTTCTTTCTCCTCTCTAAAATCATCAGCTGAATTGGTTATTATTTTTTGCTTTGAGCACATTACCTCAATAACAGTAATGTGGCAATACAATCTTTCCTCAACGATTAGTGCTTCCTTTATCGAGAAAACACTTTCATCAACTTACATTTATGTACCTGACCATCTTTTATCTTAACTTATTCACTATATGTGAGGCGGAAAGCGAAAAGGGACCTCTTGTCGGCAAAGCTGATTTCGAGGAAAAGGCTAAAAACTGGAAGAAGGTCGAAAGTATCGATTTTTCACTTTCAATCGATTATTGATCCTTGGACCCTCTTTTTCCGTTTTCTGTTATAAAACACTGAAATACTGCAGCTTCGTCATTTTTTGAGCTACAAGGATGCTTTTGGTCTTAAATTCTTCTTAAATCTATACAGATTGAGAAAATAACAATAACTCCATTTCGACGAACGCCAACAAGATTTCGCTTTCCGCCTCACATATTCTTTAATTTCAAGATTTTTTCCGTATTTTTTAATGTTACCTATGTAATTAAAACTGCTCGTTGGGAAAAACACCCATCGTTGGAAAGAGCGCTAAATTCTCAAACTTACTGTAAAACCATGATATTTTTTAAATAAAAAAAAATTGAGAAAAATCGAGTAAAAAAGCGAAGATAACAATTTTTTTCTCGATATGGAACTTTTTATTAATCGAAATGTTTCCACTGAATATCTGCCCATTTTGATGGACACTCGGAAAAAACTTATCCACTGTCAGCTTTCTAATGGTCGATCATTTTATAGGTATACTATGAAATTTGAGGACGGAAATGGAACTTCATAAAAAATTGAGTTTTTTCTCTCACAATTCTAAGTGAAAAAAGTTGCATTTTAAGTAATAGTGCATAAATAAATAAAATTGCCATGAGGGAAGAGTGCTGAGGCGATATCAATACACGAGTTTTTCGAGACGTTGCCGTTGAAAGAACGCATTAATTTAAATAAATTGATGGATGAATAATAACTATGGGTTTCTTTCAGAGTTGAGCGTTTCAGATTAGAATTTTCATGAAAATTGAGCACCGGATGTCACATAGGTACCACAAAGTTCCCTGTGACGACCTCAAAATGAAAAGCTACATACCTAACGGTAGTAATTATAACTTCAAATCATCATGACGCAACCACATGACAATTTACTGCCACAAAAATAAACTTTCTTGTCATTTTGAAATTCTCGCTGATGGCGGGAATACTGATTTTTTTTGGTTGGGCATCAATGTTGTTCACTGAATGAAAAAATGTGATTCCGAATCAGCAGCAAAAACGCAGGAAAGCTATCTCAGCTGGTAGCTGAGTCTCTGGAGATTCGTCCAATAGCAGTAAGTTGCTATGTAAAACGTTATCTCTTCCATCGAAAAGGATTTCGATACCCCATCAACTTGTACTATAGCATAAGAACGGAGGCACTGCCTGAAAGAGAGTTTGTGGCAGACACCACAATGTCCGCCACAGTAGATCATTGTGCAAAAACAATTTTAAAAAAAGATAAAACTCATGGTAGGTATATTGTACTGAAGAAGAGGAGAATCCAGGAAGTTACAGACCGTTCAGAACAAAAACACTCGATTCCAGCTTATATCGTGATAACCTTCAAAAATGATAATCCTGAGATATTAGGGTTTCTTGCTTTGGAATGAATGCGAGGATAAGTACCTACTTTCTTCTTCTACAGAGACCTGGAAAACATACCCTAATCACTCTAGTAGTAAATTAAGGTAGCGTAATGATCATAACAAGACCTGAATGTTTTGATCCTTCACGGGCAGATCCCCGAGTGTAACCTACCTTAAAAGATGAGCCTGCCTATTAAGGTACCAATGAAGATATAAGTAATATAATTATGCATTTGTCTTCACTATCTTTACGTATCATCATCTATGTTTGCTATCTGCTGCTGACGTCGTTGTTGCAAGTTCTTACCTCAGTAGATTCCAAATACGTGGACGTGAGCACTAAAATATCAAATGTAAGCAATAACTTGTTCAAATTAGAATTAAAAGAACAGTATAACTACACATATAAACATGAAAATTGGTAGAATTAATAACCAAACGTATGAAATTAATGCAACGACAGAGGAAGGCGGCAAATGTGATGTTTATCTGTGTTTATCAAAAAGTTTCTGACTTGATGAAAAGATGGAAGCAACGTAATCTTTGTCAGTCGTGGATGAAGTTTTCCACAGCTCATGTCGCACCAATTTCGTTCTCTCCAGTTTTGGATCGTGTCTCATCTTTGAGTATAAATTGATTAATAATATCACCTAAGCTATAATTGTTTTCAAAATATTCATTCAAACAAATTTAGTTGGTTGGGTGGAAGTGGAGAAGGGTCTCTTATCCATGGATGCTTTACCCTAAGATCCATTACTCCTCCATGCATTCACCTAGAAGCTTGACACTTTGCCATTTTCGGTCGCATTCATCAAGCTCGTCTTTGACTTGAATAGTACTCTTCAAGTGCTAATCAAAACGTTAAATTACTCGTCTTCTCAGCCTCTATCAATAATTGTTCAAGGAAAACTTGAAAGTGTGAATAATGAGCCCAAAAAGTTAATTTTGTCAAATTTTTAAAACTGCACTTTTTTAGCGGTCATTATCTTCCATAATGCTCTTTTTAAAATGAAAAAACTGACAAACCCACTCTGTCATGGCCCGACCTTGTTTAGCAAACCAACCTAAACTCTGAAATGAGGATTTTGTGTCTCAAAACTTAGATTTTGCACAAAACAAACTAGTGGTAAATCCACGTTGTCGAAGTGTTTCACGAGACAAACACGAGGGGCGAGTGGGTACTAGTGATGCGACATCGACATCGATGTTTTCAAAACATGTTCAAAACATCGATGTTTTTCAATAAATATCGATGTTTGGATGGCGATGTTTTCACAACATCGATGTTTCTTACCGATGTTTCAATCGATGTCGTACTTCCCCCGATTTGTTGTTCCCATTGGTTTTCTCAATAGTTTACACATTAAAATAATGAATTAAACAAGCGTTAAAATACCAATCGCGATGAATTATTACATCTTGGAGGAATAAATAATAGCTGATTTTTCGACCGATTCAGTTTTTCTATTGAAAATAAATAAGAAGTACTGGGGAGAAAACATGTAAAATGGAAAAACCTGAACCTGAATGAATGTTTGAGTTTTGGAAATATTATGTACCATATGTTTTTGTTCATGTGTCGTTCTACTATTTGAAAATACTTTAATAAACAAGGTTTATCTTTAATTTGCAATTCCTTCCTTTCAATGCTTTCCTATTAAAAAAAACACCTGGGCAAGTGCTATGAAAATAATGAACATTATTTAATTTTTTTTTTTTACTGCTTTAAATATTCATTTGGAAAATGTACTAGGGTAGAAATTGAGTAGGTACCTACAGCCAAACGCAATCGAATATTTATTATTATGTAACTGTATGTAGATCGGGCACATCGATGTTGTGAAACATCGATGTTTTTGGTCGATGTTTCACTTGACATCGATGGTGGATTTCAAAAACATCGATGTTGAGAAACATCGATGTTTTCCATCGATGTCGCATCGCTAGTGGGTACAGTTCGGGACGGCACGATACCACCGATATATCGGAGTATCGATACTTTCGATAAAAAAAAACTCGTACCGATATATTGGTATCGATACTTTTGCCTGAAATATCGGAGGTATCGATACTTTTGCCTGAAATATCGGAGGTATCGATACTTTCTTGACGATATTATCGATATTTTTGCCAAAGTAAAAAAAAATACTAAATACCAAGTACTTAGATACCATACTATATCTGCCACTGAATAATACTCAAAATAGTATCGATCGAAACGATATAATATATCGTAATATTATTGCTTCTAATATCCTTCATCGATATTCAAAAAAATTCCACAGTAAAAGTATACAGTATACTCGCATTTTTTTGCGGTTTTCACATGGACCTATTCCATGGGTTTTCATTTCTCTGGGTTTCTTGGACAGTTCGAGTTCCTTGTGACCATTGTTTTACTTTCCGGTTCACAACAATTTTTTTGATTTACTTTTTTAAAATTCAAGACAAAATTCACTTTACGCTAAATTTTTGTTAAATATTATTAAATTGTAATGTAACTGATTTATTACTTGATCCTTTCCATTTGTAGTGGATGAAAAAATCAACGGAAAATTCTTGGGAATAAGAATTGGAATAAATATAAAATGAAATGATCATTCATTTTTATTAAATTTTAAATGATTGACTTTCATAACATTTTAAATTACTACTGACCAGTGGCGGCTCCTGCCCCGAAACTCAGGGGGTGCACAGAGATCAGGAGAGGCTATCAAGAAGGGACAGAATAGGTGCTTTTCTCAGCCAAATAGAAATTTAACGATATGCAAATGGGATAAATCTTGGTAACTTTCTCATCATAAAATTGCAAAAAATACCAAATACGTACAATAGACACTAAAAATGTTCTCTAGTGGTAAACAGAAATTCTGAAATACTTAATCATCAAAGGTCTAAACCCAAGAAATGCGTCCATCTTATTGCAATAGATGAAATCTATATTTGCCCTGCAAGAACCATCGTGGAGGTGAAAGCAACTCTTGCCAGGGAGGGAAAGGAAAAAGGATAGGATAGGAGAGGTTTATGGGGAAAGAGAGGTTAGTCATCATAAAGGGGAATATAAAAAGTAAAAAATATTTTTAAAAAATTAAAAAAATGTATCGATGTGTATGTATGAATAGGTGTCAACCTCAGGAACAGAAATAACACTAATCAGGTGTCTACCCAAGGAACAAAAATATTACTAATCAGGTGTCTACCCCAGGAACAAAAATATCACTAATCAGGTGTCTACCCCAGGAAAAAAAATAACACTAATCAGGTGTCTACCCCAGGAACAAAGATATCACAGTTTGGGTAAAACCCCAGGAACAAAAATATCACAATTTGGGTGTCAACTTCAGGAACCAAAATATCACTGGGTGTCTACCCCAGGAATAAAGATATTCATCCGTCACAAAACTATATCAAGGATCAAGAATAAAATGGTAAATTCAATGAATTGTTTTGTAAATAAAATCAGCACGCCTATCCTTCTTACTTGCAAAAATATCGATAACTTTCTCATTAAAATCTTGAACGGATCTCACCAAATCTCATTTCGGTTAGTACAACAAAGTAGACCAGCAAAGCAAAATAATTTGTTAGTCACTTCACACCCACAAAGCCAATCTACCTTCTTATAATATTCGACGTTAAACTTACGATACGAATCTGCACGATTTTTTAATTTCAACGTCTGTTGGAGTCCAGGTAGAGACGGCAAGGGGCGGCCAGTTTCTCGGATATCGCACTTTTCCACGACCGATAAACGCGAATAGTTTACTTTAATGTAATGAACCGAATTATCCATCGTACCTACAACACTCCTAGATAATCAAAATACTTAGAACAAATACTTAGAACAAAACGGTGGACCGAAAACGAAAAACCCTTATCAGTTTTGTTTACTTCTAATTCCAACACGATAAGGAAACCCGGGTTCCTGAGCTATCAAGGGGAGAGGGGGGTGCGCATTTTTCCCATGCTGCTCCCCAAGGTCACATTTCGTGCTCTCTGGTTGGCAAATCTTACGTGCCCACCTCCCCTGCCCACACGTCACCCCCCTGGCGTTCTGAGCAGCCGGCCGATGTTGCTCAAACCGCCGCTGATTGGTCTAGTTCCCCCCCCTCGGTTTTCGCGCGTAGATTCAACTAGCACAGTACCTATGATCGAGTCTTATGTCATTAGCCAACTTACTTTTCAAACGAAGAGGAACGAACTTTGAATTTTTTTTTTTTAAATTGGCTGGGGGTGCACATGCGCCTATGCTCCTATCAGTAGCCGCCCCTGCTACTGACTTTAACTACATTTCAAATTATTGACTTTTATTAATATATTTATAATGTTGATATTCATAATTCTTGATTAATGGAGTTTTTATTTGGTTTGCGAAATCATTTGTGGGTTAATTTGAAGTATCGATAGTATCGATACTTTGAGCCGATATTATCGAAGTGTAGATATCCAATAATATCGGTATCGAAAAGATATCGAGTATCGATACTTCCTGAGAAATATCGTATCGAAAGAAGTATCGATACTTTGGAGTATCGTGCCGTCCAGTTCGGAACGGGTACAGTTCTATAAAAGGTAGGTTACCACCATATTTGTGGTCCTTGATCCACTCAAGTAGGTGTGGAAGATGATGAAGAAGAAACGACTTTTGTTCTTGTTGATTTTCGGATTTTGCACTTGCACTGTGTTTATGTAATTTTGTTCCTTCGTTTCTGATTTCTGATAGTTATTATAGTGTAATTTGTAGATTTTTCGAAAAATGTGTAACGTGTAATGAATGTGAAACACTTTTGGTCTACGGAAACGAAAATCCAAAATTCTCCTTATCTGTGATGTACGTTGAGAGCGATACTCTGAAAAGACTGTCGAGTGTGTCTTCGGACGGATTCAATCGCGTTTGTCTCGTCGTATTCCCACTTTCCATAAGGTCAGCTACAAACGTTTGGCAAGTTCCCTCGTATCCATAACCCAATTGTATAGATGATCCGATGCATCTCGCAACTTCAATGTTTGATTACTTTGCACTAAGTACCTTCAAAAGGGCTCCCGCCAACCCGCACAATCTCTGAAATTTCATCTCTAAAGGACCACAAGTAACGGATTTAATGACAGGCTCAGCACCTTTCTGTGGTATTTTCAAGTATCTATTCACCTTGCTAAATTCCCCCAATATCCTCCTACCTTAGGACCTTAGTAGGGATGCAGGGGCGTCCACCCCATAGTTTAATCCTTCTCACTCCTACCGACTTCATCCGGGTTGATACTCATTGTAAATTAAAATAAAAGACAAATTTTGAACTTTTTGTTTCAGCTTGTATTCATTTCCGCATCATGGACGCGAGCCAGGACAGTATCAATCAATACAACCTCAAAATCCCTTCGTCTGTCGCAAGGCTGATGGCGCCTCAAACGGCGGACATCTCCATGGCAAGCGCTCCCCCGGGTATGTTCGAGAAGTTCATTTCAAATTCAAATTTTGAAACCAATATTCATGTATTGGTTCTAATAAAAATACACTTCATTTCAGGGTAAACTTCAACATTTTTGATGTAAATTAACTGTTTACTATTAACACTTCTTCATGAAGGGTATTTCGGTGGGTCGGAAATTCAGGGTTTTGACCTCAAATTTGGATTCAGCACCCTTGAAAACCTTTATACTACAACTTTAAGCCCAATGATAGTATTTATACTATTATAAATTTATTTATGCATATATATACTATGTGATCTCTTTAATTAATTTTTCTACCACATGTTATAACATGTGGTAGAAAAATTAATTGAAGAGATCACACATTTGAAAAAAAGCGGGCCACTATAAATGCACACACACTAGGCGCGCATGTGTGAGTAGTATTTTGTAGTATCCAAGAGGTCCTCCAAGGGTTTCATCTCTTCTCTGTGCATGGATACTTTTTTCAAAGACAGTTTTGGCTAGCTAGGTACGTTACCATTGGCTAGCTACGTCACACCATCCAAATCTTCAACTTTCCTTAGCTTCTCTGATTTTTTAAAAACATTTTCTCGACGAACAGACCCGATTACCGTTATTCCTGAGCCATGCTCTTTTGAAAAAATAAAATAAAACAAATTGACTGAAATACCCCATTCCCCAGACCTCCTACTAAGTTTATCCAAAGTGTTCTCGGGGTTGAAATAGGTTCATGGGCCAGAAAATATTGTAAAACCTCTGAACTTTTATTATTATTGATAGTTATATTAGTAGTATTACATACTATTATAGTATAATAGGGTGTGCGCCTGGGTAGGAAAAACTGTTTATTGTTATTTTTAATCTAAGGTAGACCTCATTCTAAGAATTTTGGTACCAACCGCGACCTTCTAGCGTGCGTAAATCTTTTCCGATGAATTTTTAAAGTTTCGACCGTTTATGACGTCACAGTGGGCTGGGGGTCCCGCCCAGGCGAGAGGGGCCCGTGACGTCATAAACGTTCGAAACTTTGAAAAAAAATAGAAACAGATCACTCACGCTAGAAGGTCGCGGTTGGTGCCAAAATTCTCAGGTTGTAGTCTACTTTCGATTCAAAATCTTGAAAAAATCTTGGCGCACCCCCCATTGCAGTATTATATTACTACTTTCACCTTATTTATTTAAAAAGCAAGACATTTTATAATTACATCAAATCCCAGACCATCAACTTTGTATAAAGTGTTTACTTTTACCCTAGGATAGCACACAAAAATGTTGACTTCCCCCTCTCACCTTTTTGTTGTTGTAAATAACACTAAATAACGAGGTACTTGTGGTTTGCAGAGGAAGATCACTACTCGATGGGGAGCGGCTCGAACACCATGGAAGACATGTGGGACGTGGAAGACGACGACGCAGGAGACACGGATCAGCGCATTATGTTCCTTTACATGTATTTGAACAGATCTTTCAAGATCAAATCGGATCGTTGGGCGAAAATAGTGCAAAGTGATGAAACCAGAGTAAGAATAAACCTTGTTCTTTTTGATTCATAGCGTAGGTGTGCAATTTTGTTTTCGTGATTGATGTTGAAAACCATTTTTCTTCTCCGTTCTCCGAAATCAAAATGTCTACTTTCATTTTGTGTTTCTGAGCTTTTTGAGGTTCTCTGTGTTGTAAGTAGTTGATGGTTGGTTAGTCCGCTTGATAAAACGCCCGATTCAATCAACCCTTCAATCATTCGATTAAATCTTCCCTGATAGCAGCAAAGTGGAGCAGTGCAGGGTGTGGTTTGTTTTGAGAACATGATCTCGTCTTGGCAAAGGTGTCAAATATAGATCTGAAGTTGAAATATCGCCGAGTGCACGTGTGTTGGTGATTTCCGGAGATTTTAATCACATAACCTCGGGAAGGTCGGAACAGGATCCACCAACCTGCTGAACTGCTTCTCACGTGATAAGAGCTCAAAAGAAGCCTGTGGATCCCTGCAAATCCTCATTTAGGAAATGAAAATCCGCCGTGCATTTTAGTGGTTGGGAATTAAGGATTGTAATTAAGGGGTTCTCAGTCGGTCGCTGTTCGTTCCGAGTTAGTATTTCCGTTAATTACAGGATTTTCGAAATTCATTAGTGCAGCAGTCTTAGGAATTGAAAAGCTAAACGATTGTCGCTCAAAAATTGCCAGAGAAAAATTGAAAAAAACCGTTTATTCTGTTATGGTTTCCCATTTTCCTCTGGTAATTCGATTTTTATTATTCCAGCGTCAAGCTTTTAGTCTTTGGGGGTGTGTGCATGATTTTTTTTTCAGATTTTTTTTTATCCTGAGAATTTTGACAACAGCTTTCTCTTTTTGGATGAGTAGATCTTTTTCTATGATTTTTCGAAGTTTCGAATGCTCACGACGTCACGTGCTCCTCCCGTCTGGCGGGACCCCCCAGCCCACTGTGACGTCATAAACATTCGAAACTTTGAAAAATCAAAGAAAAAGGTCTTCTCTGGCTAGAAGGTAGCGGTTGGTGTCAAAATTCTCAGGATGAGGTCTAGTTTGGATTAAAAAACAATAAACAGTTTTCCCCACCCATGCGGATACCTATTCTATTCCCTAGACTGCTGCACTTATTATGAATTTCAAAAATCCTTGAAAATTTAAAATTTAGGTACAATTTTTAAAGTTTGAGAGCCTTGAATTTAGGGAAATACTAACCCGGAACGAGGAACGCACGGCGGCCCTCTGAGACCCTCTTATGCCCACTTTCACCAAACATTCAAAACGAGTGTAAACCAAGAGTGCCAAGAGATAATCGACGTTTAGCAATAAACGTCTTTCACCAGAGCGATTTACGAGTTTAAACTCCATCTCGAAGGGTTCGAGTTTAAATGGTCAAAAGTCGGCCGAATAAACTCGGTATTAACTACAAATTCAATATGGCCGCGCAGTTAATATTTTTTGTTGTTGTGCGATTTTGTGTGTTCTCGGAAGTGTTTTGTGTTTGGAAATCGATATGCCATTAAAAATAATTTATGACTCGTCTGACGACGACGACGACATCCCCAGGAGACGTCCGAGGAGAATCCTTCAATGTGTTCCACACTACCAATCCCACGGTCATCAAAGTCCTAAATTTGATTGATACTCGGCTAGAGTTCCCGAGCACTGCAAGCGGTGCTGGGAGTGGTTGTTGTTCAACGCTTCTATTGCCCCAAATGCGTCATTTCACTTGACATTTCAATCCTGGCAAATAGCAGTGGGGCCTCTCCTGCATCTCCTATTGCTGACGTGGAGCAGCAGCCTGCCATTCAGAATCCCTCCCCCGGGACCTCCGGTCTTCTTGCCGATCTGAAGACCGAAGTCATGAGGCTCGGGGGGCAGGTAGGCCGCATTGAAGGCTACGAAAGCACCTACCTGCAGGATCTGGCGAGGCGGGCTGCTGTAGGGTCAGAAAACCTGGAGGATGAGGTTGCAGCCTATCTAGGGAGAATCTTCCCGCAGGTTGGGGATGCGACCGTGACGCGGCACCAAAGAGGACCTCCTCTTAGAATGGTGTTGCGTGGAGGTCGCAGAGCAGCTAAGCAAGCAAGACGGCGGGAGTACCACCGGGTTCAGAGTTTGTGGAGGAAGCATCCGGCGCGTGTAGCTGCGGAGGTACTGGAGGAGCCTGGGGAAAATCAAGTTCAACCCCCTCTCCAGGAGTTTGTGGACTTCTGGGAGCCACTTTTGAGTGCTCCCAGTCATGACCCTGGAGAGCGAGTGGTTCCCCCAGTCTCCACCAGGGATTCCTTACGCGGCATCATGTGTTCGCCGGTGCTACTTGATGAGGCACATAAGTGCCGTGTCAAGAACTCCACTTCCGCTGGACCTGATGGTATTTCCGCCCGTCGCTGGAATAAAGCACCTAAGACGATTAAGCTGCTCATCCTCAACCTACTCCTCCTTGCGGGAAGACCCCCGAAAGCGTTAACCCGTACCCAAACAGTGTTCATCCCAAAGAAAGGGGGAAGTGGGCCTGGAGGCTATCGACCGATCTCTGTGTTCTCGGTAGTCTTCCGCCACTTCCAGAAAGTACTGGCATCTTGCCTCCAGGTGGCTGGTGTCATTGGTGACGTCCAGAGAGCGTTTCGGCCAGCGGATGGCACAGCGGAGAACCTTACAGTTCTCCAAACTGTCATCTCGCTGGCCCGTATTAAACGCCGGCAATTACATCTCGCCGCTCTGGATGTCGCTAAGGCCTTTGACACCGTCAGTCACTTTGCCCTGACCGATTGTCTTCATGGTGTCGGGGCCCCAACTCGATTAATTGAGTATGTGGCCTGTCTGTACCATGAAGGCGTGACGGTCCTAGAGGCAGGAGGTGAGATGTCAAGGGATATAATGATCGGGCGAGGGGTACGCCAGGGGGATCCCCTATCACCACTCCTCTTCAACCTGGTCGTGGATACGGCCTTGGGTAAGCTGCCCACAGAAGTAGGGTTTGATCTCGCCCCTGGGGTGCGAGTAGGAGCATTGGCCTTTGCCGATGATGTTATCCTACTCGCAGAAACCCGTGAGGGCTTGCAGATTGCCCTCAACGCATTTGCTAAGCAGCTAGCCAGGTGTGGACTTGTGGTCAACCCCGATAAATGCGGGTCGGTCTCCTTGGTCCCGTCGGGTCGCCAGCATAAGGTGAAGGTTGTGGATGGGGGTTTTGTCATTGGACAATCCCCCATTCCTTCCCGATCTGTGTTGGAGGTTTGGCGGTACCTTGGAGTCGACTTCATGGGGGTGGCCACCATTACTGCCAGCCGTGTGGACCTTGGTAGAGCGCTAGCTCACGTTACCAAGGCTCCATTGAAGCCACAGCAGAAGCTGCGCCTCCTCCGCACGTACTTACTGCCAAAGCTAACCTATGGTTTAGTCTTTGGTAGGCTTACGGCGGGGAGGCTGCAGGAATTAGATCGTGAAGTACGCTCTGCTGTGCGCTCTTGGCTGAAATTCCCGCCTGGTGTCCCAAGTGCCTACATCCATGCACCAGTTAAATCTGGTGGGCTCGGTATTGTGTCCCTCTCAGCAAGCATCCCCTCTCTGCGCCGCCAGCGCCTGCTAGCCCTCCGAGGGTCGAGCTGGGGGGTCGCCCGTGCTGCTGCTGATCTTGATTTTGTCAGGCAGCAGTTAGCATGGTGCGACCGAGCAACACCATCTGCTCCAAAACCCAGTTCGTCTGCTGAGTTCGCTGCTGCGCTGCATGAATCAGTAGATGGTAAGGAACTCCGACAGTGCTCCTAAAAAGCCTAATCTCTTCCCAGTGGGTAGATTGGGCTTCAGAGGGCATTGGGGCCCGCGACTACCGCCACTTCCACGCCGTCCGTGTGGCATCTCTGCCAACTGCGGTGAGGTGTACGAGAGGTAGTCGTGGGGCAACCCTACCCCTTTGCCGCGCCTGTCGGAGTCGAAGTGAACATCTTTATCATGTGGTGCATTCTACGTGCATTCTACGTCATGATGCGGTCGCCAAGCAGATAGCAGGTGCCTTGTCATCTAGCGGCTGGGATGTTGAGAGGGAGAGGTTATACCACATGCCGAGTGACCAGGGTAAGAAGCCCGACATCATTGCCGTCAAGCCTGACCAGTCTTGCATTATCCTGGATGTCCAAGTTGTCAATGGCAGCTTGGACATGGAGCAGACTTGGCGGGCTAAGATAAGGAAATATGACACGAATGATTTACAGCAAGCGGTGTCGGAGCTAAAAGGAGTGGCACCCAACAACATCAGGGTGATGGCTGCAACATTGTCATGGCGCGGAGTGTGGTGCGGGAATAGCGCCACGGAGCCAAAAAAAAAAAAAATAGCTAGCACGATTATCTCAATCGCTGTTTAACTTTGATTTGGGTTGGTGAAAGACGCTCGCCATCTAGCCGTGTTTATTCCTTCAGAGTAACAATCAAGGCGTTTAGTTAAACGCGATTTGAACAACTTTTGGTGAAAGTGGGCCTTAAGGAGTTAACATTTAGGTAGAGATTATTTTTTTATGTTTCAAACTCTCGTTACCTCATCTTAGGGTGCGTTTACACTGGACCCGATTTTTTACTCGGCCGAACTCCAGCTCTGCCGATTCCACCGATTCCCCGACTGAAGTGTTTACACTAGACCCGATTTTTCAAACGATTCTACCGATTTTCGTCAGTTGCCCCGAGTCCGTCGTATAGTATGGAAGATTTAGCAGCGTTAGAATTTCTAACTGAAAACTCACTATTGAGATAATTTTATTTTATTTATAAAATATTATAAAATTTCATTTTATTTTATTTTATATGTTGTTGGTTGAGCGTCGAGAATGGGCGAATGACATTTTTATGGAAAGAGAATCATCCGGAGAGTTCCATACCTTGTTCCCCCAATTGCTAGAACAACCAATCAAGTTTCGCGAGTATTTCCGGATGACTCCAGAGACTTTTTTTTACATTCTGAGTGCTATCAGAAGGCGAGTGGAGAAATTTTCTAATTTCCGGATTTGTATTTCTCCAGAAAAGAGGCTTGCTGTGACGTTGAGAACGCCTTGCTGTGACGTCTTTATGATGTCGTTACACTTGACTTTCATTAACTTCAAAGTTATTGTTTCAAAATAAATTTGATTTTCTCAAACTAGAAAGATATCCGTAAAAATGCTGCGTTGACTGTACTTACATTAACTGTACTAGATGGACGTAGTTACCCTAAGGTGACTCCTGATAATCAAAAAGCGGGAACCCCCCCATCACCCATCTAATTTTTGAGATGTTTCACAAAAGACGCTGCATAAAATCGGCTGATTCGGCCGAACAAAACAAAACTATTTGGTTCGGAATCGGAAGACGGAAGAGCTCGGCGGAGTTTGGCGGAGTTCGACCGAGCAAGTCGGGCATAGTGTAAACACTTCGTCCGAATTCCATTGAACTTTCTACTTTTGTTCACTCGCCCCATGTCTGCCGTTAACGGCCGTACTCTGCAGAATGAAAAATCGGCCGAATTCCGGCTCCAGTGTAAACGTAGCCTTACTAGTTGTTCATGCTGTATACATTACTTGTTCAAAATTGCCTTCATCTTTCCCCGCACGACTGAATTAAAAAAAGTATATATAGGTACTTGGGTACCTTTAGGGTGGACCGAGAAAAATTAAAGATCCATTTCTTGATTTTTCCAAAATAAATTCTTTCGATAGGCTTTCAATGCATCCAAGCTTCAAAAAGTTGGTTTCAAATGTCTCGTTTGTTAATAAATTGACTCTTTATCAATTCATTAGTTTGAAAAAATCGGTTCTTTTGGTTTCAGAAAATAATTTTCGGGTTTTTCGACAAACCCGAAGTCGACAAGTTGATTTTCACGCTACCCTCGCCTGGGTATTTGGTTCCGAGCAACGAGTTTCCGTGGAACCCTAAAGGAAAGTGCGCCTACTTTATGAAGAAATCTCCCTGCAAAGTGACCACCGAAAACATATTCGACGTTTTGAGGTTCGGGGACTTTTCTCCGCAGCCGATTGAAGAGCTGATTGTTTTACTGGAAGAGGTAAACCTAGAATATAGTACCACCGAGGAATGTACTTGTTATGTCGGCGTGCAGTCTAGTCGTGTGAAGGCGATGGTCTTCACGTCGGCTTGTCGATTTCTATTGAACCATCGATTTTTAAAACCATATTTTGTAAGCTATTAAAAGTCAAAAAATGATAATTTCGAAAAAAATTTCGTCAATTTCTTTGGAAATTTTTGTCATAATTTTATTCTAAGACTTCCAATAGCCCACAAAAAATTCTGCTGTCCATTAAATTTAAAATTACAATTTAATTTTAATGTTACACTTTGGGTCAGCTGTGGAGTTCCTGAGATGTTTTCGGTGACAATAATAATACCATGGTCCAATTCGGGTTAATAACACAATTTTAGGAATTTCAAAGAATTTTTTATGGCACTGTCTGCATTTTAGCGTTGTGTCAGTACAGATTTAAATAGTGTATGACAAAATAACGTTTTACAGGTGCATTCGAATATCACCACGGACGGTCCTTACAAACATGACTGGGACGATGCGATGGCCACGGACATCAAAAACCGCGTGAAGGAAATGACGAACGTCGTCGCCAATTTGAAAAACGAAATGAAGGGAGAGCCAAAACTCTTATTTCCTCGAGAGATCGATACTGTGTATGAAGAGCTCTTGAACGTCAAAAAAAGGTGATCACTAACATACTAATTCGACTGGGTTCAATGAGGAATTTGCCTCAATTTTAGATTCTGAAATTTCAAGTCAAATAGGGCCCTAGAATAACGTTCAACACCAGGAGTACCCAAGGAAAAGAAATACCATAGAAGAAAATGCCTAACAAGCGAAGCCTCTGTCAAAATAGGAATATCGAGAAATATCGTTAACGTCACACGATAAAAAGACCCAAAAAGTGACCGGATTCACATACTGAGCGCTCTGTCGTAGAACTCCAGATAGTACCTACCGCAGATTTACAATGGTAAGAGGGGGGGGGGGGGGGTTGAGTGACCAGGATAAGAAGCCCGACATCATTGCCATCAAGGCTGACCAGTCTTGCATTATTCTGGATGTCCAAGTCATCAATGGCAGCTTGGACATGGAGCAAACTTGGCGGGCCAAGATAAGAAAGTATGATAGAGATGATTTACAGCAAGCAGTGTCGGAGCTGAAAGGAGTGGCACCCAACAACATCAGAGTGATGGCTGCAACATTGTCATGGTGCGGGGCGTGGTGTGGGAAAAGTGCCAAGGAGTTGCTTGAGTTGGGCATCACGGTAGGTGTACTCCGTGGTATCACCACCCGCGTCCTGCTAGGCTCATATCTGAATTGGTGGTCTTTCTATAGAGGCACTTCCCTTCATCCCTCTCTCCCTCCCCCATCTTCCTCATCCCTAGGGCTAGCGTCGGCGATTTTCATTAAATGAAAATCATAAATTTTATGGCGTGCCCCCTCCGTCACAAAAAACAATTTGTCTTTGAGGAGAATTAATTTAAAAAAATAATAATAATAAATGAATAAATTGAGTTCTAAACGCCCTTCTAAGTTCTAAGTGTGACCACACGAAACGATCCGGTCAAATAACCACTCAAATAATGTGATTCAAATTACGAAACTAACTTAATATAGAAACTAAATAAGAGAGGATGAAGACTAATAATGCTTGATAAACTAATAAGTAGAATCGGATTGTTAAAAAAGTGAGTAAAATTGCTTCTTTTGGTCACTTGCACGTCCAGGTTTTTTCTCTTCCCCCAGTCGTGGGTTTCTGTGTTCGTTCACGTAAGCTAGTTTCATTTGCATTTCCAGAGGTAGCGCTACCTCAGAGGGGCACAGCTCCTTCTATGAAGTCAGATTGGTCAGAAATTCCGTTACGTTGCGACCCCAAGCCCCCATGAACAGATTGCTGCTTCTTTTAAGGGGACACATATGTCAATTTATGGTCCGGACGCCCAACATTTTTTTTTCCATAATTTGTGAACAGACTCAATTCCGGAAATTTCAAAAAAAAAAAAAAAAATTCTAAATCCGATCCAAATTTGGATTAGAAACTAGGGAGTCACTACTGCTGAGGAGCGCTCGGAAGCGCCGTTGAAGGAATGATGCACAGGCTGAGATAGATCAACGTTTGTTATAATAATAAGTAATTATTTGAAGGTATAAATTATAAGTTATAATTTATAACTCTCATTTCAATAAAGACCTGGACCGTAAGCGGGATCATCACCTTCTTGTTCTCGCATCTGTTCTTCAAGATTTTTACAAGCTCTGGATCTTCTTTTTCGGGCAAGCTGCGATTCTTTCTTGGCCGCTATTTCCGCAAATCTCATCCTCTCTTTGTCGATTTCGCACAGTCCCTTAGCACAATATTTCCCTGGCACAATACCTAATTCATCAAGGACTCTACATTATACTATACAACCATCATTGAATGATGCAACGGTATCGAACACACCAAAGCGGAGAGCAGGTAAAGTGACAAAAGTGACACAAAAGTAAGACGGGCTCCTGTAAACATACACTCAGGCTATCATTCATTCTTTGAGGTTTCGATGCTAAACGATGTATTCTATTCGATATATATCGATGTTGAACTATCCAGAGTTGATACCGCAATTCCATTGGTTGAAAACAGGCAGGAGCAGTCATTCAAATTTCGATAAACTCAAATTTCGATAATTTCGGCCCAAACTCGGCCGCGCGTTTTTGATTCAAACAGCTCTCCTGTAAAATATATTTTTGAGCTTATTTGTTCGTATTTCTCAGTAACTATTCATCCAATTGGAACCAAATTTTTACAGGATGTTCTTCTAGTATGTACCTATAATGAGGAATTTCACCATGTCGGAATTTCCTATTTTTGACCCCAAAATCGGATTCAGCACCTCGAAAAACCCCCTAAGGCAAAATTTCAGCCCGAACTTCCTAATTTCCTAATAAACAAAACAGTGTAGAAAACGGGAAAATGACGTCATCCTGGAATAGTTCATTTATGGCCGCTTGAAGCGCTGAGATCGAGAAATCTACAGTCCCCAGATGCAAAATTTCACGAAACAGTAAAGTTTGAAATCGAAAAACTGAAGAAAAAAATAGAAAAAGCAAGATTGGAAAAATTAGGATTCCCTTGTTTTTGTTTGATAACTTTTCTCTTAGAAAACACGATTTCGTCGTCCCAACGGGCAACACTGGGAGGAGACGGCAATCCGAACAGCCCAATCAGCGAGCGTTCCCGCTGCACGTCCGTTTTCCCGGTTAGTTTTGAAATCAAAAATTTTGATTGTCTCCCAAAAATAACAGGAGACTTATTTTCCGAAATCAGCCCGATTTTCATCTATCCCACACCATTAACTATTCAGGAAAAATGCGAAAAGAATTTGGTGAAATTCCTCATTATGATGGAGGGTTTTGCCGAATAACACTATGGAGCCTAAGTATGAGTGTGTGAAAATTCAAAATATCCCTAAAAATGTAAAACCTTCATAACTTTTTTTCTGTGTACTTCATAAAAACTTTGTTCGTCAACTTTGCTTCACTAAGTATACTGATGGTGCCGTCAAAATTTCAGACCGATAGCTTGAGTATTCTGAGAGAAAAAGGAACATTTATATCAAAATATTAGGTTTAGAACAGCTCAAGTTTGGAATTGTAACTTTTTTTTGGATGGTCTGACTGAGTTCAGATTTTCACCATCCAACCAGAATATATTGAGGATTAGTCCCTTAAAATTTCATCAAAATCGGACGAACCGTTGAACGAATATCGCGAAAAAACCAAAATTGCTGCTGTAGCGCGGAAATGACATATGTGTCCCCTTGAAATTTCCATCTTCCTTAAATTCTCTAAATTTGTTGGATGCTTTTTCGAGCAGCACACTGTGGTTTTCTTCCATATCAGTGAACCCTCTATTGAAAAAAAAAAAAAAAAAATGTGAGCAAATTTGACTCCATGAGGAAAATTCTATTCTAACAGTGATGGGAAGTCAGCCGACCCTAGATTACGGAGAATTTACGAGTCGACAATTTTGAGCTGGTGGATTCATTTGACCGACGACATTCTACTCAGCAAGCCGACAGACATTTATGAAGCTACGCCTTTTCCCGTACCAGGCGCTGGTAATTACAAAATAGTTTTATCACCTACAGCATCTAGATATCCAAGTGTACTTACCCTTTGATAGCTGATCTTAATAGGTGTTTTTGAAGTCTTAACCTTTTCCTTACAGAAAACTATTGTTGTTTTTAGAATTTGCTTATTGGGAACACCGAGTGAGGATATTAGAGGACATTTATCAACAGTTGACGGACCCGAGGGTCAGAAAAATGATGGAAATCCTCGAACTTGCTGAGAGTAAATTTTTGGCTTGCTTTCGCGAATGTTTATCCAGCGTTGCAGAAGGTGCTTATTCATTATTTTATCATGTTGTATAAAAGTATATAAAAAAGATATGTTAGTCTCCTCCACTCTGCCTACTTGTTTTTCTTTTAAGCAAATTTTCATTGTACAAGTAGGCTCATTCCTCAACAGCTCTAGACAAAGCGAGGGACTTGGAGTATTACTTCAGCGCTTTCAGAAAGCAAGTGGATCTTTTCCAAGGAACTCCTTTCGAAGAAGCCGAAGCCTTGTTTTTTCCCTTGATCTACACCTTGGGCCTCATTTGGGTCAACTGCCCGCACTTCAGTGAGAATAACGATCATCTCTGCCATGTAGGAAACTTGATGAACAACATGGTTATGGCTGAGGTAAGAATTTCATAAAGTATTTTGATTGTTCTCAATTACTTATAGCTAGGGGAGACCGGGGCAGGTTGGCATGAGGGGCGGGTTGGCACAGTGCACATTTTGTTTTAAGCGCATTGTGTGTTGAAGTTTTTGTAAGTTTGAAAGTGTAGACCTATTTTACTGCATTTAATGAACAGAATCCGCTAGTGAACATTTGGAAACCACTGTTTGTGAAGCTAATGGTGGCCACTGTTGTCAGTGAGCCCTGTCGGGGCGGGATGGCATTTTTTGGGAGGCGCTGGTTGGCATAAGCCAATTTTTTTTTTTTTTTTTTTATGCCAACCTGCCCCTCCCAGGTTTATCACCTAATGAACAAAAATTTCATATAACTTATTTTAAGAGCTCTATTGCAGTTTGAAATTGAGTTCTTGTTTAATCAAGTATTTTTTTTGCAGATTTCTTTTCTGTTTTCATTGAGGTCCAACCTAAAAATACTTATGCCAACCCGCACCAAGGGCCATGCCAACCCGCCCCAAGGGCCATGCCAACCCGCCCCATAAGAGGGGCAGGTTGGCATAGATTGACTAGCTCTAGTTGAATCGATCTGAGCCTTTTTGTAGTTCATTATGAACATCGAGGATGAGGGGATTTTGTAGCCCATGAGTTATACTTTCACTGGGTAGTTTAACTTTGATTGACTGATCACAACTCCTAGGAAACATCAAAAACGAAAATCTATTCCATCCCGCCCCGGTCTCCCCTATAGCCCTCCTTGTCCACTGTATCTCCCGAACTCTGGCTTCAGTTGTATCCAACCTCCTTGGTCGTCGTATTTAGGTATTCATCATCGCATTTTGTCGTATGTAGGTACTCTCACCCATGTGCGCAGTACGAATAAAAAATAATCACTATTTTTCTCATCTCAGTTCAATGATAACATAAAATAATAACAGAATGTTAACAGATAACGATTAATGAGAGGACAGGTGATTGCCTTTGGCTGTCCACGAACATGTCTGCTCCTGTTACCATGGCGATATCGTGGCTGCGTTTTTACTTGAACTATTGATATACAGGGTGTTAAGTAGGTTATATACAGGTTATAAAACGTAACTTCTTTAACAGGACACTTGATACACTCTAACAGGCACATTGAAAATCATGTCTTTAGCATGATTTGCAAAAAAAAATCTATTGTGAGAATTTTGTCCATGACTATCTGACTGGTTGATACATAATTTTGTTTTCAATTGTTTTTATAACGCTTGGGAGAGATAACGGATGTGAGGGTATCTAACCTCGTCGTCGGCCAGACGCTTGTTACTTTGGTCGGATACCTTCTTGTCTAACGAGTATACATTTCGGGAAGTCAAATTTTACATTCTCATGGTAGATATATAAATATGGATCTGTACATGGAAACATGGAGGTGAATATTCAATTTAAAAAATAGTTTACTTTGCAGAGCTATAAAGCTATCGATCCTGGCATTCTGTTCCAAGGAGACGTCGACGATAACTTACCGAAAGTGAAACAATGTGTGAAAAATATAAAATTGTACAGGTATGGGAATAAATAAAAATTAATTAATGATTAAATAGAAGAAAGTGTTGAATATTCTAGTGTTGAATAAATTATTCCGTCTTTCAAAGGAAAATGTTGGCGAAATTCAATCCAACGCTCCGGTCAATATTTCCTGAAGGAGTTGAAAAGAAGGTTTGGAGGTGTAACCCTGTCCAGTTATTTGAGAGATATTCAAGATATTCCGAACGCATGGAGCAACTAGAGGTACGCATTGCACAGAAAGATAGTCGTACATTCTCCTTCAGCTCTGCTTGTAACAAGTTAAGGCTAAATGTCACGATGTTTTAGTGTGATTCTGAAATAAGAGATGGCAGCACCATCGGGGCCAAATTTCGTTTACTCCTCAGTTGAGAACGGATCGAGATATTTTAGTTCTGCAAACGGGTTTCTCTTCAAGATCACCGTAGAATTCCGGGTAATTGGTTTAGAAAGTGTGCAAAAATTGTTTGCACACAATTCCAACAAAAATGTGTTCAAATTTTGAACATTTTCAAAAAGTGGCCTTATAGCCATTTGCAGAACCTTCATCAGAATACGAATCCGTTTGTGGAATTTTTCTAACTTGATCGTAGCCGTCGGATTCTCGATATGGAGCGCACTTTCTAAACCAATTACCTGGAATTCTACGGTGATCTTGAAAAGAAATCCGTTTGCGGAATTTAAATATCTCGATCCGTTCTCAAATGAGGAGTAGACGAAATTTTCTTCATTTTGGTGCTGCCAAATCGTGGCACATTTCACAACTAAACTCGGGACATTTAGCCTTAACTCCTTGATCTAGCTCTTAAGAGTTAGCGAATTCTGTTCAACAGTAACTTCTACGTCTTGAGGAATTGTTTGAACAGTAACTGAATTCGTAGCATTATCTATAGATTCTGGAGTAATCTTAATTTTATTTTCGTCCTGCTGTCTTCTGCTTCCATCTCTGGTTATTTCCCCTAGTGTTTTTCCTCTTTCTACGTGTCTGGTCCCATAACCACTTAAGGTTGTAACAGAGCACTTCAGTCGAATTCTAAGAGGTTTATTCAACACTGTGACGATCCTGCTTTTACAGAAGGGGCAAACCGATTTGGTTTGTTCCCGATTTGTTGGAGCTACGCCTAGGGGGATATTTGATTCATAGAGATATGAATCGATATCCTCTTCGGGCCGGCTGATTAATCTAATCACTGGTTTGAAGGGGTAGGGTCGTCACCCTCCTCTGGCTAACTTATGAGCAATTAGGTGAATTTCAATCCGAAATTCAACCTATATTGTTACAACACGTCCAGCAAAATAGACGTTTCCGTACGAAACGTAATTTTAGAATGGCAAACATTGCCTAAACACATCGTACTGCGAGTTCTCAAGGGGCGCTTTTGGGTACAAGGGGCGCTTATCAAAGTTTTAAAATTACGAGTAAAACACGCTTGAAGATTTTACTTTATTCCCAACTCGATTGTGTTACTGCTGTTTTAGGTAGATTTTTAATTTTTTTTTCGCATTCTGTTGAGAATTTAGTGTACTATCGATTGAACTAAGAACTGAATCAGATCCCACCAATAATATAAGGAGAAAGACGTAAAATCACCAAAAAAAAAGTTGGAATTTGTAAAAACGCCTCTTGTGTTTTCTTGCTTTATCAAGTTGAGCCCATTCACATTAGACCCTTTGAGAAAAAAGTTGTATCTTTTTTATTGAGAAGAAGGCGTTTAACAGAAAACTCAGGGCACAAGGGGCGCTTTTTGTAAAACGCCGATTGGCCTCATACCCGAACATGACATCACATTGTGATGCGCTGCCGACCAACTGAGGGTCTCATCAAGCGCCCCTTGTGAACTCGTAGTGCGACATGATGAATTTTGAGGTCCGAATATAATCATAAATGGTTGGTAGTTCAGTTGACATTATTTCATCAAGTACCTAGGGAACTCAAGTGGTAGATGCTGTTCTAGTGACTTGTAGGGCATATTTCAGTTCGACCAACCTTTTGAAACCTTTCCTTTTGCTTCCTCACTACCGAAGGTAGGGAAGCTTTGTATTCGTGAAAGAAGTGAAAAAAAAAAATGTCCTCCAAAATCAAAATTTCCACTTGCTTTTTGCGTTTTAGAGCTTCCCGAACAATTTTGGTTCCGTGTCTGTCTGTCTGTCGGTCTGTCGGTCTGTCTGTGGTCAATCCTTGTCCCGGGCAAAACTATACTAACCTGTGGTCCGATTTTGATGAAATTTTCAGGGATTGTGCGGGTTAGGTCCTAGACGGTCCCCTATTAATTTCAGCACCTTCGGACCAATAGGAGCGAGTGCGCATGCGCAACGTGAATTTCCTGGGACCTCGGTTTCTAATGAACCGATTTTGCTCAAATTTGGAGGTTAGTTAGGGACTAACTTCTAAGAGACACCCTATAAGTTTCAATCGAATTTGTCAAGCAATAGCCGCTGCGCATGCGCAAACTTTAAATTTATTGTTACAACCAAAACTCCGCAACTATTCAACCAATTTCGATGAAATTTTCAGGGATTGTGTGGGTTAGGTCCTAGACGGTGGACCGCTAAATAAAATTCTACGTTGAAAATACAAACGTGCAAACGTATACGTCCATGTTACAATGAGTGAGGAAGCTATACTGCCCACCCAACTTGGCAGACGTTTTTATTTTAGCTACTTTATTGTTATTATTATTATTATGTTATAATCTACCTCCATAATTCTCTCATTTAAATGAAAATCAAATCAATTCAAACAGTTCTGCCTCGAAAAATGGTGCGCTTACAACAAACTCGAGAAAATTGCTGTCGGAGGTTTTTATTCGGAAAACCTGACGATAAGGCTCGAAAAGCTGGCGACGGACTTCGAAGATCTCTTGAACATCTTCAGAAACGTCACTTACGACCCCGGCGACATTGACGACCCGTCCTGGGACGCAGACTACGACAATTTCTGCAAGCGAGTCGACGATCTCGACAACAGGTTCGCTGCGATCGCTAGTTTGACGTTCGACGACTGCGTGACGTTCGAGGAGATTTTCAAGGTTAGTGTCAAACTCGTACCTAAATGACATGAAAGTTTAAATCAGGGTTTAAAAAAAAAATAAAAAATAGTTAAAAATCTATTCATAAAACCGCGCCGTATGTCGTCCGAACATGGGGCACCCGGGTTCGATTCCAGGCCATGACATAATTTTTTTTTCTTTTTATAAATTACGTGTTTATCTGCGATTTGTTTTTGACTGCTTTCAGCAGGCTTTTCAGCTAGTCTATATACATAAAACGCCAACCGTATGTACGTACGTACATATGTCGCCCAAACGTGGGGGGTCCCGGGTTCGATTCCAAGGCCGCGACTTCAAATTTTTTTTCTCACATATCTACAATTTTTTGCCTGCTTTTAGCAGGTTTTTCAGCTAGTCTATTCATAAAACCGCGCCGTATGTGTGTATGTCGTCCGAACGTGGGAGACCCGGGTTCGATTCCAGGCCATGACATACTTTTTTCTTTTTATAAATTACGAGTTTATCTACGATTTGTTTTTGACTGCTTTAAGCAGGCTTTTCAGCTAGTATTTAACCCTTTTCGAGAGCGATTGTTGTGTGTGCAGATCTTGTGACTCCGAGTTGGGTTCATTGAATTAAATCAAAACGAACATTTCGTCCAAGAAACATGATCGTGGCTCACTTCAAATAATATTTTTGAACAAACTGCAGTGTGAATGTAATTTATTTGGATCTTAATAATATCTAAAGGGTGGACATAGACGTAAAGATAGAGGAAGGTTTGGCTAGAACTAAAAAGATAGGTTCAGTTTTCAAGGTACCTGAGTTGAATATAGTAACATATTATGTTAGCAAGTTTAACCCTTATTCATTCAGTAGGTTCATAATTGACGCCTACATTTTCAAAATTATACCCCTGAGAGTGAGGATTTTTGATAAAAATTACTGCCAACTCGCTTTGGGTTTACTATTTTCAATAATGAGCCTTTGGAATCGATTAAAAAACCCAAAATTTGATAATTTACGTTTCACGTTATGTAGAATCCGAAACATACCTGCGACCACGCGAACTCTACACCGGCACTACTACTCCCATTGGACTTTTTCACAAATCGAATCACAATCACTTAAATTTCGGTTTCATTTTTGGCAAAATAAAAGAAAGTTTCCGAGGATCACGTATTCGTATCATTATTCCATATGTTTTAATCATATGACATTGGAAATGTCGCTGTCTAACGTACTTCGAATGCAAATACTTGAGTGGATGCCTACATTTGAATTGAAGGAGTAACTATTTTATACCTATCGACCAATATTGTGATATTGATTAACGTGATTTTGTTGGATTATGACAAGACAAGTGAGGTCTTGAATTGTAATGTAGGTTTAATCAACAACAACATGCATATCAACACAATTGTCAGGTGACAATATTCGTCAGCCAAGCACCTTGACTAGTCTTGGGGGAATAAACAATAGTGAAAAACGCAGCAAATTATTACCCAAAGGTATATTATTTTTCTGTATAGATCAAGCGCCAGCAAAGACTTTGCCATTCTCACCACCTACCAACCATGTTTTCACTTCATAATTGAGCTTATTTAGATGAAACGCTTCACACTCCATTTGTTGAGATCCGCCGAGAGAGATCTTTAGTTTAATACTCGGCTCCGAAGCACCAAAAATGTTGAAGGGTGCATGAAATGATTGGTGGACTGTATAAATTAGATTCACTGGTTTATTACATAAACGGGAATGATAAAACATTAGAGGAAATGAACATGAAAACGGAACCGACCGACATCTTGGGAGAACAAAAAAAGTCTGGGTTTCACACCTTTTTTACACGCATGCGCAGTTTACAAGCCCCGCCCCTTTCTATTATCATCCCCTGAAACAATTGCCGCCATATCTCTTATCATTTAACATTACTCCCCGCCTTGAAATAGTTAACATATTTCAACCAAAATGATGTGCTTAATACAACAAAAAATCGATAATAATTGATTGAATTGCAATACATTTCCTTAAGTAATTCAAAACTTGACAATCGTTGACAATCCAATGATGATCTTCATTGGTCCACATCCAAGGTTGTAGTAGTAGTAGGAGTTGAAGAACAATCCGTGGTCATAGGGGCATCCATAATTGGGCATAGCTTTACAAGAGGACGTTTTGTGGTTTTTTCCATCTTTGAGAAGTATGGTGGCGACCCGAGAAATGCCATCCTTTCCGGGATGTAATCGAAGAATTCTAGCCATCTTCCAATCTGCAGGTCTCAAATTTTCATCCTTTACAGCAACTAACGTTCCAACCGTTACTTCTTCTCGCTGGATTTTCCATTTGTTTCTTAACTGTTGGGCAGACAGATATTCTTGGCTCCAACGTTGCCAGAATTGCTGTATGTATTGATTCAGACGATCCCACCGCCTGGTGAGTGATTTATCCGTGTAGTCAGGTTCCGGAGGTAAGTGCAATGGTCCGCCGATCAAAAAGTGAGCCGGAGTTAATGGAGTCGGATCATCAGGATCATCCGACAGAGGAGTTATAGGGCGCGAATTCAAACATGCTTCAATACCGGTTAACAAAGTGTATGCCTCTTCGAACGTCATAAACATCTTTTCCATGGTTCTCTTTAGATGAAACTTTACAAGTTTGACTGATGACTCCCATAACCCGCCGAAGTGGGGAGCTCCTGGAGGAATAAAACGCCATTCCACACCGAGGTTTGCACATTCCTTCCGAATATCCTGATTATTTGCGAAGAATGCAAGTTCCTTTTGTGCACCAACAAAATTAGTTCCGTTATCCGAATGAATTTGACGACTTGTCCCCCGACGTGCGAAAAATCGTTTTAAAGCTGCCAAGAAAGCTTGTGACGTCATATCCGTTACTAATTCCAAATGTATGGCTTTAGTAGTAAAGCATACGAAAACTGCGATGTAAGCCTTTCGTTTTACCGATTTCCGAGTTCCTAATTTGACGTAAATTGGACCACAGTAGTCCACACCAGTAATTTCAAATGCTCTAGCAGGATTGCATCTTTCTATAGGTAGAGCAGCCATTTTCGGTTGAAGTGGTTTTGGGGAAGCCTTTTTACATACCACGCAATCGTGAACTATTGCCTTTGCCGCACTTTTTCCTTTTAGTGGCCAATATTGACTCCTAACCATAGTCAAAAGTGCCTGAGGTCCCAGATGATAATTATTTTCATGAAATTCTCTCATGATCAATTGAGTTAGCCGAGATTTGTAAGGAAGAATAACTGGATGTTTTCTAGCTTCTGGAATGAAATTTGCATTTGCTAGTCGACCACCCACTCTAATCACTCCTTGATTATCCATGTATCCACACAGTTGAAGTAATGGACTTGTAGTCCGAGCCAAGTCTTTCTTATTTTTGAATTTTGCAAATTCTTCTGGAAATGCCGATGCCTGAACCGCCTGTAGTAAAAATATTTTTGAATCATCCAATTCCCATACTGTAAGTTCTTTCTTTCTCCGATTCATTTTCTTCTGCCGACAATTGTAGGAAAATCTGAAAATCCATCCAACCACACGAACCAATTTTCTCCAGGATGAAAATCGATCTATCAGATCCAAAGCACCGCTGGCAACACAGACCAAAGAATAAACAATCTTTTTCTGTTCCAAGGGCTCTTGATTTTCTCCTCTCCATTGCGGCCATTTGAGTGTATCGGATTGCAGCCACAATGGTCCAAACCACCAAAGAGTTGCATTTTCAAATTTATGAGGAGAAATTCCGCGTGAAGCCAAATCTGCAGGATTATCCGCTGACGCTACGTAGTGCCATTGATATGGTTTTGACAATTGTTGTATAACCGAAACCCTGTTCGCTACGTACGTTTTCCATTGCTGTGAACAGCCATTGATCCAAGTGAGAACAATTTCCGAATCCGTCCAATAATATGTTGAAATATCGGGGTTCTGTAGAGATTCCTTGACCTGATCCATTAGTTGTACTAGCAAAACTGCTCCCAATAATTCAAGTCTTGGCAAAGTTTGCTTTTGTAATGGTGCTACCCGAGCTTTAGCACACAAAAGTTGGCTTGATACATTCCCTTTCAAATCCCATGATCTGACATAAATGCATGCTCCGTACGCCTTTTCCGAAGAATCCGAAAATCCATGAAGTTCGTATCCAGATACTTCACCCTTAAATACCCTTCTAGGTACTACCATACCGTTCAAGTCCATTAACTTATTCCGAAAATGTATCCATTTGTCACTAAGTTCATCAGATAAAATTTCATCCCATGGCATCCTAGTTTGCCATAGCTCCTGTAAGTACATTTTACCTTTGATCAAAATTGGACTTAGAATTCCAATTGGATCCCAAAAGGTATGTAAATCCGAAAATATCATACGTTTATTTACCCGAGTCCGATTGTGTGCATGTACTTGAATGATCAAACTATCAGTTTTGGGGTTCCATACTAGTCCAAGAGCCTTGATGGTGTCATTGTCCGTCAGATTAATGCAATAATGATTATCCATATCATTACTCAACTTGTCCATAAGTTGTGAAGAGTTACTACACCACTTCCTTAATTCAAATCCTTTTTCCTTCAAGATTTCTTCCATCCGTGATTGTTTGTAAGACAATTCCTCATAAGTGTTAGCGCCGTCAAGATAGTCATCCATAAAGAATTTTCTTCTTATGATATTTGCCGATTCCGAGTCATTTCGTTCAATTGTTTGAGCCAAATGATGCAAACACCGAATTGCCAGAAATGGAGCTGGTCTTGTACCGTAAGTTACCGTCTTAAGTCTGTAATGATTCAAAGGTTGATCAGGATCGTCCCTCCATAATATCCGTTGAAAATCCGTGTGTTCTTTTTGTACCCATATTTGTCTATACATCTTAGCTACATCAGCTGTCAATCCGTACTTGGGAAACCTAAATGCCGTTAGGATCTCGAATACATCATTTTGGAGAGCTGGACCAGACATTAGAATGTTATTCAAGCTCATACCAGTCGAAGTTTTAAACGATGCATCAAATACCACCCTTAGTCCCGTAGTACTACTTTCTTTGAAAACCGCGTGGTGAGGTAAGTAGTAGTGTGCCGAATTATTTATTTCTTCCGTTTTGACCAGTTCCATGTGACCCATTTCCAAATATTCTTTCATAAATTCCGAGTACCGTTGTTTTAATGGGGCATCTTTCCCAAGCCGTTTTTCCAAATTTAAGAACCGAATTTTAGCTCCATCCATAGAGTTACCTAGTGATTGAGGATCCATTTTAAAAGGCAAAGAAACCGAATACCGACCGTCCGAGTTGATTTTGATTGTTGTTTTAAAGAATTCTTCACATGCCATATCCTCTTCCGTCCGTTTTTTAATCATTGTTGATGTGAGTTGATGATCCGCATCCATCCCAACATCTTCCGAAGTTCCGTGAGTAGTTACAAAACATTGCCGATCCGTTATTGTTTGGGTTTTAAATTCTCCGCAGACAACCCATCCTAAAGCCGTTTTTTGAAGGTATTTCAAGTTTTCAGAGATATGAGCCGTTGGGTGAAATTTAGTTTGCCGTAGAATATCGAAGAATATTCCAACACCCAGTATTCCGTCAATAGTCCGATTAGAATTGTAGAATTCCGTATCCGCCAATTGCTCCTTTAAATTAAAAGGGATATTCCATTCAGAGTTGAGTGTAAGTTTACTACTCAACGAACCGTTTGTAATTTCTGGCATTACATAGAAATTAGCATCAATACTATAACCAGTAACCGGTGATTCAAGTACTGCCGATACATAGCCAAAAGAATTCGTTCGTGCATTGTTTATTCCGAATATGTCAATTTTGTCCTTTTTGAAATTCAGTGACAATTTATCAGCAAATGGTTTTGAAATAAAATTCAATTCCGAGGCCGAGTCCAATAGAAACCTTCCCGAAACAGGCTTCTTATTACTATCAAAGATAATTACTTTACAAGTAGGAAAAATAACTGTTGTGGGATTCCGAGTAAAAGTTTTTGTACAACAGTTCATTGTTGATTTTGAAAGTGAGTCTCCTCCAGATGTTCTTGCTGATCCAGGTTGGGGGTGAGGAGAGGGGTTACCACCATTAGAAGAAGGGCAATGACCTCCGTAGGGCTGTGAGAAGTGACCTTGACCGCTTTCCTTCCCCATTCCAGAATCTGGGTCAGTGTACCGACTTTTACTGCAAAGCAAATAATTGTGTTTTTCCGAACATGAAGAACACGCCCGACCAGTGCATTCCTTGACTCTGTGCCCGAATAACAAGCACTGCCAGCAACAGCCAATTTTAGTTACCAATTCTCTTCTTCCTTGTATAGTACTTTTCCGAAAAACACTACACCTGAAGACAGGATGCCTACCGTTCTCACAAATCCGACAGTCATTTTTAGAAGTTCTATCCGTTTGAGTAACCAATGTAGCAGAAAATTTTGAATTTTTGTTTTTGACCGGAGGTATTTTCTTGATTTCTGATTTTTTCTCATAGGCTTCCAAGTAGTTATATTGTTGAACCAAAAATTTTTCCAAATCTTCATAGGTTGGCATATCCTTAGAAATCGAAGTATTTTCTTCCCAACATTTAAGAGTCACATTGTCCAATTTAGATGTAAGCAAATATACAACAAAAACATTGTTTTCCAAATTTTGCACACCTAACTTCCGTAGAGCATTAATATTTTTGACAAATGTGTTGTGAAGTTCCCGTAAACCTTTTGCCGATTGAACTTCCAGTTTTTTGGTTTCAAATAAATTCCCAATGTGAGTTTCCGTAAGCTGTTTATTGTTTTTATAGTGTTCAACTAACGTATTCCAAGCGACCTCGTAGTTTCCGTCTGAAATTTCAATCCCATCTATCAGATTAGCAGCTTCATCTTCCAATAAACTAACCAAATAGTGAAATTTCCTGATATTACTCCCAGCTTGAGGATTTTCGTGTATTATAGCTTTGAAACTTTCATAAAACCGAAGCCAATTTTCCGTCTTGCCATCAAATTTTGTTATATTTATTACTGGTGTTTTAATCCCAACATTGCCATTGTTTGTGTGAACTATGGTTGATGGAGTTGCACCGGGTTGTGCGTTCACTATAGACTCCCCGCCGTCCGCATCCGTCTTCAATAATTTGATTTTAGCTAATAGAATACTTTGAACCGAATAGTATTTTTCCTCAAATAAAGTATATTCATTATCATAATCGTCGTCGTCACCCTCGTCTTCCGCAGCCTCGTCGTCATCATCTTCCTCGAACTGTTCAAAGAAAACTTCCTCGAATTTAGGGAGGAGAGCTTCCAAATTCCGTAATTTGGCCTCCAAATCGACCAACGTAAATTCCGCCGTTTCATCCGTAATAACCTTGTTGATTTTTGACAAGGAACCTTTGTATGACCGAAGTTTTGTCTTTAGAGCTTTCGACAGAGGCATACCGGTAATCAATCAGGTAGAGACCGAGGGAAATAGAAATGGCAAGGAAAGTTTTCTACTTACCAAATCTCCGAAAATACCTACAACACTTGAAACCGTTTGCCGTGTTTACTTGCCGTGAAGTTTCCTTTTCATTGATATAAGTTCCGTTCCGAGTGCACTAAGCCCGCATTCCTCCGTTGAGATTCCCGTTGTAAGCGAAATTATATCGCATCCGTCGCCGAAAGGACCAAAAAATGTTGAGATCCGCCGAGAGAGATCTTTAGTTTAATACTCGGCTCCGAAGCACCAAAAATGTTGAAGGGTGCATGAAATGATTGGTGGACTGTATAAATTAGATTCACTGGTTTATTACATAAACGGGAATGATAAAACATTAGAGGAAATGAACATGAAAACGGAACCGACCGACATCTTGGGAGAACAAAAAAAGTCTGGGTTTCACACCTTTTTTACACGCATGCGCAGTTTACAAGCCCCGCCCCTTTCTATTATCATCCCCTGAAACAATTGCCGCCATATCTCTTATCATTTAACACCATTCTAAGAAATAAATAATTGAATCATTAAGAAACTTGATTACTGTTGCTAAGGAAGCATAACCCATGGCTCATCTTCCAACTTTCTCTTCTTTCAAGGTCACAAAACAGCTACTTTGTTTGATTGTTTGCCTTAGCTTATGCTGTGGTGGTGAGGGTATAGCAATACTTGACCCCGCACTGACCCCCCCGCCTACCCACCGATCGTCTTTTCTCATCCAAAAAATTCATTTTTTCACCTCCGATCCGCAATCCATCACAGTTACTGACCTTTTTAACTCGCAGGTGTGTCAGGTGTGCAGGTGTTTTTTGGCTAGTATCCAATACAAAATGCGTACTTATTCCATTCTCCTATTTCATCTAACTTCCTTCATAATAATGAAATAGTCCCCAAATAATATAAAAGTTTTCCAAAATCGGCTGAATATTACTTGTAAAAAATGGAAATATAAGAGAATGTCAATAAAAATTAATTTATTCATTTTGCATATTTTTAGTAAGGCAAACAGTGTTTGCTATGTTTGCCTGGAGGAGACGCCACTGACAATGGGGTATTTCGGTGGGTCAGAAATTCAGGTTTTTGACCTTAAATTTGGATTCAGCACCCTTGAAAACCTATATACTACAACTTTAAGCCCAATGATACTATAACATGTGGTAGAAAAATTAATTAAAGGGATCACACGTTTGAAAAAGGCGGGCCGCTATAAATGCACACACACTAGGCAAGGACTACGCCACGCGCGTGTGTGAGTAGTATTTTGTAGTATCCAAGAGGTCCTCCAAGTGTTTCTGTGCATGGATACTTTTTTCAAAGACAGTTGGCTAGCTACGTCACACCATTCAAATCTTCAACTTTCCTTAGCTTCTCTGATTTTTTAAAAACATTTTCTCGACGAACAGACCCAATTACCGTTATTCCTGAGCCTTACTCTTTTGAAAAAAAAAATAAAAAAAAAAAAAAAATTGACTGAAATACCCCATTGGGAATGGGTTTTCACAGAATCTGATCAGAATATAAAAATAATTAATTTCCTTGGTTCTTTAATTAATTGGGAATTTGCCTCAATTTTAGATTCTGGAATTTCAAGTCAAATCCTATAATAGGGCCCTAGAATAACGTTTAACAATAGGAATAATCAAGGGGAAAAAATTACCGTAGGAGAAAATGCCTAAACAAGTGAAGCCTCTGTTACAAAACACCGCGAAAATCGAGGAATATTGTTGACGTCCTACGAAAAAAAAAAAAAACGACGCGAAAACAACTCCGACAACAGACAGAGTTCTAGCACCGCCACACAAAACGTTCCAGTGAAATGGCTACTCGAATAATGTGATTCAAAACTTGAAACTAAATAAGAGAAGATGAAGACTGCTTGATAAACTAGTAGGTAGAATCGTATTGTAAAAAAGTGAGTAATATTGTTTCTTTTGGTCACTTTTGTGTCTGGCTTCTTCCTGCCAGTTCACGGCGCACTCTTGTGTTAATCCTTTGTAAGCTAATAGTTCGTGTATGTTCCGCTTCTGTGGTAAGCGCCACAGAACCTCCTTTGAAGTCAGATTGGTAGAATATCCGTTAGGTTTCAAACATGGCTGCCTCTTACACATTGCCACCACATTTAAAATTTCCATCTTCCTTAAATTCTCTAAATTTTTTGGATGCGTTTTCGAGCAGCTCACCATGGTTTTATTCCATAAAAATAAACCCTCATTCGAAAAAAAAAAAAAATGTGAGGCAAATTCCCCATTCTTCATGGTATGTCTTAGTGCCTAAAAAATAGATATGTTCCTGAGCACGTACAGTTTAGAAGTAAATACTTGGATACTTACTTCATTTTCAGATGATCTATCTGTTCCAACCGTTCTTCGGCGATATCTACGTCACGAAAGCGCTAGAACCGAAATATGATAAAATCTCGGAGCTTTTCAGAGGTGAAGTGATCAACGCCTACGTAAGTACTCCTCTTATTTTGTATAACGTATATTTGCAATAACTCAGTAGTGTAAAGTGCATTATTTTCTTTATTAACTAGGTATCTAACAATGCAGAAAGTATATTCTTGTGGTTAAAATTTGCAGAAACTGTACAACGATCAAATGGAGAAGTACAAGAATTCGGGACTTTTCGAAGTGCCAAATATGTGGCCTCAGACGGCTGGATCACTTCTTTGGTTGAGAAATATCAAGAAAAGACTGCAGTATCCAATCGAGAATATCAATCAGTACAATTTAGAGTGAGTGAATCAAGGTTTTTAAACTTATTTAATGAAGTGCTTTCCGTGAATAATATTCCTTTTGTTTATTGAGAGAGTAAAACTTTTAGAAGCGAAAAATCGGACCAGGACTCAAGTTGTTGCCGAAGCGTAGGGTTTCCGAAAAGAAAGTTTGATTTGCCAAAAGTTTAAATTGATTTATGCCCAAGGTTTTGAAAAATGTATTTTCCTTATTTATATCATATCATGTATACCATTGTACGTATTACGTATTATTGTGAAAATACCGATGATCCTTCTTATTCCTCCTTGATGTTCAGAGCAACCAATACTGAAGACTCGATGCTCCTCAGAAGAAAAGCGAACGACCTAATTACCGTCATATCCGAACTTGAAAACGATATTTTCAAAAAATTTTGCGATCAAGTAGCCAGTGAAATCCGATTGAGTCTGAAAAAGACAGTTCTCGTCTCAAGCAATGCGCGGGTTTTGAGTATAAACTTCGATAAGAAGGTATGAAAATTGTGTTAAGCTAACTAGATATCACTTCAGGTTCGTAGGGTTCATACTTACTAGTAGGTAGTGTTATACTGATAGTATTGATAAACAGTTTATTGTCAATAGTGACGGTGTTTGTGTCTCATCCCCAATATTCCAGGGAGTTATAACATTGGCGAGGAGGATGGGATTCAATGTTATAACTAACAGAAATATTGGGGCTGAGACATAAACACCGTCACTATTGACAATAAACTGTTTATTCCTGTTAGGCAGAGATGGGCGAATTCTTATTCATAAATACGGTTACGAATACAAATCATATCTGCGATTTCATGATTATGAATACGAATACAGGTATGAATATGAATATGAATACAAATACAATCGTATTCACACTTCCGATACGACTTTCCCTCGTATTCGTATTTTGAATACGATTTTATGATTTTTTCTATGATTACCCTAAAAATTCAATTTTTTTAACGATTTTCCCTGAAAATCATACTTTTTTAAATTATTTTCTTCCGAACAATGGACGTATTTATGACCTAACATTGTCAAAATAATCAATCAAAATTCGAAACGCTCACAAATTCTTATAGGATTTTTCACGCAGAAACGAATGACACCAACCCCAGGTCTCTACGACCAACCGTATAGAAACGACGACGAAATTTCCGCTGAAAATTGTATTTTTTTAACAATTTACTCTGAAAATCATTTTAAAAAATTATGATTTTTTACCGGAATTTTGGTCGTATTTATTCCCAAAAATAGTCAAAATGATCAATAAAAATTCGAAACGCTCGTCAATTCTTATAGAAATTTTCACACAGAATCGAATGAGGCCACCCCCAGGTCGCCACAACGAACCGTATAGAAACTACGACGTAATTTCTACTGACTTTTTTGTAATCATGTTTTTAGCGTTAAGAACGTTCGGTGAAAGTTGTAGTAAAATAAAAACTTTCAGCGAAAATCATTACAAATTAAGGGTAACTTTACCCATCGATTTACCTCACTTCAAGGTAGCATTACAAAAATAGTTTGCAAGTGCAAACTGAGCAAACACGCCCAGTCCACAGTATACACGGTGTCCTCATATTAATGATCAGTACTTCCAAAATCGATTCTACAACTAATTTGCAACAAATTTTCCCCTCTTAGAACTTTTTTAAACCGCTTAAAATGCTATTTTTCCCTTTCATTTTTCTTACTTACTAGTTTTCGACCTTGCAGAAAACACAATTCCAGATCTAAGAAAAATATTTTTCTTTCGGGAGTCAACCAATCACTGAAGGGGGAATAGAATATACAAAAATTAAGAATAATTACAAAAAAGTCAGTTGAAATTACGTCGTAGTTTCTATACGGTTAGTCGTAGCGACCTGGGGTTGGTCTCATTCGATTTAGTGTGAAATCCTATAAGAATTGGCGAGCGTTTCGAATTTTGAAAGATTATTTTGACAAAGTTAGGTCATAACCTAACTAGGTTAGTTAGGTCCATTGTTCGGGAGAAAATCATTTTAAAAAGTATGATTTTCAGGAAAAATCGTAGAAAAAATCATAAAATCGTATTCAAAATACGAATACGGGGGAAAATCATATTCAAAGTGTGAATACGATTGTATTCATATTCATACCTGTATAAATACAAATTTGTATTCATAATCATAAAATCGCAGATATGATTTGTATTTATACGAATTTTAATCGTATTAAATACGATTAAATTCTTATTCATAAATTTTATGAATAAGAATTCGCCCATCTCTGCTGTTAGGACATTATCAACACTATCAGTATAACAGGTATGAAACAGAAATTACAAACAAGTATTATTTTAGGCTGTTTTTTTAACAGGTTTTTTGATTTTTTTCAATGAGAAAGGGGTAAAGCTCTTCGATCGCGTTAACATGCTCGTAATGATTGCAATAATTTGTTCAACTTCTGGCCGTGCCGAATTTTGAGGGTCTTGGATGTTTCAGTTGGAAGCTGCTCTGAGGGAAACTAGATATTTGAACTACATCGACATTGAAAACGTACCCCAAGATGCCATTGACCTCTACAGGCGAAGTGACGAGCTTTATGAATGGAACACTACGCTGCACAAGACAGTAGGATGGTTAGTTTTACAAAATTACGTACCTTACGAAAACCCTGTTGAATGAATGAGGAATTTCACCGAATTCTGTTTGCATTTTTCCTGAATAGTTAATGGTGTGGGATAGATGAAAATTGGGCTGATTTCAGAAAATAAGTCTCCTGTTATTTTTGGGAGACAATCAAAATTTTTGATTTCAAAACTAACCGGGAAAACGGACGTGAAGCGGGAACGCTCGCTGATTGGCTGTTTGGATCGCCGTCTCCTCCCAGTGTTGCCCGTTGGTACGACGTAATCGTGTTATCTAAGAGGAAAGTCATCAAACAAAAACAGGGGAAACCTAATTTTCCCCAATCTTGCTTTTTCTATTTTTTTTCTTCAGTTTTTCGATTTCGAACTTCACTGTTTCGTGAAATTTTGCATCTGGGGACTATAGATTTCTCGATCTCAGCGCTTCAAGCGGCCATAAATGAACTATTCCAGGATGACGTCATTTTCCCGGTTTTTTAAACATTCGTATTTTCTACACTGTTTTGTTTACTCGTAAATTAGGAAGTACGGGCTGAAAGTTTGCCTTAGGGGGTTTTTCGAGGTGCTGAATCCGATTTTGGGGTCAAAAATAGGAGATTTCGACATGGTGAAATTCCTCATTAGAGATGTGTCGTTCCAGCCGTTTCGTTGAACCTCAACCAAGAGCTCAAGCCGGAACGGTTACATAAATCTGAAGCTATCAATTCGAACAAAATGTTCTAATCCACCTCTCCAATGTTTAAAATTAAGTGCCCAGTCCCAGAAATATCCCCAATAGGAACGTCTAATATTACCTAACGAATAAAAATAACGTATTCTTTATAATCACTTTTGTTATGTCGGCGTGTCGTTGTGTGAAGGCGATGGTCTTCACGTCGGCTTGTCGATTTCTATTGGTTCCTCAATGAAGGTGAAGGATGAGACAGCACTTTCTGCCCGGCGCGGGTCACTGCCTACTGCATGCAGGAGTGCTTAAGGAATTCAGCTCAGCTGCGTACCTCGGGCGATTGCTCGCCGACTGGAGGGAGGCAGTACCTACATTTACCTAGTTCCTAGTTGGGGGCAGACAACTACTAGGTGAAATGGGAGCGGAGGCCGGCGCGGTGTGCTTACAGAGACCTCCAAGGAACTTTGGGCTTCTAAGAGAAAGCGAGGTAGAGCGAGAAATAATCAAGTCGATTGTTAGAAGACGAATGCATGAATGTCTCTAGGTGAAGCCTTGAGTCCTCATTTTATACTACTTTAACAAGGTAAAGGGAGAGTGGAGGGGGTGACGTCAAGTGACGTGTTTGTCCCCCGTACCTAACTCTACCTACCTGGCACGATAAGTCACTTAGGTTTTCCCTTGTGTCCTTTATTGGAGAACTAACATATTCGAGTATATGAGTCATTACAACATTATTCATATTTACTAAGGTACAACATGCTACGCCAAAAAACTCGACCTCAAGAATTCGATATAATTGAAGATGAGATACTTGATATTGATGTAATAGTCGATGTTTTGGCCAATAACAACGACTGGTATAATAAAGGTAACGTATTACATTGATGAGCGGCTTCTATCGATAAAAACTTCTTAATACATGGGTTTAATCTCCACAAGAAAGGTTTTGATTTTGACTTGTTTTCAGTGATAAATCTTAAAATTAGTCAAGCTCTAAGGTCTTCCAAAATCAATTTTTTAAATAAAATAAATTGGAAATACAGGGTGGCTGAAAACGGACGCCCACTTTTTAAAATGACGCCAAATTTTTAATTTTGGAGATATCAGGTTGAAATATATTCCAAAATGTTCGTTAGGATTGGAAGTTTATTGTACAGTAAGAAAAAAATCAGTTATGGAATATTGTGCTAAATAGATGGCGCTCTTGCTGGTTAATGCACTGTTCAAGCCTTTCGGCGAAGTTGCTCATGACGTTATCCAACATTTCCATCGGGATGGCGGCAATTTCACGTGTGATCGAATCTTTGAGGTCTTGAAGAGTTCGTGGTTCATCCGCATAAACCTTGGACTTCAGGTAGCCCCATAAAAAGAAATCACAGGGAGTGAGACATTCCATGGCCTCCGCGCTCGCCCGATCTCACTCCCTGTGATTTCTTTTTATGGGGCTACCTGAAGTCCAAGGTTTATGTGGATGAACCACGAACTCTTCAAGACCTCAAAGATTCGATCACACGTGAAATTGCCGCCATCCCGAAGGAAATGTTGGATAACGTCATGAGCAACTTCGCCGAAAGGCTGGAACAGTGCATTAACCAGCAAGGGCGCCATCTACTTAGCACAAAATTCCATAACCGATTTTTTTTTACTGTACAATAAACTTCCAATCCTAACGAACATTTTGGAATTTATTTCAACCTGATATCTCCAAAATTAAAAATTTGGCGTCATTTTAAAAAGTGGGCGTCCGTTTTCAGCCACCCTGTATTATACGAAATTAAACGCTGGTCTCGACTGTACCATAAGTAACGGTTCTATAATAATTCTTTCTAACTCTTTTTGCGAAAATAGTCCAAAAAATGTTTCACTCACTCAACGCTTTGGAAGAACATAATAAATGTGGAAGATTTTTTATGGGAAATCCAACGCGATTCCAAATTGCTTACAGACGGCAGGGAAGAAATGAAGACTTTTCAAAACGCTTCGAAATGCAAAAATTAATATCGAGGAACTAGCATATTCTGACCTTAGGTAGTGAGGGAAAAAATGTACATCAAACATAATTATTCTGTTTATTCTCACTAAATCTTTACGGGAAATACATTTCGCCAAAATTGATTACAGGGAACTGGGAGGTGATAGAAAAGTTGAGAAACGCAGTGTGGAAAGTGGCTGAAAGAGTCATTAAAGCTCAAGAAAACCTCCAGAGAATGATCGACCTCATCAATCAGTGGAATTTCAAACCTTTGTTCATGAGACCTCCGAACAAACCTGAGGGCCTGCTGGTCCACAGTGATCTCAATTCTATCAACAAAAGGTATTTGTTTTTTTATTCTTTTTTTTTTGCAATATAATATAAATTTACCTCAAAACAATGTCACTAAACCTCAAATAAGCTCGGAAAAATATTTTGTGATTGGTCCACATGATATTTGGTGCGATATTTTATGAAACTTGGGACGCAAAGCCCAACATCACATTTATTACAAATAGATTTTGGGCGAGAAGAGCAGGTTTCATAAATTTATGCGCACCTTCTATTGTTCTCGATCGCCAAAAGCAAGTTATCCAAACGGTCGTACCTGATAGTGCTCAAGGCTACATTTCTGGCGTGAGCAGTTGGTCTCGGAGCTTTAGGGGGTACTTTGTGACGAATAAGATAAGTTTGTGCGATTTCATGTACAAAATCCGGTTTAGGCCTTTTAGGATCACCAGATATTAGACGCGCATTGTTGAGACTAGCGTAAAAGTGAGCAACGTAAAAATGGCCACTACAACTTTTCCCCTCTAAAATCAATTTTATATCTGTTTAAGTACTGGTCTATGCGATCAGTCTCTCCCATATAGGTAGCGGAAGCTTTGTTTTCACTTTTCAAGGTTGAAAAAAAGATGTTCTCCAAAATCAAAATTTCCACTCGCGTTTTACGTTTCAGACCTTCTTGGACAATTTTGGTTCCTTGTCTGTCTGTCTGTCATGAAATCCTTGCCACAGCCAAAACTTCTACAATTCTCATCCGATTTCGATGAAATTTTCAGGGATTGTGCGGGTTGGCGAGTAGATGGTCCCCTATAAACATAATTATCCCAGGACTGATAGTAGCCGCCGCTGCGCATGTGCAAACGTGTATTTTCTTGTTACAGATATAAGTTCTACGTTTTCCATCCCATTTCAATGAAATTTCCAGGAATTATGCGAATTGGGGTGGAGATGGTCCCCTATGAAAATCATGGCCCCAAATTGAAAGCATTTTGGGCGCATGCGCAAACTTAGAATCGTTGTAACAGCCATAACTCCCACTCCAGCTCTCAAAAAAAAGGTCTCCAGCTCTCAAAAAAAGTTCCGAATTCTTAACACTATGTGACGGCTGTGCCAGATCCGGCACATCTGAGTTTCCAAGGGTACCAGATCTAACCAAAAGGAGTCCAAAATGAAAAAATTCTTCTTCTTCTTGAAAGATTCTTTCAAATAACCATAAATAACAAGAATTCATGGAAAGCTAAGAGAAAAAGTATTAGTATATCCGAGTAGAGTGCTTACAGCAGCTCAAAGTCGGGTTCTCGTCGGTATCTTGATTAAATTCAAACTTCACTCACGCCTAGACAAAGACTCAAAAGCGAATGAAAATTGGAGGGGATTCGCATGAGGACCTGCTGAAGTGGGAGGCACAGAGTAGGATTGCAGGTATGAACAGAAAATCGTGAAAGTCACCCCTTCTGTTGTACCAGATCTGGCAAAGTCGGCGGAAATGGGTTAACATTTCAAAACATTAACATAATATTCTAAACAATATGATTCAGGTATGATAACATAATTGCTGCGGGGGAAGAAATTTACGACTTGCTCGAAGTCAATTTTCGACTTCTGCACGGCCTTCCGCTCATACCCAAAGTGAAGGCTGGCGCTCAGGAGGGCGAGGGTGGCGACGAAGGGGCACCTGGAACCGTCGTGCAGCTGCTGCTGAACACTGAAGACGACGATGAAGACAAACCCGTCGTCCACGCCAGGAAAACCATAGCTGAACAAGCGGACGAGGCGAAACGAACATCCGTGAAAGAATCGCCGACCAAATCGCCCAAGGTTTCTGTGGAGGCATCGGAAGGTGAGGGAGTAGGTGTAATTTGTATTGCGAAAGAGGAATTTAACCCTCCTTATTCCTTCCTGTTCAGGTATCACTGCAGTAGTAGTCCGTGGTGTCACCTCCCGCACACATTTGAATGTTGAACGAGGCGCTTCACCACATCCCCTAGGTCCCTCTTGGTGTGGGATTTCCTCCCCTCTATTTACTGTTTCAATTTATTTTGGTTGTTTAGCGTGCCTCCACCAATTGTAAATAATTTACACAAGATAACACAAGAGTTTGGTATGTGAGGAAAATTGTAGGGCCCTTAACCAATAGTCAACTGTTTTTTAATTTCCAAAGCTCCGAAGAATCTAAAAAAGTCTGCCAAGTGGGTGTGGCACATAGCTTCCTCGTATCCATAACCCGATTATATAGATGATCAGATGCATACCTAGTAGTTAATCTCAAAACACCAATCTTTAAGTACCTTCCACTACCCTCATAGGGAACCATCTACACGCTAATCTGGACAATCCTAGAAAATTTCATCAAATTCGTATGAAAAATTAAGTGAGTAGATGTATGTGATTGGATCAAAAAAATACTTAGCCTCGGCTGGGATTCGAACCCGCGACCCCTGGGGGACAGTTGAAGTTACGGCTGTTACAAGGAATTTACGTTTGCGCATGCGCAGTCGCTTCTATCGGTCCGGGGATGATGATTTTCATAGGGGACTATCTACAACCTAATCCACATAAACCCTGAAAATTTCATTGAAATTGGGTGAAAAATGTGGAAGTTATGGCCGTTACAAGGAAATTCACGTTTGCGCATGCGCAGTGGCTACTATCAGTTCGAAGTTGACAATTTTCATAGGTGACCATCTAAATACTAATCTGTAACATCCCTGAAAATTTCATTGAAATCGGATGGAAAATGTAGAAGTTATGGCCGATACAAGGAATTCACGTTTGCGCATGCGCAGTCGCTTCTATCAGTCCGGGGATGATGATTTTCATAGGGGACCGTCTACACGCCAACCCGCACAATCCCTAAAAATTTCATAGCAATCGGACAATAACTTCTTATAGTTATGCGCGTTACAAGGAATTCATGACAGACACACAGACAGACAGACACACAGACAGACAGACACGGAACCAAAATTGTTCAGAAAGGTCTAAAACGCAAAACGCGCGTGGAAATTTTGATTTTGGAGAACTTTTTTTTTTCGTCCTTGAAAAGTGAAAACAAAGCTTCCGCTACCTTGGTAGACTCGGAAGCAAAATTTGAATGTACTCATCCTTTAAGAGCATTCTCAGCATAAAAATATTATTAATGAATCAATCATGAGGGTATTTCATAATATTAAAACATCAATATCTCGAAGCTCAACCAACGAGTCTTCCAATAACTGAATTACACTTTCATGGCCCCACATAATTACGCCAGAGCAATTCTGGACTCGAGCAGGCGTTATTGACACCACTTAGCTCCTCAATGGAGATTACGTACACAGATGGTTGTTAGGGCACCAATGAATCAATGTGGGCGTTCCATGACAATCCATGGAAGACGATTTCAGGATGAAGACACTAGAGTAACAGGTACTTATATTCCAGAGATTTTTGGGTACGCTGGAAGAAGATTCTTCTAAATTAATGGAATTTTTCAGCGTCTACAGCACCATCAACTGCACCATCAACTGCTCCAGCAGCTGAGCGGGAGAGCACAACGACTGATAAGGCAACTGAAGAGAAAACAGCTACTAAAACCGAGGAAACAGCTGCCAAACCTAGAAGAAGAAAGAAGAAGTCAATAGGTGAGTGTAGATCAACATCATTACAGCAGAGTAGGGCAGATAATTTTGAGATATAGACTGTAGCCAGGGTCTTTGCAATAGATTTGCTAATCATTCAAAATTGGTTTCATGTTATTTTTCATCACAAAAAACATGATTGTAGTAGTTAATAACTAACCTACCTCATTGCAGTCATTGCTGAGCATGAAGTAGACGGTGAAGGTGGGGAAGGCGAGTACTTGGGCGAACAAGATGACGATTTATATGATCCTAGTTCAGAACTGTTAGAGGAAGAAGAACAGGAAGAGACCGACGCTGGAGCAACGACTGAAGATACGGCAGAAACTGAAGCAGCTCCAGAAATGGTTGATTTCACGGTAAGGCAGCCGAAATTTCAATACATCCGTATTCTCTTGAATAAAACCTAGTAATAACGAGCAAGATGGTTGACTCGATGCCAAGAAGCCAGTTGCGAACAGTGTATAGTACTGAGAAGACGAATCATTCTTCTTCACCCATCTGGCCCCTACCAATTGATCTAAAAATGAGTTCTTTCCATATCCTTGGTGGGACAAGTCCCTTGAGTGGCCTGGTACCCAAAATTTGGGATAAGCACAGGTAAAACTCCTTAAAAACAGAGGCGTCAAAATTCATTTTGGGACTTCTTTCTAACGCAGAATTGTTTGGCCAGGCACTTCTACCCCATTTTCTTGAAACTTGGTAGATGAAGTATTACGAGCTGAAAAGCCTTTTGTGGTTATGATCATCTGGGTGAGCTTCAGAGCTCTTAACATAGTAGTAACTGCTCCTTTATTCATCTTAGAGCTCTGAAATTCAGTTCACAAGTTTTTGATAACCACTGGAAGTGATTGAACCCAATTCAGGTGAGGCAGACGGTTTCTCCCGGTCATGAGATATCATTCTCAAATCAGAGTATTTATATAAAAACCCACCAAAATACATGGATGGATAAGGACTGAAGAGGGTTTCTTTGGAGCAACATGATGGATATCATTTCCTCTGAGTGAAATACCGAATTTGTGACGTGAATGCAACCAAATACCCGTTCATGAACTATAGTTCATCTATAACTGTTCTTCGCTGTAATGTTCCTTCGTTCTTTGCTACTACTATGTAGGTTCCCTAGAAAATTATTAGCGTATTTTCATGTACCTAGACGTTTCTAAATCCTCCTTATTCGTTTCTTCCAGCAACCCGAAGACGATGAGTTTTTGGGGGAAGAGATGGCTGGAGAAGATGAGGAAGTGGACGTATATATTTACGAGGTCGAGGAAGAACAAGTCTTACAACTAGAGCGCCCTTATGAAAGAGCATAGTGAGTGATTCATGAATTCATAGTAATATAGGAATTCTAGTCAACATTGGGTGCAGGATACGACGTGTAGGTAGTTACTATGTAAAATCACAAATGCACGAAATGCAGGACTGCAATCAAGAGAAGCATTTTTAGTTATATCAGTGACTGCAAACATCATCTCCCATCCATTTTTTTAGTTATCTATCGGATTTGTGGAAAGCGGAAAGAACTGGAGGTCCCAGACCCAAACTCGAGGACTACCAGTACCTCAATAAAGAATCTGTCGAATCTGGAAAGGATCCGTCGGTGAAAAAACACAAAAAAGGTTCGAAGAAAGGATCGAAAAAAGGGAAGGCATCAAAAGCCAAACCGGTAATAACGAAAACAATATTGTCAATTACAGAATTTGAACGGGGTAGTTTTCATTAATTTTAACAACGCTAATTATTACATAAATGCGTAGAACGTGGCTTTTCCATTAATACTACCTACCTACTAGGAATAACAGCGCTCCCTGAGAGTTGTGGGCGCCTTCATTAAGAAATTTGATTCTTAGTTGCTAAGGAAGAACAAAAATGAATAAAGAAAAATAGCTGAGATTTGCTTCACTTCCATCAGTGAACGTTCAAATGGGATTCATACTCGTGTTTCTGATTCATCATTCGTTTAACTTACGAAGCAAATAAGACAGGAGTCTCCCTACAATGTCTCGAAGAGGGATGGGGTTTCTGTCTGGTTCGCGAAAGCTTACACTTGGGTCTAATAAATGTCACAATAATTAATAGTTGATCGGCTGGGTGGTTTTATTAGTTTTTAATTATTGAATACTTCATGTAAATTCCTTAAATGGAAGGAATGTAAAAATTGACGAAGAAAAGTAATAAAACATGAATTAATAATTAGGTAATTAAAGCCTCATCAAGCGATCGGTTGGTCCCACAAAGCTTTGGGTGATGTCGAAAAATTCTTTAAAATAATCGTTATTTTAAATCAATGAAAAAACCTATACTTTCCTGTACATCGAAAGTGTTCAAGCTAGGGCGCTTTGAACATATTTTTCCTAATTTTTTCCCCCTTAGAAGAGACTGACATCTTACCAAAACCTACCTTAGTAGGATGAAAATCGGTTTTTAATTATCCTATAAGCTAGCATTACTTGCACTTTCACAGTTGAAGTTTTTGATTATCTTCAAATTTTCGATAGCTGCTGACCAATGCCGTGCAAAATCCTGGACGGAATGCATACCTCAATTTCCACCTTTCTTCTGTTCCAAATGTTGAGGGTGTTGGTCAGACCCAAGATTTTGCTACACATATTTTTCAAGTGCCTTGATAGCTCGTCTTGAATCCCTGTTTATTCACTCGTACTTCATGATATCATCCAATATTCATCCGTATTGAGAAATTTGTTAGTCATTAATGTTGTTCTTGGTGCAGGAGAAGAGGAAGACGAAGGAGAAAGCTGTCCCTGCAGGGAGGAAATCAACGAAACCAAAAGGAGAAAAGAAGGCTAAAGCTAAGAAAGGGGATAAGAAAGGAACAGACGCAGGAGATCCGACTAAAGTTGACTCTGCTAAGCCTAAGAAGGGAGAACAAAAGATAGAAGATATTGGAGATTTTGAAGGCGAGCAGGAAATGTTCGTAATTGAGGACTTGCCGATTGAAGAGGAAGAGGAAGAAGAAGTCGCTCTTGAGGCGACACCAGAGGTACCAAAGTTAGATGGTTGAGCGTAGGTACGTTTTGAGTGAATTTTAACGCCCAATCACTCCGTCTGAAGACTCACGAAGATCGTCATAGTTACGACTATATGTTGAGATAGTTTAGGATTTCGCACAGTTCACGCAATTTTAGGGTTTTCAGGAAACGGATCTAATACCTGTCCTGAAGACCAAAATTGAATGACCAATGAAAATTGGCATAGAAACGGGTCTGATTCGATATAATGCTACTTCGGACCAGTTTTCCTCTTAACCCCTCACATCAAATCAAATACTTATGACAAAAGAAGAAAGTAGTCCAAAATGGTGGGGTGCTGGTTCAATCGCTATGACGAACAATCGGGTGGTAGAAGAGTCGTAGCTACACATAGATAAATTCTAAAATCCACTCAATTCTGTATGATTTGTATAGTGCATCAGAAACGATCAGATTGGCAAAGACTCGGGTTATACTGGGTGATTCAAGAGATTAGGACGAATTTCACAAAACCATAACTCGGTTATTTTACAAGATAGAAAGTTTTTATTGGTCTTAAAATGTAACTTAGATATGGAAATTAAATAATGTACATCACTTTTTAAAAATTTCTTTTTTTTAAATATTTTTTTTGCGGTTTTTTGTGAATAACGATCGTACAGACCCAGCGCGATTTTCATGCCGAATACGCGATCCCCCCCCTCGCGGATTGATTCCTAGTCGAAACACAATCCTTCGTTGGGTTAATAACTTCAACGAATCAGGAAGTCTTTTGAAAAAAGGACCGGTGGGACCCGTACAGCTCGTACGCAATGAAAATGTCGATAGAGTCCGGGTAGCAGCCCTCACAAGCCCTCACCATTTGGTTCGACGTCAAGCTGCACATCTCAACCTACACTATTCGACAGTGCGTCGCATTTTGAAATTGGACTTGAAATTTCATCCTTATAAAATGATGGTGTGCCAACAATTGAAGGGTCACGGGGGAAAAGGATCAAACTCCATTTTTTGGCCGAATTGAGATAAGCACGCCATCGTGTAGCTTGGGAGGAGTAGAACCGAAGGGTTGTTTCACTTTGTGCAAGAAAGATCGCATTCATTCTTTTTTAAGCTAAAATAAATACGGGGCTCCGGGGAAAAAGGATCAGATTCCGTGCGCTCGCAGGGAAGAAAGATCTGAGTCCGATTTAAAGACCCCTTCCCTCGCCTTTGCATGAGCTGTACGGCATCACACCAAAGATTCATCAAACACAAAAGCTCCTACTTTTGAAGATACCAGACAGTTTTCACAACCCCTTCTACCTCGAAGAAGAAAACTTCAGTACCAAAAGCAGCTGTAACATTGGGAAACCTTCACAACGGCCCCATACCCATCAAAACCAGCAAAATCATAGGATTTAAAACACTTGTGTCAGTTTCTCGTCAACCCCGGTGTTAACATTTTCTGAGTCACTGTCCAACAGGTTGGAAAATGTAGTAGATGATGACGCCATTTCATATTGCGACGACCCTTTAGATGAATGATTTATTTATTGATTTTTTGCCTTTTTGCAATTAATGTTTTGTACAAAACTATTCCTAATTTGGAAAATTAAGCCACTTTTTGCCCAACATATTTCTGGAGGTGACAGTAAGGTAAACCCTAGTAAACTTACTGAAGTGAATTACGAGATTTGAATATACAATAGGTAACATGGTGATATAATTTTAGGTGTTATGGTGACCGAAACGCAGATATTTGTGGGGGAAAAAAGATCAAAGTCCATACCTTGTTTGAAATTTCTAATTATTTCTGGAAATTATCTTCGACCTACTTAATTTTCTTTCTTGTCACTTGAACATAATTAAATTCCTGGTCAGGTGGCCTAAACAGTTCATTTTTTTTATGCATAGCGTCTGTCTGGGACGACTTCAAACTTTGTTTTTCGATTTTCTCGGAATTAGGAAAAGAGGAGTCTGATCCTTTTTCCCCGTGACCCTTCAATTGCAAGAAGGTGACTGTCAACAGCGTAGAGAGAAAATTTCTTGGCCGCTTGATTTTCCGACGAGGCGACGTTCCTTGCCCCCCCCCCCCCCCCCCGCTCCCCCGACCTATCTCCCTGTGACTTTTTTTTGTGGGGATATCTTAAGGAAAGAGTGTACAGAGATAAGCCACGAACTCTGAATGATTTAAAAGAGGCCATCACCACAGAAATTAATAACATTTCTGTGGAAACCTTGACTGAGGTGATGTGGAACTTTCACGAAAGGTTGGAGAAATGCATCCAGGCCAATGGACACCATTTGCTCTATGTGATTTTTAAAAAGTGATGTACATTATTTAATTTCCATATCTAAGTAACATTATAAGACCAATATAAACTTTCTATCTTGTAAAATAACCGAGTTATAGTTTTGTGAAATTCGTCCTAAACTCTTGAATCACCCAGTACTATATGATATAACTATGGTTGTACCATATATATGGTGCCTACTACCATTAGGTGCCTACTGTGGCATTTATAGGTATTCTACAATTCATCTGGGGACAGCGGTGTGGCTATGGTCGTTCTGGCGTAGTTGTTTGGTGGTGGACTTTGTACCGACCTCTGCGGGGATCGTGGGTTCAAGGTTCATCGCCAGCAGCGTGCGTTTCAGCGTCTGGGGCTCTCATCCCCCCCCCCCCCCCCCTCATCCCAACCCAGGGCGGTGAGGCAATGGGAAGCCATGAGCGACATATCAGAACAATTCTGATCTTCCCTTTGGGAGACAGCTGATGACGTCCGCAATGCCAGGAATGGCAGTCGGACGAAAATCCAACCTGAAATGGTTGTTTACTCATCTATGTTATATACTCGTCTATGTCTTACAAATTTAGTATAAATCATCAATAAGTCATCTGTAGGTACCTACTACAATTAATCTATATATCATCTGAGTCATTTGCACATACCTACTTGAAATTAACTAAAAATGACTCATAGACGACTTGATGAGGAGGACACAAGTCCTCTAAGTCAACTGTAAGTACCTACTAAAAGCCATTTATGATTTGTCTGTAAGTGCTTACTATAGGTAATTTATCAGTCATCTTTAGGTTACACATAAGTCATCTTAAGGTAGTTACTATAAGTCATATATTCAGCTCCTGGAACGCCTACGCGTGATAAAAGTTGTGATTCTACCTGTATGAAGTTGCTATTCCTGTTGCAACGTCAGAATCAAAGGTGCTGTTTCCAATATGGAGTAAACAATTCTACCCTACTTTTTATCTATATTATTATCTATATTATATTTTCACATGCAGGAATTGTACTTGAGGCTCATGGAGCAATTCGTGAAACATCCGGAGAAGCTGATTCGATGGGATAATTATCTTGACATGGTAGATGAGATTGTTCAAGAAGGATTGCTGCACGTAGTTGGAGCATCGTAAGTGTGTAAAGATTATAGTTTGTTAATGAAGTCAAAAAGCGTTGAGGACCAGGGTAGTCAGGATTTGGCGAAGCAGTCACCGACTGTCTATCCTGAGTACCCTATCGAGCAGGATTTTGTGAAGCATACAGAGTATGTCTATCCTGTTGACGATCATTAGATAGGTACGTCAGAAGCGCATTTGCATTTGCAAGCAGCAGAAGCGACGTGAGAGGAAGCTGTGGGCTCGGGCGAAAGTGACTCGTTCGGGTTCGGGCAATCGACGGTGGCGCATCGGTTGGTACCACGCGCTCCGATGTAGACTCATTTTGACAAGAAAACATTCGCACTTCGACGTTTTCGAGGCACAAGAGAGTTCCTAGTAGGGTTGATCCGGCGCGCCGGAACCGGATCGTCCGCCATGTTTTCAATATGGCGCGCCGGATTGCCTCCTAGTGACGTATTCGATCGTAACAATATGGCGCCGTATTGGATACGGCGCGTTCTTATCACAATTCGGCGCCAGATAGAGAGTGTGTGTGTAATACGTCACGCCGTATCAAAAACCACTAGGAACTCTCTACAATGTACCGATTCGAAGATGGATCGGACATTTTGACAGATCGTGACGAACGTAAAACAGGTTTGGACGTTTTCATCGCGAAAACACTAACTCAATCGAAATTTTTCACCCGCGGAGTAATCGCGACGCGAAAAAAACACATTTCGAATGAAAAGAACTAAAATAAAAACTAAATTGAGATTTAAAATCGAAAAAAATGGGCCTAAAAGGCCGGAGATGCGTTCGAACGAAAGTGAGAACCAAAGACACAATGACTACCAACCGTATGTACCAGAAACTCCCCAAATAGGGGGCAGGGCTGCCAACCGTTTCGAGAAATCCCCAGATTTGAAGTTTTTTTCTCTCTTTTTCTTCGAAATGTGTTCTGAACGGAGTGCAGGACGGATCTGCTGCCAGTATTAACAATTCCCGGACCCTCCGAAATATAATTTGTTAATGGTGGTTGTACCTTGATAATTAGAAATTAAATCTTACAATATGTCTGGGACTTAAGAATCTCTCAAGTTCGAATCGTTTCCTATTTAACTTCATTTAGAGGAGTATATCGTTTGATAAAATGTTTCAGTATTGGATTCTTCATTGACGAAATGGAAAATGATCCGCGCATACCGCCCCTGTTCGAAATCAAAATGAAGTTGGTTGAGCCTGACATCGTTTTTGAGCCTTCCCTCGAAGATGACCCAGAAAACAAAAAATCTCTCATGGGCTTGCTGAACATGCTTATCAAGGACATGAACGCTCAGGCACTTTTAGTGCCAAGAATTTCAATTTACTCCCGAGATCGAACTTACATGGTGAGTCAATTTTGTTCGTGCAGAAGCGAATTAGAACTCTGGAGAACCAAATCTGGACTCCGTTGCTATGAATTTATTGTACTCTTTATTGGAAACCGATTTCTGGATTCATTCCTGCCATAAGTCCAGAAACTATGGTAGAAGAAGGTAGAGATGCAGAACTGACAAGTTTGATTCAACATTCGAAGTCACAGTATTTTTTGTGCCAAACTATCATGATCACTCAATTCACTATAAAATTACAATCGCCTCTGTTGCACCAATCCTTCAAAAATTATCTTGACCATGTCGAAATTTAAATGTTGATGTGCATGTTATGTGCAGGCCTCAGCAATTTTAGAGCTGGTTAACAACGTTCTTGCTGTTTACATGTAACACCCTTTTGCGCTGGTGTACGATTTTTTATGATTTGAAAGATCGAAACTTGCTCACACTCTCTTATTTCGAAGATCTAAATGGTGGCTCTGTCTGAGGAAGCAATGAACGACACCATTTCTTTTTCAAAAATAATCAAAGCTCAAAATGCCGTTCACTGTTTTGTTTGGAAATCAACCAAGAAATCAGTGATTAAGGGGGTCTCAGTCGGTCGCCTTTCGTTTTTTAGTATTTAGCCTAAATTTGAAATTGTAAAGGATTTTAGAAATTAATCTGTGCACGGCCCTAAGGAATTGAAAAACTGAAATATTGCCGCCGGAATCATCTAAATCGAACAATAATTGCCAAAGATAAATGGGAAAAACTACTGAATAAACGAGTTTTCCCATGTTTTTCCCATATTTCTCTGGCAATTATCGATCGATCTTGATGATTCCTGCGGCTATCTGTCAGTTTTTCAATTCTCAAGGCCCATGCACTAATGAATTTCTAAAATCTTCAAAAATTTCAAGTTTAGCTACAACTTTTTGAGTTTTTGCGCCTTCGATTTCGTGAAATACTAATCCGGAACGAGGAACGAACAGCGACCGACTGAGACCCCCTTAAATGAAAACCGGATTTGATTAAGAGCTATTTTTAAAATACCAATATATTCCCGTTGTAGTAAGAACTGCATTAACCTATTACTGCCCGGTGAGACCTTCCTGTCTCATTGAGAAGACCTGGATCCTGGGGATCCTTTTCTCCTGATCTGTTTGATCTTAGTAAGTTGTAATTTTTTATCTCCAGCCACGAGGCCTGGCTTCATCAACCGCTGGATTGAGTAAATGGCCTGATTGGATGTCAACAGTATTATCGATTTGTTATGTCATATTCTACCAAATACGCTGTAAATAGAAGTAGTCTGTCAAGTGGGTGTTGCACATAGCTCATTGGGTGCTCGCAAAGCACGAAGTGTCATCTTTAAATTGATTGGGTACTTGACCTGGCTACAGGTTTGAGAACTACCAAGTACCTGTTGAGTCATCAAAAATTAACTTCCCTTGACCGGGGATTGATCTCCTATCATTCCGATTCTGAATCGGAGCTCCTACCACTGAGCTAAGGAAGCGAATGGACAGAAATGCGAAGAGGTAACTGATCACAACATCTCACCCCCGTTGGGAAATCTCAGGTACTCTGTTACCTAGTCAGGGATGCTGCTTAGGCCGGCGTTTTACAACCCAGTGAGAACGCGCTATTTTTGACTGGCTTTGGAGTTTTTGTTATTGTTCCTTATTGAAGGTACAGGGATCTGCTGACCTCAAAGTTTGTCCGAATAGGCGGTGGCTCGACTCCTGTCTTGGGAGGGAGTTGTTTTGATGTCCTAATCTTAATGAATTATTGTTTCTATGAGAAATGCTGAGGAGACCATTCGGGTCCTACCGACTGCGCCACATTGTTGAATCATCAAAAATTAACTTCCCTCGACCGGGGATCGATCTCCTATCGTTCTGATTCTGAATCGGAGCTCCTACCACTGAGCTAAGGAAGCGAATGGACAGAAATGCGAAGAGGTAGCTGATCACAACATCTCCCCCCCGTTAGGAAATCTTAGGTACTCCGTTACCTAGTCAGGGAGGCTGCTTAGGCCGGCGTTTTACAACCCAGTGAGAACGCGCTATTTTTGACTGGCTTCGGAGTTTTTGTTATTGTTCCTTATTGAAGGTGCAGGGATCTGCTGACCTCAAAGTTTGTCCGAATAGGCGGTGGCTCGACTCCTGTCTTGGGAGGGAGTTGTTTTGATGTCCTAATCTTAATGAATTATTGTTTCTCCGAGAAATGCTGAGGAGACCATTCGGGTCCTACCGACTGCGCCACATTGTTGAATCATCAAAAATCAACTTCCCTCGACCGGGGATCGATCTCCTATCGTTCCGATTTTGAATCGGAGCTCCTACCACATGAGCTAAGGAAGCGAATGGACAGAAATGCGTAGAGGTAGCTGATCACAACATACCCTACCAAATACTCATGTTGTAATCATAAGGGCAACTATACTTTATCTAATCCTCCCTTTAGTGGTCTCTTTTGACTAATTATGAATGTGACGATGAGCAGATGAATTAATCACTTCATATTGGACGTATTCCGCATTTAATATCCCAAGAAAGTTCCTAGTAGATCCGGTGAGGTCATGATACGATCTACTAAAATCTCAGTTTTGAAAAAAAAAGATCAGTTCTTATGGAGTTGAGCATTGCGATATGGAGATTTTTGAAATTATTTTTCCCGTGTTCTAAAAATTTATTTGGAGTCCAAATATCAGATATATGGAGAAAAAAAGGTTTCGGGTGTTAACGGGTCAAGATCAGATGTAATGATGACAGTTACATTGACTCATTGTTTATTGGTCCAGAGCCAGCCATCGACATTCCCAGATCTTCCTTTAGGGCGACCATAAACCGGTGGGTCACTAATGAAACCACTAGTAGATGGTCAAACCTTAAAGGACATGCTCTAAGTAAGCGCATGGTGGCCAAACCCAACACCAGCGCCACAGAAGAGCTGATGCAGCTAAGCCGCAAGGAAGTCAGGTTAGTGGTTGGCCTGGTAACAGGCTTCACTCCACTCCGATTCCATCTTGGGGTAAATTAGAATACAACCCTCTGCAGGCTGTGTGGAGAGGCCTTCCACATAATATTTGATTGCGAAATGCTATCAAATCGTAGGTTCCACCTCCTCCAGACCCATGGAGGCTTTTCCCAGCACAAATCTAGCCAAACTCTTTTGTTTGTACAAAGCCAGGACTCTTTGACTAGGAACAGAATCCGCGGAGTAGCACAATAAGCCACTAGGCTTCAGCGCTTTGGGCTTCCATCACCCTGATCCGCGGATTCATCTACAATCTACATTGACTTGATTCGATTGTATGGTCAGATTTACATTGCGTATTATGTTCCACAGGATGACATTTTGGAGCACAATCAGATCAGAGCTATGGAAAATGAAACGATCAAGAGATTCCAATTAGCTATCGCTAAAGTGAGTAAAGTAATCATCCTTCTTGTTGAACATGGAACAATAATACCAGTAGACTTGATGATTATGCCGTGTGCTTTCCACAATTCAGACGAAAAACTGGGTACAGAAGTTTTACAACCAAGAATACTTGTGGAAAGAAAATCGGAACGAGCATCTTCGCCAGTTTTTGAAATATAACCGTTTGTTGTCGGATGCTGATTTGGAGCTGGAGAAGAAATCAGTGGTCGACCCGCAGAACTTCAAACCTCCAGAATCTGTCTCACCATCGTTGGCTGACTTCAAAGCTAAGGTGCCTGTTCTTACCTGTACAACATAGTTGAATTTTGGTTCGTGGGGTAGTTGAACTGCTAGATGAGTTGTCTGTGATTAGTTTTACATTAATATTTAAGTACAAATTCACTGTTGTATTAAATTTTTGTGTGGCTGGGAAGGTTAACCGAGTTACTTCGTTGAAGTTGGTCGAAAATTAACGTTCCAAAAGTGTACCTAAAAAGAAAGGTTGTGGTACATCACATGAGAAGTTTAATAAACGTACAGCTTCCCTCATTGAGGCTATCGAAAAAAGAAGAAAATGTAGAAAATGTCTTCTCCAAACAACAGTAGAGGCTCGAATAGATTTTGCATATCGTATTTTCATAGCATTTGGAGTCGTTTTTTGATGGATGGAAAATTTCAGAATCGAAATTAGCGATAAATTTTCTTCTAATAGACTTGACAACCAAAACCTGCGTAAAATAGCAAAAATATCATTTTCTGCAATATGTTTTCTGCTGCATAACTTCCTTTTTCGAAACCGAATAATACTCATTGTACAAATCAGAAAGTTTCTAATTTGGTTTTAGTGAATTTTCAAGGGAAATGAAGCTATTGCAATGGCCTCAAAATGTTTAGAATGGACTTTTTCAAAACATTTCTACACTGAAATCCGTTTTGGGACATTCTGAGTTATTCCAAAAATCATATATATGGGTTTGTGTGTGTGTGTCATTCCGCACGATAACTTGAGTAATTATTTAGATTTTTTTTTTTACTTTTCGTCAAAATGTTCGTAGCAACAAACAAAAGGTCAAGTTCGTTAGCCAGAAATTTTGGACAATCCAAAATGGTCCGAATTTCAAAAAAGTCCAAAAAACGGGGTTTTTCCATTTTTGTAATTATTACCTTCACAATCATGGTAATATATGGTATATTCGGATTCAGCACAAAATTTATGATATCAAAAATGAAAATTGTCCAAAATTAAGAAAAGTATGTATTTATTTATACATACCTATAATGAATACGTGCGTATGTATGTTGTACCCAGAAATGCAATAGCCGTGTGGGTACTCTATGAGTTCGTAGAGACGAGTAGAACATGAATATGAACTCCTAAGATCTTCATAGCATACCCAGTGCATACAGTATGTTGGTATGGTATACTGAAAATCGAAAAAAACCAACAATAGCCGTGTGGGTACTCTGAGTTCGTAGAAACGAGTAGAACGTGAATGTGGACTCCTAACATCTTCAAAGCATACCCGGTGCATACAATATGTTGGTATGCTATACTGAAAATCGAAAAAACCAAGAATCGTGTAAAATAAAAACATTCTAAAAGAAATTGCAACACCATTGTTCCTTTTCTTAACCATACCTTCAACTGAAAGATTTCTTCGAAAATTCGCTCATTAATTCATGCTGCATGAATGGACTTTTACAATGTAGGTGCACTACTAAAGTTTTGTTTTACATAGTTTTGAAGATAAAATCTCTTAGGTGACGGTCGCCCATTCTCAATTCATTGAATATACCGATTTCTGGTATTCAAGCTTCTGGGATTTTCAAGATTTCTGGGATTTTCAAGCTTATCAGGCGTTATGCTGGAAATTCCTTATGTCGTTCGTTAAATTTAAAAGGATAATTAATTTTGGTTCACATAAACGCGAGATTTCAAAAAACCCATAGAAAAAAATAAAGGGGACAAATCGGGAGATTCGGCCTCTGCAAATCGCCCCTGATAGAGATGAGGCGGTCTGGGAGGAGTTCCCTCAAAACAGCCATCTTGGGAAGTGTGCTGGTGCACCGCCTTGTCGGAACCAAATGCCAAAAACGAAAAGTTCTGTTACACCAAATAACAAATTCCTTACATTACAAATTACAAAATTCCTTGTCGGAACCAAATGTCAAAAACAAAAAATTCTGTTACACCAAATTACAATAAGATGGCAATTCAGTAATCAGAACGGGACCTAAATTTTGTATCAGTTTTGTGGTACCTAATTGCAATTAAGTGACCTCGTAAGACAAAAGACTTTATTACTGTTATTTGTTTTTTTTTCAGATCGATTTCTATCTGAAAGTTTATAAAGAGTTGCAAACGATGGACACATCCGATAAGATGGACAACTGGTTGAAAATAGACATGACCTATTTCAAAATAGCGCTTTTGAGCCACGCAGAAAAATGGGGTCTTCTCTACAAGAATCACTTGATAAATGACGTGAACAACAAGTAAGTTTTTTATTTTGAGGATTTGAGCTTATTTTTGGCAGAGTAGTCAAGTCTCTATGACGAATGCCCAAACGTGAGATTCAATTGGCGGCGAAATATACTGTACTTGTCGGTTAAAATTGTTTAACATTTCCCTAAATCCACTACCATTGTTTATTTACTCCGCAGAATTTACTCGTTGGACAAGTTCATACTGGAGATGACCAGCGCTCTTCAAAAGCCTCTGATCAAAGGCGATTACGACGGTTTGGTCCAAATCATCGGCGCTCTCTGTAAAGTCAAAGACAAAGCAGCCGAAGCCGACACGATGTTTGAACCGTTGGCTCAAAAAATCGAGCTGTTGAAGGAGTACGGAATCGAATTTCCCGAAGAGCTTCACGAGTTGCTGAGCGTGAGAATTTTCGATTTTTATTTCAAAGTGGACGTCATGAGTTAGAAGGGTAGCTTTGAAAGGATCAAAATTGTTTGGCAAAATTGGAATGGGTCTACGCAAAAATGGCGCTTCGAGATGAGAGTTTTATGGGATGGGCCGGTATACACATAGTTTATCCTGCAGAAAATGTGTATGTGCTTCTGATGTTAGGGTCTTCCATAATCAAACACAATACTGACTTCAACGAATAGATTAGTACAATAATTTAGCAATCAAACACAATACTTTGGTATCAACCACTCCGAAACTTCCGTTCATAATAATCACTTCTCTCTTGAACTCTCCTGCTAACTGTCGTTGTCTGTTGTTCATGGATGCTATATGAAACTCCATGGCAAGTGCGTGGAGAAGTAAGTAGGTGCTGCTCTCAGACTTGGCGGAATAGGTAGGAACTATCCAGATTCCTGCGCGCCCACATGTTTAAAACGCTATCTCTAAAATGGAATTACATATTTCCTAACTTAGCAGCCAATTCTTATGGGATTACATATTTCCTAAGAGCCAATTCTTCAGTGGAATCTGATCGTTTTCAGCAGGAGAGATCCTCTTGTGATTAAGTGCAACCTTGGAAAACGATTCTGACTGCCAAGTTAACGAATTTTCTCGTAAAGCCTGGTCCACACATTCGGCATTCGTCGAGCAGATGCTCGCCGATTTCCTTGAAGTGTGGGTGGGCGCTCGATGCTCGCCAAATGCCGAATATTGGTGCTCGGGGATGCTCCGGCCAGAGTCAGGTTTTTGCCCACCTCAAAGGAGACGAATATTCGCCAAGTAGCGAGCATCTGCCCCGCTCCACACATTCGGCATTCGTCGAGCAGATGCTCGCTGATTACCTTGAAGTGTGGATAGGCGCTCGATGCTCGCCAAATGCCGAATATTGGTACTCGGGGATGCTCCGGCCAGAGTCGGGTTTTTGCCCACTTCAAAGGAGACGAATATTTGCCAATTAGCGAGCATCTGCCCCGCTCCACACATTCGGCATTCGTCGAGCAGATGCTCGCCGATTTCCTTGAAGTGTGGATGGGCGCTCGATGCTCGCCAAATGCCGAATATTGGTGCTCGGGGATGCTCCGGCCAGAGTCAGGTTTTTGCCCACCTCAAAGGAGACGAATATTCGCCAAGTAGCGAGCATCTGCCCTGCTCCACACATGCGGGGTCGCACGTGGCTGCTCGTCGGGGCATTTTTCTGTGAATCTCAAGATATGGTTCACATAAAATGATAACTATTCATCTCTGATATAAAAATAATAATAATAATGAATAAATGGTTTCCAAAATGTAGTTAGCGCTACTTCAAAATTGTGATAATGTCAGTACGTGTCCTTGAAGCAGGTCTCGTTTTTCACATTCTAGACGCAATAACTCCATCAAATTTAATTTTTTTAAAATTATTATTGTTATTATCGGACACTTTCAACCGAGTTGATCATGTGCATAAGAGCGAATGAAAGGTGAATTAAGGATATGTTTTCAAATTTCGTTACCTAGATACTTGTTTTATGGTAGGTACTGAATAGTTTTTGATGGTAAGTTGAATCGTTCCCTAGTTGGTATTTTATTGATAATTTGAAAATAATCGTTAAGTTGGGAGCACCATTAGAAATCTGATCATATTTTACAGTTCTAGGGTAATTTGAAAACTTGCAGGATTTCTTTAGAAATGATACAATTTCAAGGTTATCCGAAACTTTACGTTTTTTTTAAATTGTCATTTTCTGAGCTGCTATTGTATGTTTTACTTAAGAATTTTTTTTGAGGCGACCACTGCTCGGGACGAACTCCGAATGTGTGGAATGAGTGCAATGAGCTCGTCACTCGCCGAGTACCTAGGCGAGTAGCTCGGTATTTGCCGAGTTGCTCGGTGCTCGGAGATTGCCGAATGTTTGGAGCGGGCTTAATAGTTGTCATTTTTCTCAGCTCTATGAATCTGAACTGACAAGAACTTGTATACTTTCATTGCATTATAAACTTCAGAACTACACCGTTTGTAAGGTTGTTGGCTTGTGAAAAGAACGCAAAATCTCAGTTAAAATACGAATGTTTTTTTGTATAATTAACGGTGGATTTTATGAGAGTCGTCGATTTCTTCTGCTTTATGGATGTGGATTTATGTGAATTAGTGTGAGTTTGGATGAAGTTGATCTTCGAAACTTGACTATTTGCAGAGAGTGGGAAAGTGAGTCGCCAATATTTGGCACTCTACAGATATAAATGATTGTAAATTTAATTAACCCATTTCCGGCCACTGATACGTTTTTGCATCGTCATATTTATGATTTTTTTTAAATATTGAAAATAGTGGTAAATCTTTGCAGGAGAATTTTTACTCGTTCTTGCTGTTCCTAAACTTTTCAGAAAAAGTTTTCTTTGATGTTCGGAAATATTTTGAAAAGGAGGCCTCTTGGCCGAAGGCATGAGTATGATGGCTCATATTCGATTCTGGACGAGTGAGCTTTCTGAGCCATGAGTTGAAACAGATTCGGTCCATAAATAGACTATTACTTTCTACCAAAACAATGAACTGGATAAATCCTATCGATTTGGAAAACTGAGGCTTCTCAGATCTCATTAAAAAGTGAATTTCATGAAATATCGAGTATTTTTGCTCTCGATTGGGGAGCAAATGATGCTTTATTTCGGCTGGCATTCTGTAAAACAGTTCATCCTCCTCTCCTCATTCAGTTATTTCTACCCTTGGCTTGAAATGGGTTGGATGAATAATACATATTATTCAGCCAGGTTTGTGAGGGACAAAAATCAATCCAATTGCTTCAGAAGCTCGTCACTTAGATTATTGCATAGACTTGAGTGACATTTTTCAAAAACTGTCTTTCACAAAAACTATTTCAGATATATATATATATATATTTTTTTAAACAAAATGACGTGCAATTTTTGTAGGTCTTGAAAGAGAAAACATACATACCAAACGAGAAACTTATGTTAGGTACTTGATTACTTGCTGTTCGTGGTATGATGCATTTCGTATAGGCAAAACCCGCATTACCGGTCGGTCTTGAGGGTAGGGTAGGGTAGCTCTTTAGCGCCTCGATGATAATCCATGCCAACGAGCTCCATAACCATTATTCTGGAAACCATTTAGTACCACAATTACTCTGTGAGCCCTTTAACCTCCTCAACGATTCATTTGTATATTATTTTAGGCTCGAGAATATCTATGATTCACAGAAAATCGAGTACGTGGGAGAATAAATAATCCAATTTGTAATTCTCTTCTGCAGAGTCTTCCAGAAAAATGGAATAATTTGAAAAAGTTGGCCACCGCCGTGAAAACCAACGCTGGGCCGCTCTTGCGCGAAGAATCTGCTACCATCAAAAAGCGCCTTCATTTCTTCGATGTTCGACAAAACATCTTCATGTCTGCATTTTTGAGAAAGAAATTTTTCGAGTAAGATCAATTTGTTACGATCAGGTTTCATTTGCGATGTGTTTTGAACCCTTGCTGCATCTTTGATGTACAAATTTTAGTTGGGATTGCTGGGAACCGTACATGGAAATTGACAATTGCGAATTCGAAATAGCCAAAATGGAAGAATTATGCAGCAAATTGGAAGAGCAGGCTGCGTTATTTGAAGTTCCAGTTCCTGAATTCAGACTTCTGCGGAAATTCAGACATGAGCTCAAAAATGTCAAAGTGAGTCAATTTCTTGATTCAATTCGGTTAGTACCGAGCGTATATGATTTGGTAACTGAAAATAAGAGTGATTATCAATGTGTTCAAATTTGTATAGGCTATGTGGGATTACATCAATGTCGTCAGATCCATGATCCACGATTGGGAGCGTACTCCGTGGAAGAAAGTGGACTCAGAGTTGATAGACATGGAGTTGAAGAAATTCGCCAAAGAGATGAAAAGTAACAGCTTAGTTGATATTCAATTTGATTTTAGGCAAAATTGATCAGAAACTTGATGATTTCAAGTTGTAGCGTTTGGGCGATGAATCCCTGAGATTTCGTTATAAATACTCGACTTCACTGTTCAACATCACAATTTGCTGCTTACTGAAATAGGATTGTTATGACCCACATTTTAGCTATTAATTAGTTCTTAAATAAAGAAGCAACAAGAGGATCCCTGAGTGAGTCACCACCCACAATGACGAGGTATGGGGAAACATGTCAACATGATGTCACCCTTCCACCTCTCTCTCCCCCGAGGAAACTATCCGAGTATATAAGCCACTGGGCTGAAAGCTGGATCTGGGAGCCCGAGAAGCATTCTGATTGGTGGAGCACCAGGACGTAGTTAAAGATGAGTGCAACAGATCGTGTTCATGATCGCTTGTTCCCAACCTCATCACAACAAGTCACCTTGTTTATCACATATTTTTCTCCTTGGTGCGTTACCGGCCGCATCGAAGTAATTAATTTGATAATATTCGCGATATATACGAAAAAATCGAGCGATTTTCAATAGTACACTGGGTTTCAAACGTTTCTATGGGTGGCAGTTGTCGATTGAATATTTGAACTACTGGCGATAGGGACAACAGCAATACCAACAGGGCAACTTGGATAATAGGTACTGGTCGCCTCGATCGGTTTTTCCAAGTAATTTCTGGTCATTCGAAAGGATTTGAAAAGGAGCGGTATGAAGAGTGTGGCCTCCCCCCCCCCCACCACTTCAGTTTCTGTAGTAGTTCTTTAGCTGAAAGTAGATGGCGCACCTGTGGCAGCCTCAGAAATGCTTGCACGCCATTTTAACATTAACTCCTCTGTTACCTTGTCTCCAGTACTCTGTGATATAAGCTCACTCAGGGATGCTCCAGTATGAAATCTAGTCTATTCAATCGCCTCGTTCATTTCGCTCTCTACCTTCTCCTCTGATAAGGGAGGCTCACTAGGTAAATATCCCGCTTCCCGACGGTCGGTTTCTGATGAGACGCCGGGGTTGTTGGGCCAGCATAATTTACCTGCACCCCGCACATTGGTCGGGCTAACGCCGCCAGTGCGACAGTGCAGTCGCAAGGAAACACAAACGTCATACAGAAGGTCATCTCCTTCACTCGACGGTACGCAGACATAACAAGGATGTTTGCTATGGTCTTTGGAAAAGATCGAGTGAACTAAATTGGAATGAGGTAGATGACTGTGTACTAGATTTCTGGCATTGAATTAAACTTCTCTTATCTGATCCAGCGTTGGATAAGGAATTGAGAGAATGGGAATTATTCAAACGACTGGATTCTCAAATTAAGAACATGATCACGGCTCTGAGAGCCATCACCGAACTCCAGAATCCTGCAATGCGGGAACGTCATTGGAAACAGCTTATGGATGCAACCAAAGTAAATTTTACATACATACATATGTAGAGGAAATAAGTAGTATTAAATAGAAAATTGAGAAGTCAGGAATTAAATAGAGTACAAAGGTCTAATCAATTCATGGCTTAACTCTTATGTTCATGTTCGCAGGTGAAATTCACTATTCAAGATCATACGACTCTCAAAGAGCTCTTGGACCTGAATTTGTACAAATTTGAAGAAGATGTCAAGAACATAGTGGACAAATCAGTGAAGGAAAATATGTTCGAAAAAGTTTTGGGTGATTTAAAACACACTTGGGCGACCCAAGAATTTGGATATGAAATTCATCCCAGATCCGGTTATAAAGTGCTTAAAATAAGCGAAGAAACGGTGGAAGTACTGGAAGAGAATCAGGTTGGTGAAAATTCCTTGTAGATTCGGTACTCTGAGTAAATTAGTATTCAGAGTTTAATTGTTCTACGTGACTTCAGGTGGCTTTGCAAAATATGCTGAATTCAAAATTCGTGGCGTTTTTCATCGATGAAGTGACGGAATGGCAGAAAAAACTGTCGTCTGCTGATTTGGTCATACACGCTTGGACGGATGTGCAGAGAACATGGATGTACCTCGAGTCGATCTTCATCGGTTCTGAAGACATCAGAAGGCAACTACCTAAGGAATCGCAGCTCTTCGATAAAGTTGATAGAGAATTCAAGGTATGAGTTTGCTTTTAAAAGTTTATAAGGTCCAGTACTCTGCGTAATTTTCTCTTGTTGGTACTAATTCCAAGCAAACACTTTGAATTCAACTCCTGCAGGTGATGTTGCAAGAAATAACTCAAATACCAAACGTGATCAAAGCGACGAATCGGCCTCATCTTCAAGATAGGCTGGAAGCATTCCACAGTGATTTGACTACCTGTGAAAAAGCATTGACTGACTACCTCGAAACCAAGAAATTGGCTTATCCAAGGTTTTATTTCGTGTCTGATGCCAATCTTTTGGACATTTTGTCAAACGGAAATCAGCCGGAAAAGGTTTGCCGGTGAGTACTGTTGTGATCAGAGAATACTTTTTTATTGGTCGTAAAATAAACCATTGAACTCATGATGTCATCCGTAATACCAGGCACTTGGGCAAACTTTATGATGGATTGAACAAGATCAAGTTCAAGCAAGAAGGGGGGAAGACCACAAAGAACGGTATCGGATTTTGGGATAAGTACGAAGGATCGGAATACGTCAGTACAACTGGTTTCATCGATTGCACGGGCCAGGTTGGTATCCACCGAAGCTTCGATTTCAGGTTTTTGGCGTGTTTGTAAAGAAAGGACTTAACACAGATGAATTCCACTAATTCCAGGTGGAAAAATGGTTGAACAACGTGACAATGATCATGCGAAGAACAGTCAGAAATCTGTTGAATCACGCAGTCAAAGCGTACGATGACAAACCCAGAGACGCTTGGGTGTTTGACTACCCGGCGCAGGTTGCTTTGGTCGGCACTCAGGTCTGGTGGTCAGTGGAAGTGGACATCTCTTTCAGTAAAATCGAGGAAGGATACGAAAATGCGATGAAAGAGTATCAAAAGAAGCAGGTGAATTATAACGTAGAAGTCAGTAGTTAGGGAACTTGGCAACTGCCCTCCCGGTAAACTGCCCTCCTGTTTTAGGAGGTCAGTTTCGAATCCCGGTTTTAAACTGCCCTCCTAGACTACCTCGAGCAACTGCCCTCCCGGTAAACTGCCCTCCTGTTTTAGGAGGTCAGTTTCGAATCCCGGTTTTAAACTGCCCTCCTAGACTACCTCGAGCAACTGCCCTCCCAGTAAACTGCCCTCCTGTTTGGAACGGAACTCCTCTACCTGTGCGACTTCTCATTTCTGGGACATTGGTCTCTCAAAAGTATAATGAGCTGCCAATGATAATGGATCTTCAGTTACGATCATCAGTATATATTAGGAATAAAATAATTAGAGTATCAATTTCATGGAGAAAATCGAGTTTTTACGCGAAAATCGGAGTTTTTTCCATTACATCGGCATGAGACTTGGGGGTTGGATGGTGGTCAGATGGCTGGAAGGGGGTGGGCTGTTGCCTCCGAGACGGTGATTTCGCTGAAATCGACAAGGAATCGCAAAGTTGACCATACCATTAGAAAGTTGATTAAATTTGCAAGTTTTCCTGCGATTAGACAGTTTTCAGCAAGTTTTCCTGAGATTAGACAGTTTTCAGCAAGTTTTTATTGGAAATGTAGTTAACGTACCTACGTACAAGTTATTTTAGGAACTTTTTAGAAAAATGTTTAGAAAATTTTCAATGTTTAAACTGCAATTGCGATCCACTAAGCTCCACTAAAGCTACGAGGGACTGTCACTGGACAGATACCCTCTTTCATGTTCCACTGTACTAAGTACAAAAAATTACATCTTAAAATTACCACAACATAAAAGTATTTTGTAATATACAAAAAGTTGAACAAAATATTTTTAAAAAATGATCCTAAACCCGGATCCCTTATTACGTTGCGCTAATTAAAATATTTAAAACCCACATAGGTTAGTCAATTCCTTAAGTAATTGTATCGTAAATGTATGCAAGCAATGCCCGTGTAATCTACATTAGCTTGTTGTAATGCTAACATTATGTTTTGTGTTCTACAGGTATAATATCTAGTCGGGCTTGTAAGGGCTAGGAGGCCAGTTTACCGGGAGGGCACTTGCCACGGAGGTCCATTTGTAAGGACCGATTCGATGAGAGGGCCCTTCTAATATGTGGTGTGAGCAGGAGGGGAGTTTCTACTGACGCACAGTAAAAACTGGCCTCCTCGGAAGGCAGTTGCCACAGGGCGCACATTTGTGTTTTGGGTTGAAACTACCCTCCCGCAGAAGGGCAGTTTGCTGGGAGGGCACTTGTCACGGGGCACCTGCCCTAGGTCCGGTAGTTATTCAAGATACAGGTTCGTTAGGTACCAAAATACATATCAAGCTAATATATTTTAATACATTTTTTTTAAAAATAGGGCAGCGGTGTGGCTACGGGCGTTAGGGCGTCGTTGTTTGGCGGTGGACTTTGGACCGACTACTGCGGGGTCGTGGGTACAAGGCTCATCGCTGGCATCGTGCGTTTTTTGGCAGCCGGGGCTCTCATCGCCCCCTCGTCCCAACCTAGGGCGGCATGGCAATGGGAAGCCATGAGCGAAATCATCAAAACAAATAATTCTGATCGCCAGGAATAGCAGTCGGACGAAAATCCAACCTGAAATTATTGTTGTGTACTTGACTTTTACTTACTTTACTATTTTAATAAAAATAGTGGATGTCCCATCCTGTGTCACATCCTTCGGCATGAACAGAACGTCCATAGTGATGTAGACTGAGCTAACAGTTCACCGGTTGATTTTTTGAAATTATTCAGGTCGTTCTGCTGAATGCACTGATCACTCTTTGCTTGGGAGAACTGACGGCCGGCGATCGAGACAAAATTGCCACAATCTGCACCATTGACGTACATTCACGAGATATCGTCACGAAAATGATCGTTATGAAAATTGAAGATGCACATTCCTTCCAGTGGCAATGTCAACTTCGTCACAGGTATGTACTAAACCTTTCACATGGATATGAGAGATCATTATGTAGTGGAGTCCTTTGCTGGGCTACTCAGCTGGATCCACCTCTGATGTTGGATTGCTGTCCTGTACTCATCCAATATCGCACTCACGCAAGCAACAAAATCTTTAGAACTCGTATTATTCTTCTTGTTACAGATGGGATAACAAGTCGCATCATTGTTATGTGAACATTTGTGACGCTCAGTTCAGATACGACTACGAATATCTGGGAAACCTCAGGCGACTCGTTGTCACGCCTCTGACCGATCGATGTTACATCACGCTCACACAGGTAAATCAGTGAAAAATCAAAAATTTTTTCCAAGAAAAAATAATCAAAACAACAGATTAAATAGATGAGATGAGCTTCAGAAATGAAAAAGAACAGTTTGAATTTGAAAAATCAACTTTTTACCCACCTATATAGTTGTATATTCAAGTTTTTCTTTTCTTATACATACCTACTTCCTTTCTGAAGACTCATCAATGAAATATTATGAACCAAAAAAACAACCCCCTAAATGACACTAAAACTAACTTTGTTGTATGGGTGTCGTTTAGAGACAATTCAAAAATAATACCCGTATTCAACAAAAGTGATGAAAATGAACATGTTGGTAGTGTTACTGCTATTTTAAGATTCAACTCTCAGCCCAGAGATCCACCTGTGTATTTAGAAACTGTGATGAAAGGGCACAACTAAGGGTTCAAGGGAACTTAAGTACACGATCGATAAATATCAGAACACTTTTTATCGATCAAAACATCGACACTCGGAGACAAAATATCGATATTTTATGTTATCGATAATCGATTTGCATCCCTGTTAGTAATGGGCGCTACGGTCAAGGATTTCTGACTTTACCTTTGTTCATCTTCTCAGTCACTGCATTTGATCCTTGGTGGAGCACCAGCAGGGCCAGCTGGGACCGGCAAAACAGAAACCACCAAAGATTTGGGGAAAGGACTTGGAATGATGGTTTTCGTATTCAACTGTTCAGAGCAGATGGACTACAAGGTAAAGAACGATGAGATTATACGTGAGGATATAATTAATTTTTGCATGTTGATACATCATCATATTCATCGATTCATACCCTGTATTGGGCAGTTTGACAGACCTACTTACAGGAGTTAATTCTTTCATGAATTTGGAAGGGTTTGCCGAAGTATCACCACAAAACAGCATCCTAAATTTGTCTTCCAGGATTCTTAAAATCAATTAGATAGCTTGTTTTGCTTTTGGTAGATATTAAACGTTCAATTTTATTCCTTTTCCAGTCCTGCGGCAATACATTCAAGGGACTAGCGCAGTCTGGAGCTTGGGGATGTTTCGACGAATTCAATCGAATTTCCGTGGAAGTGCTCTCCGTCATTGCTGTACAAGTGAAATCAATTTTGGACGCCATCAAAGCTAGAAAGACGACGTTTAATTTCTTAGGAGAAATCATTTCTTTGACACCAACCGTTGGAATGTTCATCACCATGAACCCAGGATACGCCGGAAGGGCTGAATTGCCCGAAAACCTCAAAGCCCTTTTCAGGTTTGAAATAATAAGCGTGGAATTCTGTATCCTGCAAGTAGGTTAGCGTGTTAATTGAAACCTTAAGGATTCCATCAAAGGTTCGTACAATGCACTGTTTCTTGCTTTTTTTGAGTCTTGAGGACGCAAACATTTTCCTTTCGAAATGCTTCCTGTGCCACAATTTTGGTTATTTTGTCTCGAAACTGGAGGAATACTGCTTACTTGAACTTTGGACAAATCGTATTCTCTGTGACTGCATTTTTATAGTTCTCACTCCCTAATTTGCAGGCCTTGTGCAATGGTTGTTCCCGATTTCGAACTGATTGCTGAGAACTTCCTTATCACTGAAGGCTTCTTAGAAGCCAAAATCCTTGGTAAAAAGTTCCTGAAACTCTACGAGCTCTGCAAAGAGCTGTTGTCGAAGCAGGACCACTATGATTGGGGACTGCGAGCCATAAAGTCTGTGTTGAACGTGGCCGGAAAACTTCGCGTGAGTACCGTTGCTGCTAAAAGACACTGGTTATTGATATTGAAGTATTGGATGTATCATCCTTGTGAGTACAGTATCTGTTTTGTTTAGAAATCTTAGTCTGAAAATTTGTCAAGTACAAATAGGTAGCTACTAATGGACCTTGACTCTTCGACTTGGTTCGCAAATATTGCATTTCTTGAGCCTGATATCTTGCTTTTTGCATTTTAAACTGCCTGATAATTGATTGCACAACCTGCTGTATTCTGATGTGTTCTGCTAAAGTGTATTGGAGAATGGGGCCCTGGATGTCATTTATAAGGGAGCAATCCTTCCCATATTTTCCTACGCAGCTCCTGTTTGGTTGGAGGTACTTGAATACAACTGTTATGTTCAAGTGATGAGACGTGTCCAGAAGAGATTTCTTCTTAGAAGTATTAGAGGATTCCGCAACATTTCTTATCAGTGCTTTCATAATTTCTGGACACATGCCAATTGAGCTCTACATTAAAGAGGTTTCGAAGTTGTACAGTCTCTCGACAGCTGAGCATGGAATCGATATTCCTCTTCCACCTAGTGAGTGGTTACATCCTTCTAGAGCGTTAAGTTTTGACCCTCAGGAGATCACTCCTCATTACAGAATCTTCACGGATGGGAGTAACAGTAAAGAGAGGGTTGGAGCGGCCATGGTGGTTTATACAGAAGGAGCTGTCAAGTATCGGGAATGGGGTCATCTAACAAACGCTGTTATTACCGAGCTTTCGGAAAATTTATTTCCTTCATCAGGGCCTGAAAAATACAATACGCATACTCAGGCAACAGAAGCTTTCTATTTCTTCCAGCTTCTGTTGCCTGAGTATGCGTATTGTATTTTTCAGGCCCTGATGAAGGAAATAAATTTTCCGAAAGCTCGGTAATAACAGCGTTTGTTAGATGACCCCATTCCCGATACTTGACAGTTTATGCGTGCCGTGGGTTGATAAACACAACATCTTATACAGAAGGAGGAGAGGACCCCATACAATGGCAGTCGTTCCGCTTGGGACCATCCTGTTCCATAAATCAAGCCGAAGCTCTGGCTGTACTACAGGCCCTCCGTTGGCTGGTGCGTCAGAGAATATGCGAGCCGCTCAGGAGTGCTTCGATACGAACTGACAATATGGTGACGATCGATGCCCTCAAGAACTCATCCAATCATCTGCCTGTTTACGAGGAGATCCGTGCAGTGTTCTGTAACAATATAGGTTGAATTTCAGATTGAAATTCACCTAATTGTTCATAAGTTAGTCAGAGGAGGGTGACGACCCTACCCCTTCAAACCAGTGATTAGATTAATCAGCCGGCCCGAAGAGGATATCGATTCATATCTCTATGAATCAAATATCCCCCTAGGCGTAGCTCCAACAAATCGGGAACAAACCAAATCGGTTTGCCCCTTCTGTAAAAGTAGGATCGTCGCAGTTCTTCCACCTCACGAGAGAGATGGGTTGGAGATTGGATTTGGGCTGGGTTGAGGGGGAATCAGGGGAAACGAAGAGACGGATGTGAGGGCCAAGAGTGCAGCTGCTGATGTCTCGATTCCGGTCGTTTTCGAGCTCAAGCCTCGTTCAGTACTTAGATCTCAGTTAAGAGCGGACAGCAATAGATGCTGGGGGAGTATGTGGATGGCGACTGAGGATGGGAGCCATGCGAAGAGGTTCTTTCCCAATGTTGAGTCTCGTTTTAACGTGAATCTCGGGGTATCCTGGAAGCTAACTCAACTCCTCACCGGACATGGGAAAAACCGGGCTTACCTCAAACGTTTCCGGATAGTGGATGACGACAGCCGTCAGTACCAGACTTGGGATCACATCTTGTTTGAATGCCCAAAGTATGATGGCAACCGTGCGAGGATGGAGCGGAAGATTATGCTGTAAGGAGGTCGCTAGCCTACCCCATTTCAGGAGCTGCTGCGGGATTTTCGGGAGGAGTTATTGTGTTACTCGGAATCCATAGATTTTAGTGATTTGTGAATGTCATTATGAGTGTTATTTTAATTTTGTTTTTGTACTTTTTGCTTATTGTTGACTAATTTTACTACTTATTTGTCATTTTATACTTTTTATGAACATGATCTTACCTGTGGTATACACCTGTAGTCATATAGGGAGCAGGTGTGTTTGTAATTTGAAATTAAAAAAAAACCCTGCTGTATTTTCCAGAGAGCGGACAAGGATTTGCCAGAAGAGCAAGTTTTAATGAGGACGTTGAGAGACTTCAATATTCCAAAGCTTGTCACGGACGATGTAACCGTGTTCATGGGTTTGCTCGGAGATCTATTTCCTGGAGTGAATCCGCCTAGGAAGCGAGAAGTGGAATTCGAAGCTTTGGTTAGGCAAGCAGCACTCGATATGGGTCTGCAGCCTGAAGAGAATTTCATCTTGAAGGTACTTGTGCACCGTGGACAATTATTTTTTATTTCATTAAATTAAGAACAAGATTAAGAAAGGCTCGTTTGTCGTAGGTTTGTCAGCTCGTCGAGTTATTCTCCGTGAGACATTCAGTTTTCATCATCGGGATTGCGGGAACCGGCAAAACTCAAGTTTGGAAGACTCTGTACCGAACGTACGTGAATATGAAGAAAAGACCGCACTATAACGATTTGGAACCCAAAGCGGTCACAAATGACGAGTTGTTTGGAACTATAAACCCTCAAACGAGAGAGTGGAAAGATGGTAAGTTTAAATTCGTTGATGGCAAATAATATGGTTCTACTGTCAATTATTTTGAATGTCTGCCAACTGCAAGCTAGTTTATGGTTTGGTCGAAACTCGTCTATGAAAGTCGATTAAGAAATGCCTGTGGTAGAATCCAATTAGACAACTTAAGGAACCAAATGGACATAAATCGAGAAGATCTGTAGCTGCAGGTCACTTCTTCAAAACTTGGTTTGATAAGGTTCTAACTATGGCAAGGTTACGGATGATTATTTTTGGATATTGCAGGTTTGTTCTCGGTTTTGATAAGAGAGCAGGCGAACATGACTGGGGACGGTCCCAAGTGGATGGTCATGGACGGTGACATTGATCCCATGTGGATTGAGTCTCTCAACACCGTAATGGATGACAATAAAGTAAGAATGTTATATTCAGACAAAATATTGTCTACTAGCTGAAAAGCCTGCTAAAAACAGGAAAAAACAAATCGTGGAACTAAATAATGATTTCTTGTTTATTACTTCAAGTTACGTTCAAGTTGTATCCTGGTTAATAGGCGGGTATACATTTATTACCTGTATGGTTGATTTTTGTTCTTATGTTATCAATAAAAAATGTCAAAAACAGGTGTTGACCCTCGCCAGCAACGAACGCATAGCTCTGACCACTCACATGAGGTTGCTGTTTGAAATTTCGAATCTGAGAACCGCCACCCCAGCAACAGTATCAAGAGCTGGTATCCTTTTCATCAATCCCACCGATCTTGGATGGAATCCGTAAGTTGATAATTCCATTTCAAAATTGAAGTAAAGAAGAACAATTCCGTTGTACTGTACTTCTGAATACTTTTGTGTACTCAAGGAAGTTAAATGAAAGAAAATTCAATACTTTATTAGTTTAAACGGTACTTCAAACTGAGAAATACGAATTGTGAAGGAGAGTTCATGGCGGACTAACTTTGGGCTAACGTGGAGGGGTCATAGAATACTAGTATGATTCTGAGATAAGAGATGGCACTAGATGAAACTTTCTTCCAGCTAATCTACATTTTTTTCAGAATCTAACTACCTATATGAATACTACCAGAACACGTAAACTTGGCAAGCAATCATTAAAGATTATTTTGAAGTAGGTTAGAAATCCAGAAATTTGAATACATCCTGTGTTTGGAAACTCAGCAAAAGAATTTTTCTGAAAACGTTTACTGTCAATTTTTCTATTTTGGACGTATTATTACCTTATTTATTAGAGAGTTCCTAGTGGGTTTGGTTTGGCTTAGATACGGCGTGACGTATTACACACACACTCTCAATCTGGTGCCATATTGTTACTCACAAACTCTCAATCCGGCGCCGTATCCAATCCGGCGCTGTAGCATTACGGCAGAATACGTCACTCGGAGGCAATCCGGCGCGCCATATTGAAAACATGGCGGACGATCCGGTTCCGGCGGCGCCGTATCGACCCTACTAGGAACTCTCTATTATTGAGGATTATTCTGGGAGTAGGAAACAAGCGTTTTTGCGATAAAAAAATTCAAAATTATATTTATAAGAGAAATACCTCATTTCTCGATGATTTTTTTTAAGTTTTCATATGATGGCTTGTTTAGTCAGTAAAATCTAAAATATATTAAAATTTTTGGAGATAATTTTGGTTAATTAATTGAATTAATATGGTTTTGAAGATAATTGAGGTTAAACTTTGGTACTCTCATTACTTGCACAACTGTCGTTCCCTTAAGCCCTGTCTACCATTGATTGTGTGGAATGCTTTTTATGCGGTTAGGCAATCAATTCGAACTGCAGAAGCGTATTGCCCTCGTACGATCCCTGGATTTTTGGAAATTTCCGAATTTTCTAATATAATTTTCATTGATTATCCAACAGTTTTGTGCAGAGCTGGCTGGATACCAGGAGCAACGAAAACGAGAAAGTCCAGCTGATGATATTCTTCGAAAAATACGTTGCGATCATTCTCGAAGCCGGTCGAACCAAATGGAAGAGAATCACGCCTATACCGGAAATAGCTCACGTTCACATGCTATGCTCTCTTTTGGAGTCTCTCATAGTACCTGCGAATTTACCTTCTGATTCGCCGAAAGACTGGTACGAGGTTTATTTCGTGTTCGCCTGCATTTGGGCATTTGGATCTGCTACTTTCAAAGCTCAGGTGTGTATAATTGAAAACAATGTCGATTAATTTTCAACCTGAGAGAGATTTATAGTAGTAGAGTATTGAAACAAAACCAACATTGTGGGGTAGACCTGTACTTACTGCCAACTGATCTTTATTGCCTCGTCTCTTGTAAGCGTTGTACATATCAATTCATGATGTTTATAATGTTCCTACAATAAAATATAGATCGTGGATTGGAGGATGGAATTCACGAAGTGGTGGATCAACGAATTCAAAACGGTCAAGTTCCCGTACCAAGTAGCCCAAGGAACGGCAACACTCTTCAACTATTTCGTCAACCAGGATGACAAAAGGTTCCTTCCTTGGTCGGATAAATTGACGGATTTCGAATTGGATTACGACATACCCCTTCAGGTACACATTTCTGCCCAAAAAGTGAAGAAATATATAAAATAGTTAAGTAGGTTTTTGTATACCTAGAAAGTGAATATTGACCAATCCTTGAAAAAATAAATTGAATCAATCGTTTCAATTAATTAATTTACTATGAAAAATAGGGTAGCTATCCGAGTTAGTATTGTTGGTTGAAAGTACCTACTTCGATGCTTAACCTATTTCCGGCCACTGATGCGTTTTCGCATCGTCATATTTACGATTTTTTAAAAATATTTGAAATAATGGAAAATCTATGCAGAAGAATTTTGTCTCGTTCATGCTGTTCCTAAAATTTTCTTTGACTTCTTCTCTCTTGGCACTACGGTCCTTGGAGGACCAGGGCCTTCTCAACTATATCCTTCCAACCCTTTCTATCCAATGCTCTTCGCCTCCAACCTCGGATCTGAAGCTGTCTTAGATCCCCCTTTATGTCAACTATCCAACGCAGTCGGGGTCTACCTCTAATCCTTCTACCACCTGGCGTTCCATTCATGGCCTTCTTGGGGTACCTATTTTCCTCCATACGCTGCACATGGCCGAGCCACGTAAGCCTTCCTCTCCATATGAAGGCCACCAGGTCTGGCTGTCCGTACAATACCCTCAATGGGGTAGTTGCATGATATTTTTTTGTATTTTTTCTGTGTAGAGAATCTCTATTAAAGTACGAATCTGCAAATAAAACTCCCGGAAACGCTTCCAAAAAATTTAGAGATTTTTTCGAAAAATGGGATTTCGGATTCAGGCGGGAAAACCTACACACGGCTTGGACGCTGCGGGGTGGGGGCCACGTCACGGGTGTGAAGGGGGCCAAGAGACCCCTTCCTTTGCCCGGGGGGTCCTTTGATAGCAACCCTCTGTTGGGTTTGTTTACGTTCGTTTGTGGCAATAAATTGGAGAATCACTCACACTTTGTGGTGCTTTCATACTGAATTTTGCTAGCTGTGCAATCGAAACATGTTGCATCAAAGATTTTGTTTCCTACTGGCATTCCCTCCACTGTGACTTAAACCTCATATGGTTGAGAAGAAATGCGGTGTTCTGGTGTTACTCGAGCCACAACCTCGCAAATTTGCTAGATTCTTCTAAGTTGGACATAACCAACATCGTTTTATTTAACAATTTACAAACACTCATTGGTACTACGTTGTACAGGATAATGACACTACAATGAAACTTCCAATAAATGAGCAACCATTTGGATGAAGAAGTACTACACACAAGAAATCACAATAATTGTAATTATTACAACTGACCTTTTACTATAAAAGTGTCAACTTACCTCACATTATTGGCTCCTTTTATTTCGGCGCTGACAAACTTGTTGTTATTGACGTAAAAATCGTACAACATGCCAATATTTATGTACGGAATATTTTCCGGGGAAGCTACCTAGAAACTCTAGTCGATGGCTCTCCTTTTTGGCATATAGACATTTTATGTCAATACTTTGGCACGTAAACGAAAAAAAAGTTACAATTGTTTTTCTGATGATTTCTACTTACAGCCAAGTTGTTCCTATCGAACTTTATCTTCGTCATTCGCGTTCGTAGAAAAATCGTTCACCATTCGTTGGAAAGCCCTACATTTACGCATAAATGATATACTGCCAAAACCGTTGTACTTACGGAAGAGATATACCTACCCCTGAGTTAAAACAACTATCAACAACATTCGAAACCAGATTGGGTAGGTAGCGGGAAAAAGTGAAGTGAGTGTTGCAGACTCGTATGCAAGCGTTTATTAAAAGCTTCTTGAAACTTTACAGTGAACATTATCTTTTCCAAACCAATCAACTAATAAATTATGGTAAATACTGGTGTAAACTATAACAACTAACAACTGTAACAACTCGGACCGCACTACGAGAAAGGGCCACCCGAAAAACTGATAACGTGATAACTATGACCGTTAAAGCAACGGGGTTAATCGAAGTACCCCGCGCCGATGTGCCCCCCGGGCATCGGCAAAACAGCCAAAATTATGCTTCAAAATTTTCAATTTAAACGATTAATTCAAACATAAAAAACCTGAAAAATATATTTCAAAGTTTTTTTAATCATCACCATCATTTTGCAAGTACATTTCAATGTTTCTGACTCGAATTGTCCTCGATTGCAGTGATCTCAACGCACTCTATCGTGAGATTCTCGTTTAGGGATGACGTAAGAGGAGTGGCCCGCCAACACTAAAAAGGATGGTACTTCTTTATTGAAATACGGCTAAACTAAATGGAATTTCGAACTGAAAACTGGTCCATATACGTTTTTAAGTGCGATAAATTCGAATCTGAAGTCAAAAACACGAAATTCCGACCCATGCAACTACCCAATTCTCTGTTATGCCGAATGGAGTATTTCGGTCAATTTTTTTAATTTTTTTTTTCAAAAGAGTATGGCTCAGGAATAACGGTAATCGGGTCTGTTCGTCGAGAAAATGTTTTTAAAAAATCAGAGAAGCTAAGGAAAGTTGAAGATTTGAATGGTGTGACGTAGCTAGCCAATCGTGACGTAGCTAGCCAACTGTCTTTGAAAAAAGTATCCATGCATGGAAACCCTTGAAAGATCTCTTGGATACTACAAAATAGTACTCAACACGCGCATGGCGTAGTCCGCGGCGTAGTCCTTGCCTAGTGTGTGTACATTTATAGCGGCCCGCCTTTTTCAAACGTGTGATCTCTTTAATTAATTTTTCTACCACATGTTATAGTATCATTGGGCTTAAAGTTGTAGTATATAGGTTTTCAAGGGTGCTGAATCCAAATTTGAGGTCAAAAACCTGAATTTCCGACCCACCGAAATACCCCATTCTCCATCTACCACCTTCGCATACTGGACCGAAAATTTTACGGAGTGTTTTTCTCTCCCAGCAGTTGAGCATCCATTCACTACTATGAGTTAGTACCCAGGTCTCACTGCCGTATTCGACAACTGTTCTTATCATGGTTTGGTAAATTGTTAGCTTGGCTTTTCTTGACAGGCCACGGAATTTTCTTTTACGTTCGGTTGAAAATGAGGCATGATTATGATAGCTCAAATTCGATTCTGGGCGAGTAAGCGTCCTGGGCTTAGTTGAAACAGATTGCGATCCTCAGACTTTTACATTTTACCAAAAACAATGAACTGGATAAATCATATCACCTTAAAAAACTTTTAAATCTCATTAAAAATTAAAATTAATAAAATATCGAGTATTTTGCTCTCGATTGGTGAGCAAATGATGCTTTATTTCGGCCGGCATTCTGTAAAACGGTTCATCCTCCTCTCCTCATTATTCAATTATTTCTTCCTTTTTCCTCCTGAAATCTTGGTCTTCCTCAAAACGGATGACACCCTTGTCATTCAGTGTCAAAAAATGATGAAAAAAGATGTGCGACGCTTAAGGTTCTCCAAAACCTAATTTTTGAGCAATTGCGTGCAAAGTATTTTTCCTGAACTCCTCACAAAAATTATGAAGAATAGCGTTGGTCCCAATTTTTTACGCTGTATTTTGGGGAAATGAAGGGGGGTGTAACCTTTTCGTGAAACACCCTGTATTAGGAAATATATAAGAATCATCTTTAGTAATGAATAATGAAAAAAGTATAGAAATGTTTTAAGTCAGTTTCTTCTTTTTTTTCAGTCTACTATCGTGAACACTGCGGAGACCACGCGAGTTCGCTACTTTTTGGATTTATTGATCGAAAGCAAGAAACCTGTAATGCTCATCGCGCCTACGGGATCTGGCAAAACTGTGCTAATCAATGACAAACTCACTTCTCTCCCGGATAAATACGGCGTTACGAACATTCCTTTCAACTATTACACTACTTCAGGCGAGTACTGTCAACAAAGGAACTGTTACACGAACCTGATTTTGCATAATTACCCCTCTCGGAGTTTTTGGTTGTTTATGCATAACATTGGAAATTGAATGTTTTCAGAGGCTCTTCAAAAGGTTCTTGAAAAACCATTGGAGAAGAAAGCTGGGAGAAATTACGCTCCTCAGGGTACTAAGACCATGATTTACTTCATTGATGATATGAATATGCCAATGGTGAGTATTTTATTTGACAGAGTATGTTCACAATCTAATACCTGTAACGTAGTCACATAGATTGAAACGTGACAACAATTAAATAGTTCTAGTTCTTCTATAGAGTCTACTTCAAGGGACTATATTTATCGTTTCTGGCTCAACTATCCATCCTCAGTATTTATCTCAAGCTGACTGCTTCATTGCCGCATCAAGAACCAATATTGTCCATTTTTGAAGCATCTAAGATTGATAAAATGATAATTAGCTCTAATTCTAGGTTAAATCCCTGAGTAATAGGACAATAAAACGTTCTACAAACGGCAAAGACAGTTAGGATTCATAAGTCTCAAAATTTGTAAAATCTACGTTGAACGTTGTTGACATTATAAAATTACTAATCTTATACGAGTATTCATCTTATTCGGTTTTGCCTTGGGATTTCTTAGCATCAAGCTTCGTAAAAATACTGATGAAGTCATGTAATAGAGCCAAAACCGGAGTCATTATCAATAACACTCCAAATTTGAAGGAGTTGGAATCCATCACTACCCCTCTAATTGGGTTAAAGACTCCTCCACTAAGTACTCACGACAAATTGTAGTTTGTGTATTTTGGTACAATGATGTTTGGTTGATCAGGTTGACAAGTATGGTACCGTCCAGCCTCACACATTAATCAGGCAATGGATGGACTATCAGCACTGGTACGACAGGATCAAACTGTCATTGAAAGATATTCACAACATCATGTTCCTCGGAAGTATGAATCCCACGGCTGGAGCTTTCACCGTCGATCCACGGTTGCAAAGACACTTCTCTGTTTTCGCTCTAAGGTAATTTTATCTACAGGTACCTGTGCTACCTGATAAGATAAGAAAAAATAAGGAAAGGTGATCCTTTCATTCCCAAGACCTTAACATACTCTGGTCCAAAGAAACTGATAAATACAGATAGACCAGAATGCTTATCACCTCCCAAACAAGCCTTATGGCTGACTTCCAAAAGTCGAAATACCATCAGGCTAATGATAGGCATTCTAACTGGGCATTACGACTTTCGTAGAATGTTAAACATCATGAACAATCAAATTTCACCGATGTGCTCATGTGAACAGGAAGAGGACTCCGCTGATGCTGATGCGACCGCTTCTGGAGACCCAGAACGGAAGCATTTGGTCACCACATTGTGGAACGAGCATCTATACGCGAAATTTCCTGGAAAAGGATAAACAAATTTGCGGATCTAAGCGGAAGATTTACTGACTCTAACACGGGGTAGTCGGCGGAATCCTCTTTATTAAATATAGGGGCCTCGAATGAGGGAGAGTATAAGCCATCAGTACCTGAAACTCTTTTTCCAATGGTAACCCCTGGCAGTGAGTGAGATCCTTTCTCTGAAACATCAGAGCTTAGGTACTTCGTGGTCCCGTATCTGAATCCATATGGACAAAATTCTATGTGTTAATTATATATTAGAGAGTTACAGCAACATTTGGAACCATTCAGACGTGAGAAGCTGCTAGGGCGAGCATCGAGTGGATGCTAACTTAACTTTTCTTTTGTGAATGACGTGAGGCTCACATGATTGACGTTGCTTTAGATTTTTCAACACCCCATAGGTAACGTCAACTCAATCTGTGGTTCTTGTTTTCGTTGAACCGATAAAGGAAAACAGGAAGGAAAATATAAGGAAATCAATGAAGTAGGCTCGTTTATTACCCAAAATAATCGTGAAAGTATAAATAAATAAATGCAAAATGAATGCGAGCACCTAATCGTGCATTTCAGTCCATCCCCTTGTCTGAGGAGTAGATGACAGACAACCGAATTCAATGAGATTGGTAGTTTATGATCGACCTCGGACTAATCAATCTTTTCGTATTATATTCCAATGTTACCTTTTCGAAGTAAAATAAATACGAAGTAGGTCAAAAAGGTAGAGGAAACTTGCATTCAATGGGGAAGAAATTGAGATCGATCGTCCAACTGATGTCATCGAGATCGAACATCCGCCATCCACACTTCAGACGCCGCAACAGACCGAAATTAATGAGGGAGCAATATTCACTTCAAGTGAAATGTATGAGGGACCAATTCTTCAATCTTCAATTCACTTTACTGCGACCCCGAAGATAAAACTCGCAAAAGATTCACCGAAACTCTTCAAAACGAAAGAAACAGACTGATCAGCTGATTGATGGCGGCCATTAGCTCAGCCACGAGAACAAGGAGTTGACCTAGTAGGTTATCTCACGTCGAAAAGCGACTCTCTCGTCGAAAATGCGAGAGGGCCGAGTCAACCATTTTCTGTGAGCCACACGTCTTGCGCGAGGCTCACGTTTTTGACGTGAGTCTCGCTTTTTTCTACGTATCTTGGCCCGCTGTAACTTTCTACTATTAAAAATTCCATGTCAATAATTTAACATTAATTTGATTAATAATTTAAACATATTTGAATAATTTAATCTGAATTTTGAATCAATTTATGAAAATTAATGTACGTCTCTGGGATTCTTCGTTAAATCGTCAATCAATTATTGTTGTGTAGTTTCCCCAACATGGAGGCCTTGACTCACATCTACCAGTCGATTTTGAAGCAACACGTGATGGGAGGCGCCTCCAAATTTATGCCTCAAGTGGGAAAATTGTACCCCCTCATCATCAACATGTCTCTGTCTCTTCACGAGAAAGTTGCCGCAACATACTTGCCGACTGCTATCAAGTTCCACTACATTTTCAGCTTGAGAGATCTCAGCAATATTTATCAGGTGAATAGACTACACGTGAATATTGTTCGAGAATAATTTATTGTAAGATGTGCATTTTGTCTCGAAGCAACACACGATGAGTTAGAAGAAAGTGCTCAAAAATGTATCAGTAAAATTGACAATAATGAGAACATCAGCTGATTCTCGCAGCACTTAGATATCTCACTCTCTTCTCCAAACCTTCTCCCAGTTCAGCTTAGTCAGTGACTTGCGTAGTTCAATAATATTTGCCATAAGTTTTCTTTGAGAGCAATAAAGTCGATGCAATATCTTCAGTAGTCTCTCCCCCCCACCTAATAAATATATAATAATGTGTTGATAATTCAATTACTTGAACAGGCTATAATTTTATCGAATCAAGACTGCATCAGCTCTCCTCAAGCCTTTGTCAGGTTGTACGTACACGAAGCAGAGAGAATTTACTGTGACAAACTTGTCTCACAGAAAGAAAAAGACTTGTACAAGACGCTCGTGCTTGATATAATCAAAAAAGTGGCCGTCGTACGTATTTGCACAACAGTTGTTATTGGAAATATCAACAAAAAATATAGGATCGTAAAACAAATAATTTTTTATCGTACAGGATTTTAAAGAGGAAGAAATTATGGTCGAACCGTTGATTTTCTGTCATTTTGCTGACGGAATAGGAGATCCAAAGTACATGGCCATTCACGACTGGCCACATGTATTCAAATTATTGAGCGAAGCCATGGAGAACTATAATGAACTTGTGGGAAGCATGAATTTGGTGTTATTTGAAGACGCTATGTCTCACGTTTGTCGGTAAGAGGAGAAGACACTTGTTATTTTCTATGAAAAATCACTCCCTATTTTTATTTGATGATGTGTAAGAGGGTAGATTCCTGTTAGCGCGGCCTAAATGATTGTGATGTCACTCTTAGGCAAAGCTGGCAGTTCAGTTCTTTGAGAAAATTCTAGGTGCGCAATGCCTGTTGCAGACCTTGAAGGCGTTGGCAGTAATTTTATTGTCACCACTTCCTGTGGTGGTCTTATTGTAGGATCTCTGATCTTCTTTTGGCCAGAGCATCAGAAACTCCATCATCTTCGTGGCTTCTATGGCCAGGAATCCGAGAAAAAGTGACTTTGAAGCTATGAGCTTCCGTTTTTATAGGTGACCAAGTATTGTCAAGTCAATATGATGAGACCAGGCTATTTCGTCACACTTTCAATTATTTTTCTATTCTTTGCCATGTGTTATATTCTCATTCTGGGATGACATACTGGAATATCGAGTGAGGATGTATGTATAGAGGCTGTATTGTAGACATGACGGATGATCAAATAAATACTATTTGGTTTTAAGGAGAGCCGATCCAAACAGGATTTTGCTACCCCCTCCATTTGCAAGCAGATAGACGAAACCCCGAAAACCCTAGGAGGGTGATGGAGGGAGTGGAAGGAACTCACCACCCGGGAGCCCCAGGGGAGCTAGACATGACTATCAGCTCCTCTAGGTACCTGTTTGTATTAACATCACAGGTTCGGCCGATCCTCCTAGCAAAGGTTCTACCAACTAGACAGGTTGGTACTGGAGTTCATAGCAGAGCTCACATGCCAAGAGACATCTTCGGGGGACTAGCCCCTGAGGAGGCCATCTCTCCCCTTGTAGCCTTCTTGGTACAAGCCCATGAAGTAGGGTTTGCTCGACCACGACCACCACGAATCCAACCTCAACTGAGGGGCAGGCAGGTGATGCTTTGACCAAGGTCGGTGCATCTGTAGCCTGGGGCTCCCCTCGCCCGTGGTACTGGTAATTGAGATGAGTAAAAAGCCTTTTACGGCATTACTGCTATCCCCAGAAGCCCGACCAGGTAACAGGCCCGGAAGCAGAGAATTTGTGCCTGCTCCCTAACTGCTCTACTCCTGTCAGAGGCGTGCGCCAGAGCCCTAACATTAAGGGGGTACAGGAGAGGGAGGCATGACTCATAGCAATACCCGTTATGACGGATGATCAGTGGGAAGAACAATTTGGTTAGGTGTAAGCATTGATTCCTATTATTTTACTGTTGGCAATCCTGCCACCCACCCCCTCCCTGTGCCTTATGCCTACATTGCCCTAGATCAGTTCTTATGAAAAATGTCTGCAATGTCGATGTGATCTGTGGTTAAATTATTAGTGCGATATTCCTGAACGTGTGGTGCCCGTTTCAGTCTCTATAATGCCTTGATCCATATTTTAATAGATAAATCGATAAATTTATTTATTTGGCGCCATTTTGTACACTTTTACAATAAGATGAAGGGATGCGATTTACTCAGATTTCTTACCCAATGTTAGGCTGGGTGTTGTGGGGTAGAATCTTTGCAAAATCGCTCCATCTCGGTAAATAAATTGATACCTACTATACATAACAGTAATAAGTAAATAACTAAACAATATATTAAATTTTTTACACATTACTTGAAACCTAGACTACATATTACATTGTTACGCTATTAAATAATCTCTAGTCCTTTATATATGCGCGGTTTCCTGAAGTTATGCTTTTTAAATCACCTTCCAGAATCAACCGTGTGATGGAAATGCCACGAGGTAATGCTATGGTTGTGGGTGTCGGTGGCAGTGGAAAACAGTCTTTGAGCAGACTATCCGCCTTCATATCCAGTCGGGATCCTTTCCAAATACAGTTGAGAAAAGGTTACGGAACGGCAGACTTAAAAGTAAGAAAATGTTGAAGATAGGTGAAGCTTTGTTCACTTCAATCTCCTTCACAATGTGCCATGTGTGAAAATTACCAACTGATTTTGTGCATCATTTTCTAAATAGGCTGATTTAGCTGGTCTCTACATCAAAGCAGGGTTGAAAAACAGTGGTATCATGTTTTTGATGACGGACTCCCAAGTAGCTGAAGAGAGATTTCTGACAGCCATAAACGACATGTTGGCTTCAGGTGACATCCCCGAGCTGTTCGCAGACGACGAGGTCGATCATATAATCAATACTGTAGCTCCAGAGGTAACCACTCATCAAAAAACATGTCTCAACGTTTTTAATTGGCAATCTTGTTAATAGCAGTCTCAAAAATGGTCAAAATAGTAAACCGCATTTCCCTGTATTACAGACGAAAAGCGCTGGAATCCAGGACACGCGAGAGAACTGCTGGAAATTTTTCATAGATCGAGTGCGCATGAATATCAAAGCAATCTTATGCTTCTCACCAGTAGGATCTACGTTACGTGTAAGAGCTAGAAACTTCCCCGCACTGGTAAACTGCACTACGATTGATTGGTTCATGGAGTGGCCGCGGTCAGCTCTGGAAAGCGTATCATTGAGATTTCTAGCTGACATACACCAAGTTCCTGTGAGTTTTGAACTCGATTGATGTTACCCTTATTCGCATGTGGGATAAGTAATATTTTTCGTAACATCCCAACCTTGATGTATTTTAGCATTCTTTGAGAAAACCTATATCGCTGTGCATGGCTCAAATCCACACGGATGTCAACACCATGTCGCAGCTCTACTTGCACAATGAAAGACGATATTTCTACTCAACTCCTAAGTCTTTCCTGGAGTTAATCAGCTTGTATGGGAAAATACTCAAAGCAAAGTTCAAGGAGAACCACGACAAGATCTACAAGTTGCAAACCGGCTTGCAAAAACTCATGAGTTGTGCTGAACAGGTATTTTTTCGGAAATGCCATGGAAGTTAATCGGTATTTCCTACAGACTTTATGCGGAAAATTATAATTATTCTTGTTTGACAGGTTACGCAATTGAAATCTAAATTGGGAGAACAACAGAAGATAGTCGCGGACAAGAGTAAGGTCGCCACCGAGCTTGTCAAATTAGTTGGAAGAGAAAACGACAAAGTATCAAAGGAGAATATGTTTGGTAAGAATAAAGTACAATAGATACTCAATTCTATTGAGCTGTATAAGGGTCATTTTCCTAGAAAGGGACAATCGGTATCCAAAGATTTCAAAAAACTTGAAGTCCGACTCAAGTTCTGCCAAAAATCAGGGATTAACCTCACACCATACTGATTGAATTTCGACGAAAGAACACACAGTGGGACGCTTAATTAATTAATTAAAAATTAAAGAAGAAAATCTATCGAAAAAAACCTATTGGCGTAGTTTCTGCGTAAAGGAAAATACTGGAACCCCATCTCCATGAGGAGCGAGAACTGGGAGTTATTCCAAAAATTGAACCAGGGCGGGACGCAGGTGTAGAAAAGGGTTAAACCATCGTGGAACACGGTTTTTCTGATAGCAACCTAGAAACCTTGGAAAGTAACCAAGTAATCTCAATTTATCGGTTTTTCGAGCCAAAACTTGGCACCATGGGATTTTTACGGTTGCTGAATACAGTTTTGAGGTCAAAAAATGTAAAGTTTTTAAATTGCAACGGAAAATTCAAATTGAACTGTTAACAACTAAAAAAGTCTTTTTTTGTCTTTTGAAAAAGGACTGTGACAAGAAAAAAAACTGTGACACCACGTTTTTGCAACTGAAACCACCTGTGCACGCACCCACATAGAAGAAATACGATTCCCGCTGCTTTCATTGATAACTTAACAACTAACCTCACCTCTTACAGTGGTAGTAAAACCGCGGGAAACGATAAAATGCCGCCAAAATACGAAAACACAAAAAAGGCAGATTAAAGACAGAAACCTCCGGACAAGCACATTTTATCCTCCTGCTCGCTTTATTTGCTTCTGAAAAAATCTGCAAACCCATTTTTTTTCATGTCTAGGTATATGCAATAAAGAATCACTACAAATTCAGGCTGCTGCTTTCATATGTGATTCACAGTGTTCAAGCAAAGTTGTCTACCTAGGGGTCCGGACATGGCAGATTACTGGACATTTAGCAGTTTAAACTTTAATTTCTATATTTTATCGTGAATAAGTACATATTTTATTGATTGCCCTAAGTAGAACAAAGTTGATAGTTTATGGAGAATTTTTTTTAAACGCCTAAATCATAAATGGGCATTCGAAATCTTCTCTGGACAACGATTGGCCCTTTGTGGGAAAATGACCCATATATCAGCTCCATAAATACCAGTAGGTTTTTGAGCTTGGAAAGGTTCAACTAAACCACGTTTTCTGATTGAAAATTCCAGCCAAGGAAGAGGAGAGGAAATGTCAAATTATGGAAGTTGAGGTGTCGATTAAACAAAAACTTTGTGAAGAAGATTTGGTGAAAGCGATGCCTGCTCTAGAAGCGGCTCAAGCTGCCCTTAACACTCTAAACAAGGTACGATCTAAGTATTAATTTTACTATGGATCTTTTATTTCTCAACTCAAAAGCTGGATGGAAGATGGGAGGAAGAAGATGAAGAATAGAATTGAAGGGGAGACCAGAAGTAGAAGCAGCCTTTTGGCACAAAAAAAGGGCTCACCCCGAAGTAATACTGTACAAGTGGTTCCGGGGTGAGTCCTAAGCAGAGGGAGTGGGGTTTTAGTTGGTAGGTCCAATGCATGGTGAGTCCAACACTGTTGGGGTGAACTTCCCCTTCGCTCTTGAAGGGCCCCAATCACGTGTATGCCTGGAGTCGCCACCGCGTCCCTCAAGGTACTCCCCGAAGCCACCGCAGTAGTCCATTCACCTGGCTACCAAAACTTCCAACCACCGCTTGCTCAGATGACTAGAAGTGAGGAAAACGGTAGGGCTACATACTGTACTGGTGGGAGTGCGACCGGGCATCGGCCTCACTCCAACCATTCACTGGACTGCCGAGGATTAACTGGCCGCAATTTTCGAGCATGTTCGATTACCTGCCGAGCGGTGGACGACCGCCAGACTTCAAGATTTTGTTAACCATTCACGGGTAGTTTTCCCCTTTGACGGCGGCTAGGGCCGCGGCGGCGACTCCAGGCATACACGTGAATGGGGCCCTTAAAGAGTTTCCCCACTTCCGTAACAAAAAAAAAAAAAAATCTCAAGGAGCACTGGAAACAACCATGGTTGTTGTGACTCCACATTTGGGGGATAATGCTTTGTCTTATTGAAGCACGTGGTGGTTTGACATCCAGGCAAGAATGCTCTAAGTATCTCCTGCTACTTCCAAATCCTCTACCCTAACCCTCCACAATTAACAATTATCACTATTCTTTGGCTATAGGATAACCTCACAGAATTGAAGACCTTCGTTACGCCGCCCGCAGCTGTTGCTAAGGTCGCAGAAGCAGTGCTTGTTTTACTTTCCAAGAAAGGCAAAGTTCCAAGGGATAGAAGCTGGAAAGCTTGTAAAGTAAGTTGGTGGTTGTTGAAAATTATAGTTATCATCAGACAAGGTTTTTAATTTAATTATGCCGATCTCATTCTCAAGGCTGCATATTCGAAAACACGTAGACCCATTTGAAAAAATCAAAAACGTACCTCCCTAAAATGGTAGTGTAGGTTCTTTTTAATCTCGTAGGTAATTATTCAATGATGATTTGAGTGCGGAGTGGATCTTGAAGTTAGCCGATTTTCGGAGTCGTTGGACGAGTACTGTATCCTAGAGTTCCTTGGCTTCTCTCGTCATTTAGTCTCGAAGGAGTGGCAGGATTGCTCCGTCTTCTGTCCCAAGACTTCTTATGTTTTTCCTGGTGCCCCTTAGTCTCACGGATACAGCCCTTAACACTGCAATCTGAACTTTAACTTTCAGAAAGCCGCTGATCTCAGACAGGTCTCTTCCCCACTTTTCAGACAGTCTGTTAGCTGCGCTTTTCAGGAAAGCCTGGAATTCTTTGTGAAGAGCTCCATCACACCAAGCGATCAATGGTGTAAAGGAGCCACGAACATCTTCTGCTGCTTGGTCATACTTGCGATGTTTTTCGCGAGCAGCTTGCTGCGATACTGTTGACCATTTTCTGGTGCAGTAGGAAGGAGCGTCGGCGTTGATATGACGGTTGTCGAAGAACACCACCCTCCCACTGTCCCAGACACCATTGGCCTGAATGTCAGCGATCAGTGCTGGTGAAGGATTATTCTATGATTGTTTTGTTCATAGGCCGTTATGGGGTCAGCTGACGAATTTTTGCGACAATTGGTGAACTACAATAAAGAGAACATCATGCCTCCCGTTGTGGCAGCAATTCAAGAGTACATAAACGATCCAGAATTCACTCCAGAAAACATCGTAGCCAAATCAAGCGCTGCAGCTGGTAATTTAGTGTTTAGACTGAATTAGGGTAGACAAATATCTGCTATTCTTCACAATAGTCGCTCCCACAACTCATTCTTGTTCTTGCTTGTCAAAACCTACCAACTCACATATTAATGGCCGAAATTTCGTTTAAGGTCTTTGCGCGTGGGTAATCAATATAATGAAATTCCACGAAGTGTGGATGATTGTTTTGCCAAAGAAGAAAGCTGAAGCTGCCGCCAGAAACGAGTTGGCACGCACCAAAGCCAAATTGGCCGAACTGATGGATCGTATTCAGGTTGATATCTGGTTGAAAGAATCCATTCATAATTGTTTGTACACATGAAGCAATAATTAAAGCACTCTTGTAAATCAATAATCAAGAATAAGCTGATCAATAGTTGATATGATATCGATAAAAATCTCGTGTTTCATCGTAGAAACTTCAAGAGCAACTTGACATTCTCAAGAAGAAGTTCAATCAGGCGGTTGAAGATAAATTGGAGTGTGAGAAAGAAGAAGAAAAAATGATGAATGCTATCGACTTGGCGAATCGGCTCATTTACGGGCTTTCGACCGAAAACGCCCGGTGGAAAGACACAGTTGTGACGTAAGTAATGAATGTTATGAAGAATTTAATCGTAGATAGACTGACGGACATGATATCGTTGGCCTAGAGCAATATCTCGAAAAACCCAAATTTTCAGGAGAGTCATTGAAAGTTTATGCTTCCTTCTTTTTATAATACTCACTTCCCGGGTAATTCAATCGAGTTGAAAATTTGAGGGGATCATCTTGAAGAACCCTCCTATCAGACGCCAGTGGGGTTTACCCCTCCTTACAGCCATATCATTTACCAAATAACCAATAATTGGGGAAAATGCAAGTTATTCCTCTCCTGCACGGATTGCATAGAATAGTCCTCTCATTTTACCATCATATGGTTATCTCAGTTTTGCACGGAAGATCTACTCAGAAACAGATCACTTGTTCTAAACAGCGCCATCATATATAGCATTAGCAAACTGAATTAACCCAGATAACCCTGAATTTTTTTAAACTAATTTTTTGAATTTTTTCGTATGTTTAGTGTCATAGGTGTTGTATGAAGACAAATTTGGCTCTCTTGCAATTTTTTCCCATTTTAATGAGGTCATAAATGGGCATCCTTCCAGAAGGACGTCAGTAGAATAAAGCTGGCCCCACACGATCAAACATGCTTGACAAGCATGGTTTGCCAACCTCGCTTGTCAAGCAGATTTGATCGTGTGGGGGGTCATGTTTGAAGGTTTGAAGGTTTGACAGCACGCTTGACGGTTTTCAGTCACTGTCAGAAAATTTGCTGTCAAACATGAGGTTTGACAACCAAGTTTGATCGTGTGGGTGAGCGTCAAACCATCAAACCTTCAAACCATCAAGAAAAAAGGGTGGTAGGGGGTAATTTTACTGTGAATCACAGAGTTAGTTTCCATGAATCACCGAGTTGGCGTCTGTGAATCACAGTCTCCATTAGGGATGCAAAACGATTATCGATAATATCGATATTCTGCCTCCGATTATCGATGCTTTTTTATCGATATGGACTACTCCGATATTTATACTCATATTTATACTCCGTTATTAACCAAATTATCGTTCTCATCTCTGAAGATCCCCTTATTGGGGTAAAATCTCTGATTTTGATTATTTTTTACTAAGAAAAGCTGTTCTAAAAAATTGTAATCTAAATCGATTATTTATTTTTTCTTGATGGTATCTATACTTGAAACAGATTGAACAGATGAACGCAACATGAGCACTGAACACTACTGAAGCTTGGTGGATGCGGTTGAAACAGTTGGTTTGAACGTGTGGGTGCGGCGTCAAACGTCAAACATGCTTGACAAGCGCGGCTTGTCAAACCATGCTTGTCAAGCATGTTTGATCGTGTGGGGCCCGCTTAAGGAAGCAACCTCTCTCGCATATTCCTTATTCTTATGAGATAACAAATGAGACTCAAGGTTGAAAATACACTTTTTATTCAATCAAAACTGGATATAAAACTATATATCATTTAAAATTGACAAAATTTATTTTGTGTGGAACGATAGAAAACGAAAAAGTGTAGAAATGTGTCACATTTCAAGCATCCGGTTGTCGACTTCGTCTTGGAAAATCTTCAGTGCAGCTGCTTCCCATCTTCCTATGTTTTCGTCTACTCCCGTATCTCCAACGTAGTGTTCTTTCTTTTCGAATCTAAAAAAAAGATAAATAAATTCAATAATAAATGATCATTGAAAATGATTGAAAGGCTGCAAACTGTACAATGCATGTGTCCTTTTTTTTGATTTTCATTCACCTCATTGGCTGTTTATATCAACAAAAAAAAAAAAAAAAAAAAACAAATCGAAATACTCAAGGGATGACAACTTTTGTTTGGGACCACGCATTGGTGACTACTCTCTAAGTGCAGTTGAAAGAGACTGGTTTTTTGTCCACTTGTACAATTTTTTGGGCGGTTTTGGTTTACGGACTCGATGTTTCCCCCTCTTCTTGTTCGAAATATTTTCATTGGAAGTTGATGGTTGGGGATCATCATCGCTTTCATCATCTTTATCATGAGAAGGAATGCTATTCAAAATTGCTGGAGAAAATTATCAATAACAGGGCTCTCGTCCGGTGAGGTCATGAAGGGCATTTGTTGGAGGCAATAAAGATATATCGACTTCCCCTTGACTTATTGCATCATCATTCCCCTCCGAAAAATCCAATAATATTGGATATATAACATATTATGTTATTTGATGTAAAGAAAGCAACTTCTTGCAGAAAAAGCGAGAAATCTATAAAAAAATCAGCGAATGAAAAAATATAGGGACGGAACGATTTTGAATGTGTATTCTACTGACGTCCTTCCAGAAGGATCGATGTGAAAAGTGGTAATAATGGAGACAAAAATGGCAAAATTACATCAATAACATGTCATAGGTACCCTTAGTAGAGAGTAGGAACAATAGAATATCAACGTCGAAATAAAAATAAAAAATGAATAGGTACTTACCCATCAACTATGAATTCTGGGTGACCGCTCATGATTGAAGCTGCTAGGGAAAAACTGCACTGAGTACCTGTTGGTCGCTTACTGAAGACAAAATCGGTCCCCATCCCTCCGTTAGGATGTAAACAACAGTTCAAAGCTATACTAGACCACAGCGGTATCATAATACAGGAGAGAAAATTCAGAAAGTCGACCTAAGTCCCTCATCCTTCCAGAAGGACGTTAGGGCTATCTGGGTTAATCCTTTCGCAAACTGAATTTAACTTTTCGCAATTTGATTTAAACTTTTTGCAAACTGAATTAAACCTTTCACAATTAGCATTAAACTTTTCTCAAACTGAATTAACCCTTTCACAATTGGAATTAAACCTTTCGTAAACTGAATTAAACCTTTCCCAATTACAAGTGAACCTTTCATAAAATTAATCCTCTGCGCCAAACATGATCAGAGGACATAAGAGTGAGTGAAGTCCCCCAAAACAATACCTTATCTGTGGACGGTCAATATCCTCCCTGTGGACTGGCAAACTTTCATTGACCTTCACTGTGTAGAATCTCCCTTGCTTCCCGTCAACATTCTCGTCATAAAAGTGTTCGTAGGTTTTTCATCTTTTTTTTTTGGTTCTGTGAGGAACATTGTTGTGGTGATGAGCGACAGCGATTAAAATATTAGTTCATTGAGTATTGCTGAACGCTCGAAGGAGGGACGGTCGAATTCCTTGAAAATCCCTTTGAAAATGGACATGTATCTCGTACTTCCTGGTGCAAATACTCTTTCTTCTCTAGCATCACCTGCTGAAATGGCAAATGACGCGAAACTGGTTCTTTTCAAGTTAAAAAGCATGCCTACTCACGTTGAACGTTATTTTTCGGTATTGTGTAGAGGAATTATCGGTATTGTGAACTTGACTAATGAAAAAGAGGCATTTCAAATTTTCTGAAGAAAGCCAGTTTTGCTATTCATCGCATCAAATACATTCTCAGACTTGTTAATTATACGGCTAAGAATGTATAATTATAAAGATGATTGGGTTGTTTCAGACTGAATGCTCAGCTAGTTACTTTCCCAGGAGATCTTCTCGTTGTGGCGTCTTTCGTGTCTTACCAAGGAGGTTTTACCAGAAAGTACAGGAGCGATTTGTTGTCGAAATGTTGGATTCCAAAAATAGAATCCTACCAGGTACCAAGATTGAAATATCTGTTCTCGTGAATTTAATACCCGGTGCTTAAACTCGGTGCTTCGCGCTCCCAGATGCTATTCACTTAACGCCTACGACGTAAATGATAAAAACATGGAACATGTTTTAGCCTAGCAACATATCTGAAATGCCTTTAAAAACTCGGTGCTTCGCGCTCCCAGATGCTATTCACTTAACGCCTACGACGTAAATGATAAAAACATGGAACATGTTTTAGCCTAGCAACATATCTAAAATGATTTAAAAAATACTTCGCTACCTACCTATTATAATGATATGCTTTCTCAATAATTATTATTGAAAAAAAAGCATATCATTATAATAGGTAGGTAGCGAAGTATTTTTTAAATCATCACAAATATTGTTTGTTGACGTGTAACAAAGCGTATTTTCCAGTCGTTATTAGGTAATAGGGTAAGGGACGTAAAATTGGAAGTTTTGGCAGTATATCATTTGTGCATAAATTTAGAGCTTTCCAACGAATGTTGAACATTTTTATACGAACAAGACTGACGAAAATGAAGTTTGTACCAACGTCTTGGTTGTAAGTGGAAATCAAAAAAAAAAAAAATTGTGACCAACTTTGTGACCTTTTTGGCCAGTTAGCTCACGGCTAAAACATGTTCCACGTTAGATGAAATTATTGAAACTTGAAATCAGGATGTTGAAAAAGAGAACCTAAAAAACAACCAAACAGCAACAAACCTTAGAAAACAGATTCAAGATGCTGATTACAGTAGTTGTTGGGATACTTTTCAAGGAGCAATCTCAGAGTAGGAGCACATTTGTCGTTGAAGGCGTATCAATGCGTACATTATCTGCATGTTTGCAGAACCCGAAAATACCGATGACAGACAACTTCGATCCCATGAAGATGTTGGCGGACGATTCTCAAATTGCTGTGTGGCAGAACGAAGGCTTACCGAACGACAGGATGTCAGCGGAAAATGCTGCAATCCTCACTCAGTGCGCTAGATGGCCTCTGATGATAGATCCTCAAGTATGAATTGGTTCCAAGTATTTCACGTATTTTAACAGTCTCGTCGTAATTATCTACAATCTCTTTCAGAGAAGAATTTCTCTTGAATTTTTTCTCAGAATCAGCAGTCAGCTCATATCTGTAAAAATTCTTCATTGTAGCTTCAAGGCATAAAGTGGGTGAAGCAAAAATACGGAACTGGTTTGGTAGTTTTGCGCCTTGGAACTAAAAATTACTTGGATAAAGTCGAACAAGCCATAGCCAATGGGTCGGTCGTCCTCATAGAAAATATTGGCGAAAGTGTGGACCCCGTTTTGGACAACGTTTTGGGCAGAAATTTGATAAGAAAGGGGAAGTAAGTATTATCAAAGAAAAACCTTAATATATTGGATTGTGGCTTTTGGAAGAGGCACTGAATTACGGGACTTAGAATCACAGTACACCATGACGTCACCACTCGCGATGTGCCTCTTCCACTGGGCTGAAAGCTGAGGATTGGATTTCTAGAAGCGTTCTGATTGGTGGAGCTCCAGGACGTAGTTTTAGATGAGTGCAACAGATTGCGTTCATGATCGCTTGTTCCTAACCTCAGCGCAACAAGTCAACTTGTTTAACACAAATTTTCCTCGTTGGGGCATTACCAGCCGCATCTAAGTAATTAATTTGATAACATTTAGTTATATTCTCGATATTTATGAAAAAATCGAGCGATTTTCAATAACACACTGGGTTTCAAACGTTTCTATGGGTGGCAGTTGTCGATTGAACATTTGAACTACTCGCAATAGGGACAACAACAATTGTAAGGGCAACTTGGAAAAAACCTTTCGCCTCGATTGGATTTTCTTAGTAATTCTTGCAAATCGAAATGACGATGAAACGAAAAGTTATCAATTTCTGGTCATTCAAAAGGATTTGAAAAGAAGCGGCCTGGAAGAGTGTGGCATCTCCCCACCACTTCAGTTTCCGTAGTAGTTCTTCAGCTGAAAGTAGATGGCGCAACTGAAGCAGCCTCAAAAATGCTTGCACGCCATTTTAACATTAGCTTTCTCCTCTGTTAACTTGTCTCCAGTACTCTGTGGCCTCTTCGCTTTAACCCCTTGACTCCCAATTTTTTTTTTTGAAATTTTAAATCAAATTTTGCGCAGTGTTTTAGTAAGGTCCAACGGCCGTTTTCTTTCTGATACATATGTTAAGAGGGGGGTGGTAGGTCACAGGTCTGGCACATGAAGACTGGAACCAAGTGTCTCACTAGTATTTTATGAGTGGGACGTTCTGGTCCCAACGGTATTACATCACTGGAACGTTTGTCCCAACTGTAGGTTATGGATGGGAAAAACTGTCACAACAGTACACCATGGTTCTCCCAAAACTCTCCGTGCTGCGATCTACCGAGCAAGTGGTAAATTGCTACCCCAAATTAACGTTAGAGACCAGTGGGACATGCAGGCATGGTGTTACAAGCGTTTCAGAGACCGCTTTGCCCATCGGTAATTCTTGAAGTTGCACTGGCCCGTATTGTCTCATTGGGAGTCAAAGGGTTAAAGGGATATTATTGGTTGAAATGACCAAGTATTTAAGTTCAACTCTGATGGTGGTTTAGCTAGGAAAGGTGCATATTTGCTCTAGTCCACCTGTTTGGAATAGGTGATTCACTTTCATTTTATTTAAACTTGACCGCCAGAAGTGAGAAGGAGATGATTGGACCCTGCGAGAACGTTATCGACGCCAGGAGCATCGTGGGTAGCGATATCGCAGGAATCGTGCGATCGCTCAAGTTTTGCCCAGTTTCTTTGTTGACATCGAGGTCTCAGAATCCACGTTAACAAAAGGAAATAATTCATTTCGGGTCATCAGAATCCCTTCATTCAATTCTTCTTCTCTTAATTGCACTGCCGGACATCCAGAGGAAGTAATTCTTTAACCACATCGTTGAAGGCTCCGGATCTGATCCGTATTCCCCAGACGCTTTTCCGGGCATAAGCTGCCTCCAAGGATCAGGGACGGGCACTTTCCACGTGCCTGGAAGTGCAATTTGAGAAACGACCAGTGTAAAAAGAGCCTTCATTGCTAAACGCATCGCCGCTGTTGCAGCAGCGGCAGGATAGTGGAATTCGTACGGAAAATTCAAGTTCGAATCTCGGTCAGACACATGTTATTTTTCAAACTACTTTTAATGGCCATTAGGTATTAGGTACCTAGGGACCTGTAATTCAATTCAAACTAAATAATCAAGGAAATATACTTTATTTTGATTAATTTAAATGGCTAATTTATTTCTTAAATTCCCACGGATCTGCAATCGTTTGTACACCACCTCATTTCGACGTCCTGAAATAATGTTGAAGGAGATCATTGATTTATTGCTCAAACAGCTGAACCTGAACTCCCACTATCACTCCTACAGAGGTCCACGAGAGCATGTATACCAAAGTCCAGAACTTTGGAGAGAACATTCTTTCCAGTAACGTCAATAACCCTCAAGAAAAAACAGAGTGCGCATCCTAAATAATTACGATAACTATAATTATAATTTTCTCAGAGCCGTTAAAATCGGAGACCGCGAAATCGATTATAACAGAAAATTCAAACTAATTCTGCACACGAAGCTTGGAAATCCTCATTACCAACCAGAAATTCAGGCTCAGACCACCCTCATAAACTTCATGGTGACTCGAGACGGTTTGGAAGAACAGCTTCTGGCAGAAGTCGTCAAAGCCGAGCGGCCTGATCTGGAAATACTCAAAGTAACTTTACGATTGTTTGAAAATAACTAACAACTAGCACAACACCGAAAATCAGTCCAGCTTGTCAGAATTACTACGGAAATTTTAACGTGTTTAACAATTCTAGGCAAATTTGACGAAGCAAATGAACAGCTACAAAATCCAATTGAAGCTTCTGGAAGACGAGCTTTTAGTCAGATTGACTAACGCTGGGCCGGACATCCTTTCTGATCGGGTCCTGGTGGAAAAATTGGAATTCACCAAGAAAACCGCTGAACATATTGAAACAAAAGTAAGTTGCTGAAGAGTGCTCAGATGTTGATTTCTTTCTGTATGCGTGTTCTCGTATTTTGTGGTTATCACATAAATCATGACGACATCCAGTCAGATAAAAACATCGCGTGAAATTGAGAATAACGTCTATCTTCCATAAATAGACGAAACAACTCAAAATTCTCAAAATTTTCTATAATAATAATTATTATAGAATAATAATAAGAATAATAATAATTATTATTATGAACTTCAAATTTCTCATAATTTAGACAAAACGACTCAAAATTTCTTATTATTATGAACTTCAAATTTCTCAAAATTTCTTATCATTATGAACTTAAAATTTCTCAAAATTTCTTATTATTATGAACTTCAAATTTCTCAAAATTTCTTATCATTATGAACTTAGATTTTCTCAAAGTTTCTCATAATTTAGACAAAACGACTCAAAATTCTCAAAATTTCTTATTATTATGAACTTCAAAATTCTCATAATTTAGACAAAACGACTCAAAATTTCTTATAATTTAGTAATTATAACTACTCAAAATTCTCAAAATTTTCTATAATAATAATTATAGAATTATAGAATTAATTTCTATTAATTAATTTATAAAATTAATTTATAAAATTAATTAATTTCTAAAATAAAATTAATTTTAAAATTTTATAGAATAAATATAAAATAATTTTATAGAATAGTTTTATAGAATAATTTTATAGAATAATTATAGAAGTAATTTTAATTAATAAAATTAATTTTAAAATTTTATTTTAAATTAATTACTTAATTTAAATTAAAATTAATTTATAAAATTAATTAATTTTTATTAATTCTATTATTATAAAATTATAGAATTAATTTCTCATAATTTAGACAAAACAACTCAAAATTCTCAAAATTTTCTATAATAATAATTATTATTATGAACTTCAAATTTCTTAAAATTTCTCATAATAGACAATCTCATAAATTGACAAAACGACTCATAATAGACAATCTCATAAATAGACAAAACGACTCAAAATTCTCAAAATTTTCTATAATAATAATTATTATGAACTTCAAATTTCAGTAGAGCCACAATTTGAACGAGGCATGTCAACATTGCTTCTATGAGATATTTCAAAACGTGTGAAAATAGTACCTTTTGCATGAATTTATGTGAAAATATCACATTTTGATCAGTGTTGAGGGACCTACAATCCTGTTGATCTTCTGATCTGCAGGTTATTCTTCATAATAACACATTTTTCTCTTTTATAGATGAATGAGGCTAAGAATACAACATCCAAAATCAACGCTGCCAGAGAGAATTACAGAAATGTGGCGACGAGATCTTCCTTGCTGTACTTCATAATGAACGACCTGCAGAAGATCAACCCACTATATCAATTTTCATTGAAGGTACAACGAATAATTGTTTAATTTACACTTGAATTAATTTTTTCCCTGGAGTGGGGAAACTCTAAGAGCGAAAGGGAAGTTTCACCCCAACAGTCTTCGACTCACCCACTTGGGCATACCAACTAAAACCCCTGCTTAGGACTCACCCCGGAACCGTTTGTACAGTATTATTTCAGGGTAATAGATGACGGGAGTTCCTCTGAGACTGCTCATACTTGGAAATTTAAAATCTAACTGGATCGATCTATCGGAATTTGAAATGAATCAATCTTATTTCAGGCGTTCAGTATTGTATTCCATTCAGCAATCGCGAAAGCAGAGCATGCTGATAGCGTCAACGCGAGGGTGGAGAATTTGACTGAGAACATCACGTTTTCCGTTTTCATGTACACTTCGCGAGCTCTCTTCGAATCCGACAAGATGATTTTCATGTCCATTTTGGCCATTCAGGTAGTACCTACTATAGTTGTTATGGTGTTACCTTGATAATGTGTTTATGGTAGGACGTAGTACCTAAATAATTGAACAGTTTCAAGTGGATCTTTTCTATCAACGTGAAGAAAGGGAGTAGAATTTTACCAGGAAAACTGAATTCATCGAAAGAATGTTTACTACATGTGATTTTTACAATCGATTTAATGTTTGGTAATATCGATTTGCTACAGATTCAGTTGAAGAAAGGTGATATCAGCGCTAGAGAAATCGATTTCCTCCTGAGATATCCGTATACTCCTAATTTAACTCCACCTGTCGATTTTTTGACTTCGGTGCAGTGGGGAGGAATCAAATCGCTCGTGGAAATCGACGAATTCAGGTGAGTACCTCTCTAGTATTCATACCATGTAAATATCAAGCCGGTACCTACTACCTAATTTAAAGAATTCAAGAGAGTAACATCTAAATAACATCTTAAAATTCAAATGAAATCGACAAATTCATGTGCGTACCAATTAATTCAACCCGTGAATTCAAGTGAGTTGGGGAACATCAAGTTCAAAGAATCCACGTGATTACTGAGAGTTTTAAAAGATACTGAATGATGGAAGGAAGGAAGCACAATGGGGAATTTGCCTCACATATTTTTTTTTTTTTCGAAAGAGTACTGATATGGAAGAAAACCATAGTGTGCTGCTCGAAAAAGCATCCAAAAATTTAGAGGAAGATAGAAATTTCAAATGTAGCGGCAATCTGTTTATGGGGGCTTGGGGTTGCAACGTAACAGATTTCTCAACCAATCTAACTTCATAGGAGGAGCTGTGCCCTTCTGAGGTAGCGCTACCTCTGGAAGCGCAATTGAATTCGCAATGGAAACTAGCTTACTTAATCAAACACAAGCGCACAACTGGGGAAGAGAAAAAACCCAGACGTGAAAGTGACCAAAAGAAGCAATTTTACTCTTTTTACAATACGATTCTACTTATTAGTTTATCAACCAGTGTTAGTCTTCATCCTCTCTTATTTAGTTTCTATATTAAGTTAGTTCGTTATTTGAATCACATTATTTGAGTGGTCATTTGAGTGGATCGTTTCGTGTGGTCGCGCTTAGAACTTAAAAGGACGCGTAGAACTCTTTTTTATTTATTTTAAGAAACCCCTGAAAGACGCAGGGGGCACGCCATTAATAAAAATAGATAAATAAATCAAATATAATGGGGAGAACGCCCAGGACTCACCCGACGCCGGCCCTAGGGATTAGGGAAGATGAGGAAGGTGGGGGTGGGAGAGAGGGATGAAGGGAAGTGCCTCTATAGAACGAAGAACGACCACCAGTTCAAATATGAGCCGAGCAGGACACGGGTGGGGATACCACGGAGTACGCCTACCGAGATCCCAACTCGCGCAACTCTGTGGCGCTTTTCCTGCACCACACTCCGTGCCATGACGAGGTTGCAGCCATCACCCTGATGTTGTTGGGTGCCACTCCTTTTAGCTCCGACACTGCTTGTCGTAAATCATTCGTTTCATATTTCCTTATCTTAGCCCGCCAAGTCTGCTCCATGTCCAAGCTGCCATTGACAACTTGGACATCCAGGATAATGCAAGACTGGTCGGGCTTGATGGCAATGATGTCGGGCTTCTTATCCTGGTCACTTGGCATGTTGTATAACCTCTCCCTCTCAACATCCCAGCCGTTAGATGACAAGGCACCTGCTATCTGCTTGGCGACTGCATCATGACGTAGAATGCGGCCCCCATGAGTTCGTGGACACTGCTGCACCACATGATAAAGATGTTCACTTCTACTCCGACAGGCGTGGCAAAGGGGTAGGGCTGTCCCACAACTACCTCTCGAACACCTCACCACAGTTGGCAAAGATGCCACACGGATGGCATGGAAGTGTCGGTAGTCGCGGGCCCCAATGCCCTCCGAATCCCAATCTACCCACTGGGAAGAGATTAGGAGCACTGTCGGAGTTCTTTACCATCTACTGATTCATGCAGCGCAGCAACGAACTCAGCAGACGAACTGGGTTTTGGAGCAGATGGTGTTGCTTGGTCGCACCATAACTGCTGCCTGACAAAATCAAGATCAGCAGCAGCACGGGAGACCCCTCAGGAGCAGCTCGACCCCTGGAGGGCTAGCAGGAAGGGATGCTCGCTGAGAGAGACACAATACCGAGCCCACCAGATTTGACCTGTTGTTGTTCTGCGGTACTACTCTGCGGTACTACTCTGCGGTACTACTCTGTGGTACGCCAGAACACAGAGCATGTGAATCCGGTCAGTTTTTGCGTCGTTTTTTTTCGTGGGACGTGAACGATATCCCTCGATTTTCACGGTTTTTTGACAGAGGCTTCTAGGGCCCTATTATAGAATTTGTCTTGAAATTCCAGAATCTAAAATTGAGGCAAATTTCCCATATGGAACATGATTTTTACTAATTTGTAGATAGTCCCTGCCAAAACACATTGCTTCTACCAAAACTGAGTTTTATAGAACTGAAGCACCAATGTCTTCCTCAAAACACTAACATCTACGCATTTTTTGTATTGTTCGTGTCAGGGGGCTGGAGAAGGACATAGAAGGTTCGGCCAAACGGTGGAAGAAATTTATCGAAGGGGACAGCCCGGAAAGGGACAGATTTCCTCAGGACTGGAAGAACAAGTCAGCTTTCCAGAAGTGTCTGATGATGCGGGCTCTGAGACCCGACAGAATGGTGTACGCCATGAGGTATGAAAAGTCTATTGATTAAAGAGAATGATTGAGGTGTATGGGGGATCATGTTGGGAAAACTTCTGCTGGAAATGAGGTAAATGATATATTTTGTTTATTTCTCACATTTGGTTTTTTGGTGGTTTTTTAAAAATTAGTGACCATTAATTTCGGGTGATTCCTTGGTCCCTAAATCATACCAATTACCATTGTGATGCTCACCGTGGGCCCATGAGTTATTGATAAGCTATTGATTACTATTGATAAACTATTCACGGCATCTAGGTGGTTCATCGAACAAAAACTGGGATCAAAATACGTCCATGCTCGTTCTGTTGAGTACGAAAAGTCGCACGAAGAGACCAGTTCTGTTGTAGCGGTTTTCTTTATTCTGTCTGCTGGTGTCGACCCAACCAGAGTACGTTTTGTCATCTTAGTAACAATAATTGCGCTCCAATTTGATTTTTATTAAACCATACGTTGAACTTAATCACAATTTGGATGCTTTTTACAAAGAAAATATTCCTCCTTCTAGGATGTAGAAAGAGTGGGGAAGAAGTTGGGATTTTCCAGTGATCGGAAAAATTTCCACAACGTGTCGCTGGGACAGGGTCAGGAAATCGTAGCCGAAAGAGCGATGGAAACTGGTTCAAAACTGGGTCATTGGGTAATTTTACAAGTAAGTAGTAGGTACCTCTTCAATTGGGCTTTTCTTTTTTTGTAATACTTTTTCCACAAGAGGTTGTATAGAAATACAAAATGCCTATTGTGATTTTCAACAGAATATTCATTTGGTGACTAAGTGGCTTCCGAACCTTGACAAGAAGATGGAGGCAGCTCAACTGAAACCTCATCCAGACTTCAGGCTGTTCATAAGTGCAGAGCCAGCGCCAGATCCCGCGTTCCATGCTATACCTCAGGTCAGTGAATTTATCCCGTTAAATGCGAAGACACTTCATAACAACTTGGTTCAACAAACGCCATGCTTCTATTTTTCGTGCAAAAATACTGATAAGGGATGTGCCATCACTGGTGCTCAAGTCGTTCTGTAGTGGCTCGAGATGACTTCATCTTTCCCAACCAAGTTCAAGTAAAGATGTCCCACTCCACAAGGAACCAAAATACTTGATGTAGGCCGAGAGAGTTGAGGGTATTTCATCTGATTTCTGCTGGAAAAGCCAGGGCAGCTGTATCTATCTTTGTTCCTTAGTTTGGAGCAAGTTTTCGCGGTAGGTCGTTTGGTTTCTCCAGTCTCTCTCTCTCCACAGTCCAATCCGTGGTCAATAAAGAATGTTCACTAAAACCTTAGCAAACTTGTTGAGAGACTCTCTAGCAATTGCCCAGTACTGGAGCAAAATACATAACGATACTATAGTTTGACAGATCTGCAACTGACATGTTTTCGGACGTTACAAGGCCCTCAGGATTCTACAATGTTAGTTACACCAATCCCTGAAACGTCACCCCAATGGCCGGAAGTACGAGTATTAATTATGTTTGTTTCCCGTAGAACTGGCTTTGAAGTAGCTCTGCTCCATGCCTGTGTAGACGCTGATTACAATGATGAGTTTTCATCTCCAGTTTTGCTTCTTGCTTTCGATTCCAGGGTGTTCTTGAATCGTCAATCAAAATCACGAATGAGCCTCCAGCCGGAATGCAGGCGAATTTACACAAAGCGTTGGACAATTTTAGCCAGGACACGTTGGAGATGTGTTCCAAAGAAGCGGAATTCAAAGCTATTCTGTTCTCGTTGTGCTACTTCCACGCTGTTGTGGCTGAAAGGAGGAAATTCGGCCCACAAGGATGGAACAGAAGATACCCCTTCAATGTTGGTGGGTTGAAGTTGATACAAATTTAGATCCGTAATTTGTGAGTGATATTTTTGTTTTCCTACTAAACAGAAAACAACGCTATTGGTTTGCATGCTCTCAAATGCTATTCTGTATTTTACCTCGATTTTCGCAGTTTCAAATCTTCATCTATTATCAAATCCTATAGTTCTCTGCGTTTACGCGATTGCATTGTTGTAGGTGATTTAACTATAAGCGTGAACGTTCTCTTCAACTATCTGGAAAATAACAATACTGTCCCTTGGGAGGACCTGAGATACCTATTCGGGGAAATTATGTACGGCGGCCATATTACTGATGACAGAGACAGGAGACTTTGTCGTACATACTTGCAAGAATATATGTGTCCAGATTTGGTGAGTAGGTTTCCATATAAAAGTAAGTACTTATAAAAGGTTAGTACTCGATTTATATTTTTTATTTATATTGTATTTATCGACAGCTTGAAGGAGATCTTTACTACTGTCCCGGATTTCAAGCACCACCGAATACTGATTACTCGGGTTACCACAAATACATAGACGCCATGCTGCCACCAGAGTCTCCCATACTATACGGGCTTCATCCCAACGCAGAGTACAATTTCTTGACGACTCAAGCTGCCACGCTGTTCAACACCATTTTCGAGTTGCAGCCGAGAGAAGGTGGAGGTGAAGCTGGAGAAACCATCAGTAAAGAAGACAAAGTAAGAAATCCTCGAACTCAGTAGCTGATAAATATGATGTGCCATTAGAGAGTTGAAAGCTCGAGCTTCTCTCCCCCAGATGATGCTACCAGAGCTGATGATGGCTCTTCCGGACTAATTGGTCTGCAGGGGCAGTGCAGCGCCGTCTTCTACCCTCAATGCCTCCTCCTCACGATCCGCCTGCCGGTTTTCGCCATATCCCAGATACCTCAGAGGCCTTTGTGAACCTCGAAGCCTCAAGGACACAGCTCGAATCGTCGCAATCTGTAATTTTATGCGGACAAATTCGGCGACCACTGATCGGGGTTTTTCCCATTTGTCCGCCAAGCCATCCACCAGCCTCCTGCAGAATGAGTTGAATTCCTGATGAAGAACTCCCCCCTTCGCATGATGTGATTAGAGGCGAAAACGAGCCATGGAGATCTTCAGCAGCTAGGTCGTATTTCCGATGCTTGGCCCTAGCTCTTTCCCTAGCTACAATGTCCCAGTCCTGGATGGAATAGGAATCGGCGTCAGCGTTAACAACGCAGAGATCAAAAAACGACGCCCGGTCCCTATCCCACACTCTGTTGACTTTGATGTCAGCAATGAGTCTAGGCTGTTCTGCTGTTCCTTCCCGCATTACAGGCTCAACAACCACCCCAGCGAAAGCTTGTCTGGCCAGTCCTGCCACCACATCCCGGATCTGGTCGTGACCTTGCTTGACAAGCCCCCTCTTTTGCAGTTCAGAGCATGGTTCTTATCCGTTTCGTCCCCACAGCCATCGCACCTTCCCTGCAGTGTGAGTAAGGGTTTGTTATACCTCAGGCAGAGGACGTCTCAAAATTGTGTGGGGGATAGGTCAAGGCTATCTGCTGCAAGTGGAATTTTTGTGAGCCACTGTGAGGCATTTCCATCAATGACGCGTTTTAGAGTCCGCTGTGTGGCTGGTGCCAGCTGTTCCATAGCCTGCTGGCTCTTCTCTTTATTGAGTTGCTTCCGCCTCACCTTCTCTTCCTTCTGCTCACGGATGACCTGCTCTGCATGGTCTTCGACATTCAACTCAGTACCTGTTGAGATGCTTTGGCTATGACTGAGGTGGCTCTTCTGGAGGTGTTGTACCTACCATTGGATGAATCAACTGGGTCCTCAATGGCCAAGCCCCCGAGCTTTATAGGCAATGCCAGAAGATTATGTTCCTCTGCTGATGGGGCCCATTCAGTTACTTTGTTTGTATTATCTTATTTACCGTATCCAGAGCCTCTGTCGAGCAAGATAGTGCTCCAATATGTTTGTACAACACAAGGGAAATACCTAAATAAATTCTGATTTCTCTGCGAGATTTTGGTTTTAAAAAATCCACATTTTTGATTCCATAGGTCAAAGGAATTTTGGATGAAATATACGACAAACTTGGAGAAGCCTTTCAAGTGCAGGAAATGATGGCCAAAACTGAGGATCGGAGCCCTTTTACTATCGTGGCTTTTCAGGAATGCGAAAGGATGAACATCCTGACCAACGAGATGAAGAGATCACTGAAAGAGCTCAGCCTTGGGCTGAAGGTGATTATTCAATGCAGTTTAATGTTACATGTGAATTATTGTTGTGATCTTTGTTACTTGAAAGTGGGATTGTGGCAAGAGCTGGTTGTTTGGTGAAATTCCTTGTCTGAAAGTTTCCAATTTAATCCTGGGTTAATTCTAAGAATAGAATAGTAAGTTTACTATTTTCTTAGTGATTTTGTACTTCTTCAGATTAAGTTTTACTTCCACTATTCACGGAACTCACCATCTGTTGAAGGTTTTTATAAAGTACACCAGTAAAGAGGATTTCTACATCCACTTCATCCAGTTATTTTCTTATAAGCTTCTTAGCATACTAGTTGAAGGAGCAATGGAGATAGTTTGCAGCCCAGTCTGGCGCCTCGCAAAATCGGTACTCTGTTGGATAGAGAACTTCGAAGGCGTAAATTGGCTTTCTGATGCTGGTACACATTCGAGATGATGCTCAAATATTAGAGAGTTTTCTGCAAAAGTTTGGACACTAGGGCGTTGACGAACTAAGGAAAAACGGGTTAAGCGTCTAAGGAAAAAATGTGTGGATGCTCACTTCTTAGTTCGTGATGGTGAACCTTTCTACTCGTACTTATGTCGCAGGGTAATACTGTAACGAGCTAGTCTTAGCTCGTAAATGTGGGCAGGCGAGATTCTACGTCACGGGCTAGTTAGATCGTTGCCGAGGTAACTGCGTGTAGGCGCAGTTAGCACGTTCCTTCGTACAAAGCCCTTAGCCCGTCAACGACCTAGCAGTCATTCGTTTGCTGCAAACTCGCTAGTCTTTACCATCTATTCCTAGTTTTTACAATGTAGCTATCATTTTTCCATGCTGTACTCGGTCGAACGATTTTGGAAATCGAAAAAGCAGGCAAATAAGCGAATCTATCAGCACTTCATGGCATCTATGAGCAAGGACCTGAACAGTGCCTCTCTGGTACCAAACCCACTGCAATAATTGGGTGCGACCCAAACAGGACCACCATGTACGCCAAACACGATACGACATGTCAGTGAATCAGCTGATGGAGTGCATGGCTGCTTAGGCCTTGGGTGCAAGTCTCGTACATAACCACGTTACATGTTTGAGCACTTCCCTTCTTCTACAGATACAAAATGCGTTTTCAATTTCAGGGAGAATTGACCATCACCAGCGACATGGAGATTTTGCAAGAGTCGCTCTACGTGGACAGAGTGCCCGAAGCTTGGGCTAACAAGGCCTACCCGTCGAATCTTGGGTTATCAGCGTGGTTCGTCGATCAACAGTTGAGGCAGAAAGAATTGGAAGGTGAAAATTTCGAAGTTTTTTTAGCATTGCTTCTCCATTTACTTCGTGTCTGGGTAATACAGATAACAAAAATAACCCAAATTTTATAAGCCATAGCTTTAGGGAAGTTTAGCGATGTGTTGGACTCGATTTGCACACAGTCTCAACGGTCGAATTAAAATGTGTGAAACTCCGCCCTCGACCTCTAATGCCATATTTCAAAATCTCCACCTCGATCCGAAAATTGAGAAAGTTTTGAGAGTTCATCATTCATGTTAAAGTGCTCAAACTTATTCCAAATAATTGGATTCTAATGAATGTTGGTATTCATGAGGTCCACTAGACTGAAGTTCACTGGAGAGCTGATTTATGAATGGATGCCATCGTGACAAAATTATAATGGGGGGTTGATACGTTAAAATCCCAGTTTATGACATTTCATAAATCCCTTCATCTCCTCTTCACCTAGACATTTATAGGACCTCTGACTTTAGTACTCTCTCTATGGCCTGATCATGATTTTTTTCTTGCATCGAAAACGCTCGCTTCCTTTACTGGACTTGCTCGTTACGACAGATTATCCAATAAAGTACCTAGTTTACAATAATTGATTGATGTATTTTTGTTGTTCTAGTGTGGACAGGCGATTTCATACTTCCCGCAACCATTTGGCTAGGTGGTTTATTCAACCCTCAATCTTTCTTGACCGCTATTGAGCAAACGACTGCCAGAAGGAATGAGTGGCCGCTGGATAAAATGTGTCTTCAGTTTGACGTGACGAAGAGAATCAGGGAAGAATTTTCCTCTGCTCCGCGTGAAGGAGCGTATCTCAGCATGCTGTACATGGAAGGCGCCAGGTAATATTTCCAGGCATGCCTACTTCATTTTTCTGAAAACCCTACTTGTTTCTACCATCATTAACGCCAATACACGCTGGAAATATCTTTTTAAACAACACAGGCAGAGGAGACTAAGTTTTCCTAAACTCCAAATCCATCCACTAAAAAAACAATCTGCAAATTCCAGGTGGGACATTATGTTAGGATCTATAGTGGAGTCCAAACCCAAGGAGTTGTATCCTCTTCTGCCGGTAATCCATGCAAGGGCCATTTTGGTGGACAAAGCCGATCTTCGTAGCGTCTACGAATGTCCAGCTTACAAAACGAAGCTCCGTGGCCCGACGTTTGTTTGGTATTTCAACCTCAAGTCGAAACAGAAACCAGCCAAATGGATTCTTGCCGGTGTTGGGATCTTGCTGGGAGTGTAAAACCCCGTTGGAGCTCGGATTGAATGAACCGAAGTTGTATAGATAATTATTTTAATTAAAAAAGACTGGTGTCCATCAAACATGAGTGTCATTTAGCCTTTACTTGTATGTTAGATCCCAATTGGTTGAGAGGAGTACCATTTAGATGGTATTAGTAATAGGTATTGGTACATGGCGAGTAAATAGTTCAAATGAAGTAGGTGACGCAGCACGCAGACGAGTTCCATGGAAATCCTTGGCGGTACAGAAGTCAACTAAAATTATTATTGAAATCGTGTATTACTCCGGAAGCCAACCTCAACTTTAGAGAATCCAAATGGAGCTATTTTTGCAATATATTTCTATCGAAAGAGTTTGCTCGATCAAGTCGACGACCTCGTTCTCGCCAGAGGAGTTTGCGTAAAGAAGTATTGTATAGCTTGTAACCTTCCTAGGAAGTTCCTGAATTCTGCGGATTTTGAGCTCTGTAGGCGTGAATATATGACATCCATACAGAATGATATCAGTAGTAAATATACAGATTTATGCTAGTTGAACTGTTAGATCGTTTAATTGTAGTAAAAAAAAAGCCATATCGTAGCTTTCGAACTTTGTCAATAGGCAGGAATGAAGCGATATCAATATGCTTTTGCCGCACCAGTTTCCTCTGGATCTGTCTACACGGCTCAACCTATGGATTTTAAAGTTCGCATGCGAACAGAGCAAGTACCCGAGCAGGATTCAGGCTATCCATACCGGCGGGAAAGCTTAGCAACTTTGATCGAACTAACACTTTCATAACCAAGGATTTCATAACAGAATTGGCTCCACGAATGCTTGCTCGAGGATCATTGACCTTGACAGGGCCTGTTGACAAGCTGAGAACGCCTACAGCCATGCTTAGGGCTGTATTCCTAGAAACCCTGCATCTATAGTACCCACAAGAGGATTGGCTGCACATCTATACAGACGGCTCAGCCAGAGATGCAAGATCCAATGCAGGGGCCAGGGTATACTGCACACTCTTTGAAACCCCACTCCCTGTAGGAAAGCTCTCCAGCAACTTTGAGGGAGAGGTATGTGCAGTGAAGCTTGCTGTGGAGCATCTGCTTGTGCGGAGCGATCGCTAAGTCGTAATTTTTGTCGACTCACAAGCTGCCATTCAGTCGCTCACAAGCAACGTTTCGACTGATGTTGCCCTGGTCCGCGAGTGGTGTCTTGCCATTGAGAAGTTGTTGATGAGGGGCTCCCAACTGGTGCTGCAGTGGGTTCCCTCACATTGCCAAATAGAGGGAAATGAAAAAGGAGATCACCTCTCCCTTACAGTACAGCCAAATGCCTGGTCAATGCCAAGATACAGTCAATAGCTCGAGAAGGCCATGAGAGAGCAGCAGCTGGAAAGCAATGGGCCACCCTACTGAATAATCCCATACCTAAAACACTGCCCAGAAGGCAAAGTGTGGCTTGTTTCAGGATTCAGACTGGGCATGACTTCCTGGCCAAGATTTTCAACAGAATCGGTGTCTATGACAGTCCAATCTGTACACTTTGCCACATCGAAGATATGAGGTCCCAGCATTTTGACACATGTCCTGCACTGCAATACATAAGAGAGCAGATTAGAGACGACCAAACCATCTGGTATAGGAAAGCAAATATTTATTGGGCTGCGCGTGAACGAATGGCCGCAGAGCCTCGTATACGGGGTAATTAAAAAAAAAATTATAACCAAGGATCATAGCAAATAGTCACGTGACGATTCCAAACTACAGATGACAGATTTCTGACATGTATCGGTTCAGATCATTAGAGAGTTTTTGCTGCCAAAGTTTGACAGGCCCCGTTAGGAGGAGACTAGTGCGAGCAATCGAGGATGCTACCCAGTTGAAGGAGGAGGACCATTAACTACAGACTGGGGGGGGGGGGGGCTCTGGAAACGGGTGACTGTCTGGGGAACCCTTCCATCACCACCACTTGTTGGTGGGAGGCAAATTCACCATCATCCGCGAACTCCAAGTTTCGTGAAGAGTTTCCACAGGCCCCGCTAGTGGCGTGAAAAAACTCTCTAATATCATCGACGTATCATAACTTTTGAACAGTTTTAGTTACTAGGCACGAAGCAACACCTCATCTCGGACCTTTGTGGAGTAACTGATATCAAATGGCGTTCTTATGTGGTTGCTACAAAAAATCAAAGAATTATTTTTTCATATATTTTTATTACGTTCATTTCCTCAGACATTTTGTTTTCTTCATATTTACATGATGTACATTATTTAATATTTACAAACATTATTAAATTATAAAGTTGATGTACATAGTACACAACAAATTGGTAGTAGACCTACACTACGGATTATATACCATCCGGAATGACAATTAAATTTAAAATGGAGTTCAATTAACTTATCGGAAATACTGATGAACATTTAGTATGGTTCCATTACCAGTAATGGTACTTACAACTTCGAGTGGTGAGTCGAAAAACATACTATATACATATACTATATATATACTTATTTATGTATACTGAAATAATACCGCTTTATGAATGTTCCAAGAGTCCATTTTTCACATATTAACAAAGTCAAAATATAGGTTAAAAAATAAATAAACAAATTAATATACGAAAATAATTTGATTTTGGTAGGTACCTATTGTGATTTCGCTCAAATATGAAGGGGAGTACTAGGTGAGCGGAAGACGAAATTTCACCTCAGAGGCGATGGAAGTTCTTCAACATTCATAAAATTCAAAATAATCATTTTCATGATTCGATTCATAAAATTAGTTACTGCGTGTTATCAAGAATGTGCCTACAAAACCTACTTTCATATTTAAAAAATTATATTCCTTTTCTTTTATTATCACAGAGAAAGTTTTAGAAGGTAATTTTTTTTTTTACAATAAGTTCATCCTTACATATAAACTATTGGAATAGTAAAATTATATTTTATTAATATTAAAAATATCGTGAAAATTGAAAAAAAAAAAAACACCGGGTGGGGATGTAATTAACAAAAAGATGTGTGGGGTAGTTCAAAATACAAATAACTCTTATTTTTGTGATGCTAAAATGTTGACATGTTTGACTGGAGCTGTTTTGGAGCTGAAAATGTTGAATTAATTAAAGCTACGGCGATGCATTTATTATTTTTTATTCATGAAACAAAGCGTGGGTATTTTGGGCGGAATATATTGTGGCTAGCTTGGGGTCATTAAATAACAAATATATAATAAATAAACTTCACTGGATTGTTTTCGGAATTTGGTATTTTCTTTTCTGGTTTGCAAATTTCAGTAATTTATTAAGATATTCTGGGCCGATTGGGTCATTCAACTTCGGGGAACCGGGGGGGGGGGGGGGCAATTTTAGTTTTTCAACTCCCTAGACTGCTGATTTTCAAAAATCCTTGAAAATTTCAAATTTGGGTACAATTTTTAAAGTTTGAGCGCCGGTAATTTCGGGACACACTAACCCGGGACGCGTGACCGACTGAGACGACTGACGCTGTACGTGTGTCGCTCACCCACTAGGCGGCTCCCACCCCCCCGCCCAAGTTGGGAAATACCTTCTCCGTGCCGCCTCCGCCATCATAGAAGGCGGAAAACCCCGGTGTTTCAGGTAATACCTACTCCGTGCAACTTGACGAAGACATTCTATCCATCCCTTCCAAATGCCGTTTTTTGGAGGTTTCTGTTGATTCGCCTTATTCTAAAGGGGTTGCTATCGAAGTACCCCGCGCCGATGTACCCCCCGGGCATAGTGCCCCCCGTCATGAATGAAAACCTCCGCGGTCATGAATGACGGGGGACAATACGGGGGACACTATGCCCGGGGGGTACATCGGCGCGGGGTACATCTGATTGCCAGTGTTGCCAAGTTGGGGGTTTCCCCCCCAAATTTGGGTTTTTTTTCTCGACGGGGGGATTTGGGGGGAGAAATCTTTTGGGGTTTTTTTGGGGGGTTTTTACCGACGAGTCGAGGGGATTTGGGTAGAATAAAAATGAATCAGCAATTAAAATAGCAGCAGGTAATATATATATTCAATGGAGTGAAAAACTTCACCGAATTTACCAATGTCTATCGTGGGCTCAATGGGACTATAATTTTGGAGTTTTGGAGGACAAACTTTTTTCGATCTTTGATCTTTCGCAAGCACACACTTTGATAAATTCTTGAAGTTTATTCGTCCGTTCACGCTCGTTACTATTAGCAAACTTGAAGTTTTGAAGAAATTGAGAAGGTTTTGGAGATGGGGGTCGAATGCGACCTCACTGTTTGACATTTTGATTTTTTGTACAAAAAAGTACCCTACCTGAAGAAACTAGTTTATTTTTAAAAATGTTTTTAATGTTTTTTTTTCAAAACCTGTATGACCTGAAACGTATATCGCTAATACAATAATTGCATTGTCTTCAAGATCCACTCCGCCCTCAAATCATTAATGAATTACAATCTACTACTAAAAAAAAAAAAAAAAAAAATGCATTGTATTCATTGATATTGTTATTTCATCCTTAACTTTTAGGGTTTTTCTTTTTTGGGGGGATTTGGGGGTTTTTCGAGGTTGGCTCAGGGGGTTTTGGTAGCCGCTTGTTGGCAACACTGCTGATTGCCTCCGTTAGTTACGATTTGCTTCATCGTACGTGACAGCCACTGCTGCAGAGCAGTACGGAGGCTCTCACTTTAAAGTAAATGAGGTTTGTTCATTCTTTTCTGTTCATTATGCTCATTCATGTTTGTTGAATGTTACGTTTCACGTTTTAACCCGGGTTCGATTCCAGGCCGTGACATCAATTTTTTTTTCTAGATACGTGTTTTATCTACGATTTGTTTTTGCCTGCTTTTAGTAGGATTTTCTGCTAGTCATTAATAAATAGGTAACAAAGGAAAATAACCATAACATTTGAAATTTGGTACTATACAAAAAATCTCAAATACTGTAAGTTTGCAAATTGGAAGCGGCGTTGAACGTGTTAATACTGGACTCGTCAACAAAATAGGGCAATAATGGTTAGGGATCTTAGAAAAACCCCACCCGGTACGTCCACAAGGTATATTTATGAACTAAAGACCATTAAATTAATCAACTACCCTATCAACTACTTTTAACTACATAATAAACTACCTAAGGTATAGAAGGTATGTAGTAGTAAATCTCACTTTGAATAACACGTCATCTTAACATAAAATTAACACTCTTAGTTTGGTTGGTATTACGCTCCGAAGAGTGACCTTACAATACCCTTAGGTAACAGTTTAAACTTTTGAATTTCAAAGCTGAATAAAAAATTAATCGATAGAGTGTATATTCAGTTCGGAAAATTTCATGCAAAAGGAGCGTTGTGACTCGCAAAGTTGTAAAAATTACTGAAATTCTGGGAAGCGCTGAGAGACCCTTTTCTAAATATTCGTATTATTAGTAAATAATGTCGTTTTTCATCCTATCTCAAAAAAACGTGTTCCACAATACATAAATGAGAGATTTTTGCGCTTATTTTCACTTTTTTTTTTCAAAATATTGCTTTACCTTACGGCACAATCACGATAATGTGATGTTATTTACTTGGGTAGTTCGAGGTCTGAACTATTATTCAGAGTGGTAAAAAAACCTCGGTAATTAAGTGTTTTGGGTTTTGTGTGGTTTCATTCAATTGTCAATTCATGATTGCAATAATGAAGCTCAACGAGATTTGATCACACCAATCATAACAACTTTTCACAGCCTTGTTATTGTTTCAACTTCGTTTCCCATCGTCGTTTTTCGATAAATTGTTTGCCAATTTAATATGTTAAATTTTTACAAAATTCTGTGGATATTATTCTTTTTTGTTATAAAAATCATTGATTTTATCGATGAGAAAGACAGATTGATTTACATGCTTCAGTACTGCAAAAATACGCGTTTCTTTAGATATTGTTTTGTTAGTATCGAATAGTGTTGTTTTCCTTACACAATTTTTGTAGTAAGGCAGATATTTCGGCTTATTTCCAGTTTTGTGACAGGTTTCACAAATGTTTACTGAGTTTGGTGACTTATGCATTAACCAAACGTAACCAATTTGGTAGAAATATGTGTGAGTCTGCATCTGAACATGTTCCCATCGAAATGTGAACAGATCTATAAATACCTCCATCATTGGCGTGCCTGTGCCAGCTCAAATTGGCTCCTAAATCAAAAATTTTGCAGGAGAATTACCTCAATGAGAATGGAAACGTTTTCCCCGTGGTTGGGAAACTGAATTGCGTTCGCGTTTTCCGTTACTTATTTCATGTAGAAGGCAATGATTTCGTCTATGCTGGAGTATGTGCCGCTGATTAGAGCTGCCGCAGCGAGAATGATGACGATGATGTCCTTGATCAGAAGGTATTTCATGGGCCCGTAGCCCTCGTCGTAGTAGGTCATCAGCTCGATGATCGCCGGGCAGAAGAGACCAAGGATCGAGAAGCAGACTGCTCCAACCAGAGATATGAAGGGGCCAAGGTCAGGAACTATAACGGCAATTATCACTGCAACACGGATAAGCTGAGATATATTTCTGCTACTGTCATTGATTATATAGGTTTTTGAAAGAATTGCTCAAGCATTTTGAAAAAAATTGTTGCGATGCCAATTCTAGTCAGAATATTGGCCAACATTAATCGAACCAGTGCGTAATTTGAAGAAACATTTTTTTCCCTTTATTTAATGTATTTAGTTCATGTATTTAGCCATGTAACACAACAGTTCTTAGTGCCTATGAATGTTTTCTTATTGCAATTATTTTTCTAGTTTTATTTCTGTGGATTTTATAAATTTAACTATTGCACTATACAGGGTGTCTACAAAATCTACTCATTCCTTCAAGGGATCGATTCTTCAACTAATTTGCAACAAAAAATGTCTCCTAGCAATTTTCGTTCGAACCCTTCTTTTCCGAGTTATTTTAATTTTAAAGTTTTTTTTCGTGATTTTGACTTTATGTCATTAAATTGGTAATAACTCCAATAATTAGCTGTAATAATTACAATTTGAGGATACCGTTGGAAAGAGCATTAAATTTCCTATCTCCCTGACACCAAATAAATTTTTCTCAGTAGAATTTTGCGGGGAATAAAGCATTCTAAAAAGTGAACTTAGAAATTTTCGAAAACTTTTCGTTTTTGAACGCCCATAATTTCCAAATAATTCGAAATAATAAAATGTTGTCCGAAAAGCCTAAAAACTGCGCCAGAATCTCAGCTTTTCAACGGTGTAATCAAAAAATATTTTACAATCGAATTTGAGGAAAAATTTTCTGTTTGAACGCGGAAAAACGTGAATTTTTCTCAACGAAATCGACGGTTTATCGGGGAGACTCCGGGGTCTTCACCACCGCTGCTCCTCCCGAGCGCCGTGAAACCATCGATTTACCAAAAAATGTATTTGGTGTCAGGGAGATAGGAAATTTAATGCTCTTTCCAGCGGTATCCTCAAATTGTAATCATTACAGCAAATTAATGGAGTTATTACCAATTTAATGACATAAGGGCAAAATCACGAAAAAAAAAAAAAAAACACTTTAAAATAAAAATAACTCGGAAAAGAAGGGTTTTAAACGAAAATTGCTAAGAGACATTTTTTGTTGCAAATTAGTTGTAGAATCGATCCCTTGAAGGAATGAGACCTGTTTTGTAGACACTGTATATTTATGGTGTTTTGTGTTGCAACAAGCAGCAGGAGTTTTTAGGGAATTCGATGTTCTCTAATAAGTTCATTGAAAAGTTCTACGCGTTCCAATGCGTGATATTCTGATGTAAATATTATATTAGTTGTTCCATCGTGACGCCAAGGACTACCAATAGGTGTGCCTTCTTCGAATGTCGGCCATGATGGACCTTCTCTTGGTAACTTCAAAGCCTTAAGACAATCTATTGCCTTTGGGAAACCACGTAGAACTTTGGGATGAAAATTGAGAGTCTATATCTTTTAGACTTAACATATTTGTTTTGAGCACCGTTATGGAGATGTGGCCAAAACAATGAATCCTCCTATGGGGTGGGCATTAGGGTATAGGCCTGTACAGAGACTGGATAGACATTATTCCCTATTATATGGCGGGGAAACTAGCGAGAAAGAGGTTAGAGGGATTCAGTACTTTCCCAGAACTTAGCCAGTACCTACGTGAACCATGAAATGGAGTATTTACTTGGGTCGGGATTCTGTATTTTCAACTTCTTATCCAGATTCAGCACTGCAACGTTTTCAGACCCTGCTTAAGGTGATCTTTTTCTTATTGACAGGGCGTATGGAATATAAATAACCAATATCAGGTGTGATTATGTCAGGCTGACCAAGAACGAACATAGTCGCAATGGCATAAGAAGGCGCTTACCTTACCACGCTTACTTGCTGCCTTATTGCTATAATTCCGGGCTCACTATGTGCAATTATCGATCGATACTATGGAATAACTAATTGAGAATTGACAAAGTTTGACGGTCCCAGAACAGTTAGAGAGTAATTGTATGGCCGCCCCACAACTAACATTAAGGCCATATCACACGAGCGATTTTTCAGCTTTTTTCCTCAGAAAAATCGCTGGAACGTGAAGAGGAAGAAGTACAGTGATTCAAGTATCCATGCAAGGGAAGAAGTACAGTGTTTCAAGTATCCATGCAGCGGGTTTTTAATTCCACTTCCCCACCCCCCCATAGCACAGCCTGCACCCTGGTGGAGCGATTTTTCTAGCTTTGGAATATTTAGAACGCGTTCTAAAGGCCATATCACACGAGCGATTTTTTGGCTTTTTTCCGCTGGAAAATCGCTGGAACGTGAAGAGGAAGTTAGAATAAGTTAGGCGAAGTTGAAGAAGAATAACCGCAGAAAACTTGGAATAGAGGGCATTCTGGCGGCCAGCGATTTTCACTCTAACGTGACTACAAGTTTTGGATCAGGTTAGAGTAGTGTGGAATTTTGAAGCAACGTTTTAGCGTCGCTCCCACTCCCAGAAAAAGTAATCACTTTACTTGTCTCCGTGGCGTCACTACAATCTCGTTTTCTTCAGTTTTTGTGCTCCTGTCGTATTATTCTTCAAAATGGACCCTATTTCCTTGATCATTAGTGGTGATTTCTCTGATATTTCTCTACACAATTGATGAGAAGCGAAGTTTCACTTGTTGTCCACCTATTCACTATATCCTTCGGCGGCATACTTGTTGGAGGTTTAAAAATGAACGAAGAACTGATTAATTTTTCTCTCAGAACAGACGTCGACTAGTAGATCAAGGAATGCTACAACCACAAATTACTTATCGATGGAGAACCTTCGAATGGTTTCCTTCCAGCTTTTTTTCCCGCACAAAATGGCGGACTAGAAAAATTAGAACGCCTTCTAAATATTCCAAAGCTAGAAAAATCGCTCCACCAGGGTGCAGGCTGTGCTATGGGGGGTGGGGAAGTGGAATTAAAAACCCGCTGCATGGATACTTGAAACACTGTACTTCTTCCCTTGCATGGATACTTGAATCACTGTACTTCTTCCTCTTCACGTTCCAGCGATTTTTCTGCGGAAAAAAGCTGAAAAATCGCTCGTGTGATATGGCCTTAATTTTTCTAGTCCGCCATTTTGTGCGGGGAAAAAAGCTGAAAGGAAACCATTCGAAGGTTCTCCATCGACAAGTAATTTGTGGTTGTAGCATTCCTTGATCTACTAGTCGACGTCTGTTCAGTTTTCTGCAGTTTTCCGAGAGAAAAATTAATCAGTTCTTCGTTCATTTTTAAACCTCCAACAAGTATGCCGCCGAAGGATATAGTGAATAGGTGGACAACAAGTGACTACTATAACCTGATCCAAAACTTGTAGTCACGTTAGAGTGAAAATCGCTGGCCGCCAGAATGCGCTCTATTCGCAGTTTTCTGCGGTTATTCTTCTTCAACTTCGCCTAACTTATTCTAACTTCCTCTTCACGTTCCAGCGATTTTCCAGCGGAAAAAAAGCCAAAAAATCGCTCGTGTGATATGGCCTTTAGTGAAGTGCAGTATCTCATGAATGCTTTCTGAGTTCAAGTGATTGTGAGGTACCTCTGGTTTTGAGTATCGTTGGTGCAAGAATGCAGAAGGAAAGAATGTACCTAACTTGAAAGATGTTCTATGCTGAAAACGCTCGCCATTTGTTGGCTTCCAAAAGCCAAATTATTCATGTTGTAAATTTGCCCAAGAATTTATTAACTAAAGTTGAGTTTCTAGAAAAAATGTATCTAATTATCACCCACCTGTTCCAAGGATCATTGCGATTCTCATTACGTAGTATCCAATCTCTTGCTTAGATTCGCTGACCATTGGTCCAATTTTCTTCCACACTATCTCCGTTGGGACCGTGAATTGAAGGCCGTATGTGAACAGTATAGACAGAGCTACGAGAATCTTGACGACATCACCGAGACTGAAATTCACATAAATGAAGAATGTTATTACAAACCAGGTACCAAATGTTGCAATAAAGTTTGGAGGAATTTGGAAAGCTACAAGAATTCTGTCGAGTTTACAAAGATCCTTCGATGTACCTACTGCACTACTGAAATACTAACCTAGTTTCAGAGCCAAGATTCAAGGTTACGCTGGCTTGCGTCGCGGGGCCGAATCGAGCATAACCGAAAAATCCGACGAAACCGTACAGGATCACAACGACTGACATGGCAGTATTCAGGACACCAGGACATCCCAGGAAGTGTTGAGGGTGCTCCATGGAGTTTTCGATGGGCAAAACCTGAAATACAATGCAAGTATGTTAGATTCTGCTAATAATATTAGATTGTAAATAAAACTCCAGCGATTCAGATTTATCGTAAGATGTCGCATGGTTAGGTAGTAAGTATTGCCTCATCTAAAATTATCGATATGTAATTCTTCGTAATTTATAGTACCTTTAAAACCACCTCAGACAGGTACACAATCTTTCCCCTGGGCACTTGAACTACTGCTTATCTGGGTCTATCAACCGCCTGCTGATGAACAGTGGTCACTTTGTCTGAACCGTACAATCCTCTAACTCTGGCCAGGTATGGTAACTTTGGCCATTTCATAATTTTGCAAGTTTTTAGCCACCTACTCTGTTAGTGACATTTTAAACTACTAACCTGGATGGTTTCGGGTTGTCAGATTATCAAGGAACCTCTTGCTGTTTTGTTTTGGTATCATACAAGTCCGGTACATTTAATACGAAATTGCAGAAAAATTATAGGTTTTTCGTTTTTTTTTTTACTAACTAACTAACTACACAGCACTACAGGCCGATGTGGCCCTTGGCTTCCCGAACTCCCTTCCGCCACCGAGTACGGTCACCCGCCTGGGACCTCCGCAATCCTACCACCCGGAGGTCCTTCAAGACATCATCAAGCCAGCGACTCCGAGGACGACCTCTTCGTCATCTAGTTTCCATTCTAGCTCGCAGCATCATTCTCGGGCAGGCCTCCACCGGCATGCGGTCAACACGTCCCAGCCATTGGATGCGTCCAGCTTTGATGAATCGGACTATGTCTTCATGTTTTAATAATTCACCAATTTCTGCATTGTCTTGCTCTCCACCCTTGGCTCTCTCTAACCGCTCCATAGATCGTTCTTATAATCTTTCTCTCAAATATCCGCAGTCTAGCCTCATCAGCCTTTCATGGTCCAAGCCTCCGATCCATAACAAACCACAGGCAGGGATCTATATAAGCCTCATCTTCGTTTTTTTTCATCCACCGAAAACAAACTATTGCACATCAATTCCAAGTAACTTTCGAAACTTGCTGGTGGTAGGGATTTGTTCCGCCATCTGTCTGGATGAGTTACTGCAAGTTTTTCTTTCATGATCTTGTGCGTTTGTTCAGTGCTCCTGATAGTATAATATCTCACTTTTGCAGGGTAACTTCGGCCATGGGAATTACCACCCGTTATCAGTTTCAGTCTCTTTTTAAAACAAGATTTTGATCTGTAAAGGAATTTTTGAAAGTATTTTTAATTTTCCCGAAAAGTCCGATTACTTCAAAGTTTATTTCGAAGTTTCAGACTTTTTAGGACGTCCCACAGTAAGACTTGGGCGTCCTTATGCGATCGATCTGGGGTGAACGAGGACAACACTCAACAGAAAAAAAAAATAACCACACAGTAATCCGTTTTAGACCATTCTGAATCCAAATCCGCGAAAAAAACCATAGGTGTATGTCTGTGTGTGTGTGTGTGTGTGTGTATGTGTGTGTGTGTAACAAAATCTTGTGTACTCTGCCCAGGCCTTAGTTCTCAACCGATTTTCCTGGTTCTTTTTTTGTTCGACGCGGAAAACTATCTAGTTGTGCACTATGTCGCCGGAATTTCGAATTTTGCCTTTTAAGGAGGGGAAGGGGGGGTTAATGCTCATAAAACGTGTGTTTTTGGGCATAATCTTGTGGACTCTGCCCAGGCCTTAGTTCTCAATCGATTTTCGTGGTTCTTTTTTTCTTCGACGCGGAAAACTATCTAGTTGTGCACTACGGCGTCGGAATTTCGAATTTCGCCTTTTAAGGGGGGGGAGAGGGGGGGTTAATGCTTAAAAAACGTGCGTTTGCGGGGGTAATCTTATAAACTCTGCCCAGGCCTCAATTTCCAACCGATTTGTGTGTTTCTTTTTTTGTTTGACTAAAAATAACTTCCGAGTTGTACATGATTTCACCAGAGTACCAAAATTTGCAAGAGGAGGGGCGGGGTGGGGGGATAATATTCACAAAATATCCAATTTTTCAATATTTCGGTTCCTTTACTGCTTACTAATTGTATCCAAGCTTTGAAATTGAGGAAAAATTCTCATTATACCTTAGGATTTGCATGAATTACTTCCTGTACCACCATGGAAATAAAAGTGGTGCCACCATGGTGCCAGGGCACCATAAACCTCATATTTCTTGGGTTTTTTGGTGTTTCACCTTGAATACGGATGTGACATTCGTCGGACTGCCTACTAAACCTAATAGATGAAAGTTCAATGTTACGACGTATTTCCGCTTTGGTGCCAGACTGGCATCATTGGTGTAGGTGGGGGGGGGGGGGTTAACTCGAATTCGCATGTTGGGTGTCGTAGATCATGGATTTTAAAATGCTCTTCAGATTCGAGGCTCCCATGCCGCTAGAAGTGTTATGGTTTTTAATGGGGGGGGGGGGGGGGTGTCATTATTTCTTCCCTAAAGTAATAAATAAATTACATCGAGAGAAACAGTCTTATCGCTTAACAACTGGTTAAACTGATCCAATACTTATCCAATGGGACGTCCCCTGGAATGCATGCATTACTAAACAATATGTTTTTAATCAAGATTTGTGGTCTGTAAAGAAATTGATTGTTTTAGCTCTTATCGAGGGAAAACCACCAGTCGTTGAACACCTCCCCCCACCTCTCCACAGATTTTAGAATATATTAGTTTGGACAGTGATGGATTATCAGGTTTTTACTGCGGATAAATATTTTTAATGGTTACCCTTTTGTTACGAAACTGCGGTATGCTGCGTTGTATACTTACCTACTAGTGTGACACCTACCTACTAACCACGATTTTTAGATTTTTAAAAAAAAATTTAACGCTAGGAAATTTTAGTGGTTTTATTCTAGCCCTTTTCTACTTTACCTCCTGTCAAATTAATCAAAAGATCTTTTAACGTTTTTTGGACGTTTCTTTTTTAAAAGTTCCGAAGTGTCAGAAATTGAACTATTGCTTTGTTATCTTCGTTTTTTCCACGTTTCTAAGGGATGGCCGAAATTCGCAGAACTAGGATGGTACCTTCGGCCACACTTTAAATTAAAAAAAAAAAAAAAGTTGAGTAGAAGGTAAAAATGTGGTTTTGAGGGTATCAGGCAGGTGAGATGTGAGGCTATCTATATTATTTTTTCAAAAAATGAGATATTAATACATTATGGTGAAATTATCAAAAAACAGCAAAAAGTGACAGAAGTTAGAGGATTCTACGGTACTTTCCAGCATACGATGTGTCTCTTGTGCATACTAAAGATTCAACTCAGATCTCATCCTTTAAATAGCGATAAGAGGCTTCTGAAGTGTATGTTTATTTACAGTACTGTCGCTTGCCATAGTATTCTGTAATGTCTTACGTTCATATTTGGTAGATGTATTCTTTTTTCGAAATGTCTACACTTCTAAGGAGCGCCTTGACATCAATGGGGTTCACATTCAAGCAATTCCACACTGCCAAATTTGACCTAATTACTAATTTGATGTCGAACTCTAGACATTGCGATGTTATATAACTTTACGAGGTGTAACTTATAATACCATACTTACAGTGCCGATGCCTTCCATTGCGAAGAGTACAGTGGCAAAGAACAGAGGCCACTCCTTAGGGTGGGTGATCATTTCCCGCTGAGATAGAGGTGGGATGTCCGTAAAGGTGTAGTACAGCGTGATGCTGAGTCCGAACATGATGAGGACCAGAGCCGTGATGGAAAGCGGAACAAGCGCTCTCATCGTTCTGATGCTCCCGAGAGGTACGAGGGGAATCGTCACGAGCAAGATCCAAAATCGGATGTCTATGTGGAAATTGAATTGATTTTCCAATACCTGAGGGCATACAATTAGTGATAATTGAGTATTTGCGAATATATTATCAACTGCGAATGGAGACAAGGCATTCCCAGTATTCCAGAATCGGACTCTCAAAACATTTTCTACAGATGGAAAATTCAAATCCTAAAAAAAAATTCGATAATAAAAGTTGACAAATTACTCGATTGTTCTCTTATTTTGCCTATAAATATACTTTTGAGCGATTTTTTCCGCAAAAACGATTACAGCCGCCATTCTCAAAGATGTCAAGTAGCTCTCAGAATATCCCTTATGAATAAATATGGTCCGCCCGAAACAGAAAAATTTACAGTAAAAACGTAGCGCAAAATTGAGGTTGAGGAGAGAGAGAAAAGGAACAGAGGGTGACCAGGCTAAGGCAAGGGGAGGCTTAATTTTAAATATTTTTCTCGAGATTTGGGTGACAAATTTTCGCCTTTATTTTCTCAAGTGTACTCAAATTGTATTTGAAACGCACGAATAATTCTTGTAAGGTTTTGAAAATATACCTGTTGGAACGATGTGGCGACGAACACAACGTACACCGTGTTTCCAAAGTAGTACGTTGCGAAAAGAGAACATTTCACGAAAGCTCTGCAAAGTGAAACGAAATTGTCATTAATTTTCAACGAAATTGTAATTTTATCAGTTATAACTTAAACGAAAAATCAGTATTTGAAAACTATATTCGGAAGTGACTTATTTACCTGGCGAATTTAGCGAATCCCCGATACTGCTCGGGTCCGGAATTGAAAGCAATTTCAGCCGTTTCTTCGAATCCCAGGGCGGGCCTCTTCACTCGTGCTGATAGTTTTTGAGAACAGTCGACCTGGTAATTGAATTAAATTATAGTTTAGACATAACAACTAGTTACTAACTGTCGATTTCATGTATAATTATTTAGTAATTTATTTTTCATATTTTGCCTTATAGGTATCAAGGGGAATATTCGAATATATCAAGGGGGTATCAGTCGGTCGCCGTTCCGGGTTAGTATTTTCCTAAACTACAGGGGCTCAAACTTTAAAAGTTGTACCTAAAGTTGAAATTTTCAAGGATTTTTGAAACTCATTCAATCCTTAGGTCCCCAAATAAGGTGTATATTTACGGGTTTGCAACTTCTGAGTTGTGCTTAACGTTTTGGAGCCAAAAAACCACGAAATTTCTACGTCAACAGGTTGGAAATGGGGTCCAATGAATTATCGACTTCTTCGCCGAGCTGTTGCTAAATTTATTACCTTCTTCAGGGCTCGAAGGATGGTTTACTCATGGATTACTTAAGGATGGTTTACTCGCCACGAAGAAGGTAATAAATTTACCGATAGCTCGGCAAAGAAGGAGTTGATATTTCAGTGGCCCCTTTTCCGCTATCCGTTGACGTAGTATACCTACTCTGTTGGGCCGATCTTTCCAAACCACGAAATGTTGGCACTTTTTTCAGTTTTTCGTTTGTAGCTCGATGTTGGCGCATTTTACAGAAGTCTCTTCTCACATCAAAGTTGAGTAGCATAACTTTGTGCATCGAAAGAGTTATTAACACAAAGTGGACCATGGTAGCACTAGTGTCCCCGAAAACATCCCAGGAACTCTACCGCTTTTCCAAGGTGTCACTGGTGTGACCAAAATTGCAGCTTTAAAATTAATGGACAGCTGCATTTTTTGTGGGCTTTTGGAGGTCTCAAAGAAGAGTTATGAGTTAGTCATTGTAAACTATTCTTGACGTTCTCGAAGAAGCGGGCTAACGAACTCATAGCTATGCCTAAAAAGGACGTCAGAATACTTGTGGGTCTGTTAACAGGCCACTACCCACTTCGATATCACCTAAAGAAGATTGGCAAACTAACAACGGACATCTGCCGCTTCTGTGATATGGAAACGAAAGATGCCGAACATATTGTGTGCTACTGTGAAGCACTGAGTCGAGCTAGATTCACAACCCTTGGAAGTGATGTCTTAGCGCCTGACACCGTTTCTAAGGTGACTTACACTGATCTTCTTTGCTTTGCTAAAAAGTGGAAAGAAGGGGTTTTCAGTAAACCCTTCTTAGTAGGCTAATATAGCCTGGAGGCACTCCACAATAGACCTCGTTAGGTCGCAGTGGAAGGAGTCTGAAGATCAGCTCGCAAAAAGACCTACAACGGTGGTGGGGGGGGGGGGGAGCATAACATTGTGCATCGAAAGTTATTAACACTAAGTGGGCCATGGTATCACTAGTGTCCCCGAAAACATACCAGGAACTCTACCGCTTTTCCAAGGTGTCACTGGAGTGACCAAAATTGCAACTTTAAAATTAATGGACAGCTGCATTTTTTTGTGGATAAAAAAAATGGATGAAAAAAAATTTCAAAATTTTTGTCTTAACATCATTTTTTGACTTCTAATAACTTACCGAAATGCTTCAAAATATTCAGCCCTGGCCATTAATTTTTAAATTGCAATTTAAATCTAGTTAATCTGGGAACACTTTGGGACAGCTGTGGAATTCCTAAGATGTTTTTGGTGACACTAGTGACACTATGGTCCAATTAGGGTTAAAAAATTAAAATCGGTTCAGCTGTTCAAGCACAATTGAGCGTCAAGTATTGTGTATTTTCTCCAACTTGGTTGCGGTCTCGTTCAAATACCTATCTAAAAAATTTCACTAATCAAATTATATAACATTTTAGAGCATCAAATTCCTCTCATGGTACAATCAAGGTATCTTTAGATACTAGGTATTGTAGAAAAAAATTAATTTTCGAGCATAACCTCATCTATTTTACTATTATTTACTCGTTCTAGTTAATTAATTCTCGATTTTATGATACTTGGTGTTTTCTTTCACTAGTTCCGTGAATTTTTTGTCTTCACCCTTATCAAAAACAGATTAATCTGCTTTGTACAACTCGCCTAATGATTCGTTGACGCTTCCGTCTGGAATCTGCCGAGTGATCTGTTGGTGTTGCCTTAAGTCAGCTCTCTTCGGCCACTATCCATGGACGTAATGCCGACCAAGAAAAATCCCGGTTGCACTCGCGTAATTATTTACTTTTCTCGGAGCGATGGTGCATCGGCGGAAGTTCGAACGGAAATTAATGAAAAATGTGATAGAAAATAATGATAGAAAGTAGCGTGGTATGGTTTCAAATTTTGATAGCGGAAACAGGGAAGTGTCCTCCACCACGCAACACAGTTGTGTTGTGCAAAGTTGCCGACCTCAAGTGTTGCAGGAGTTTTGGAGCTCGTGAATCGTACCTAGGATAGGAGGTAAGATCCTTTGTAATGATTTTGGCAAACTAATGTTGCGTTGTGGGCATATTTCTTTTCTTTTTTTCTCCTCTCTTCTACGTTCCGTTTTCCCCCTACGAGCGCGTTTTCCCCAGCGAAATCGCCCTCTCTACCGTCTACCACGCAGTGCTAATCTTTTTTTGTCCCTTCACCCAAATTTTGACTTCTTTAACTCCTCCCTCACAGTATTAAGTCACTAGTATTAAGTCAGTATTAAAGTCCCTCGCAGTATTAAAGTCACCTCTCATGTGTGTTATAATTAGTCGTTGATTCCTTATTTGTCTTATTTCCTATATTTAACTATTTGCAGATAGTTGAACATTTTGTATATTGTATTGAATTGGGCTTGCCCGTACTTTATTAAATAAATAAATGTTTTGTTCGTGTTTTTTTGGGATCAGAGGCTCATAACTCCAAATAGGGTTTCCAAAAAATTTTATCAAATGCCTGTACAAGTTCATGTTTTATTAGGTCATCATCATCATAAGGTGCACTCATGATTTATTGATAAGCATGATTGATGACTGACTGGTGGTTTACATCATTTGTCAGTCAGTTTTATCGGCAAAGATTACACCTAGAAATAGTTACAGGCCTGATAAAATTGGATGTCAAGATCCAACAACATGATGGGATTCGATAAACAGGTTGTCCACAACACAAAACTTGATAACAATTTATCAGGAGGACAGAGGAAGTGCGGAACAATTTTGGGAGTAGGCAAGTGAAGTATATCTTTAACTGATAATATTCACGAGTCAAGAGTTGGTTAAAGAATGAATATATTTAGGTGAAACTATTCTCAATATGATTGCTTAACAACTTGATAACCATAACTATAACTCATGATGCAACAACTCCTCCCCCTTTAGGAACCTAGAGCCTTTCTCATGTGGTCTGCATGAACACGACGTTCGACCTCATCAATGATGACCACATAGGATAACGGTCCCGTCTTCTGCTTCACCATTGCTTCTGCAAATGTTTTGTCGTCTTTTTTCCTTTTTACCCACACTGCCTCCCCCTCACAAAATTCCTTCAGCGCAGCTCGATCGTGTTGAAGTTTTTGCTTAATCTGCTGTTCATCAAGTCTTCCAGCCAAATCTGGCTGTAACAGACTAATCCTGGTCCGTAGTTGACGCCCCAACAACAACTCTGTCGGTGTTCGTCCAGTTGTTCTGACTGGTTATTCTATGTGAGAAGAGAAACCGGTTCAGACGTGTCCGCACATCCTGCTTCCTGCTTGCTCCAAAACGTTGCTTGAATGCCCTTACCATCCTATCTGCTAATCCATTAGATCTTTGATGGTACGGAGTGGTTAACATGTTTCACATTGTTATATCTACAAAACTCCTTAAAATTTTCAGACGTCCACTGTGGACCATTGTCCGAAACAATTACCTTCGGTAGCCCAAACCTTGCAAAATGTCTTCTAAAACCGCTATTGTTTTCTCCGTAGTAATCAGCTTCATGGGAACAATCTCAATCTATTTCAAGGTTGCATCTACCATAATCAACCAGTTGTGCCCCTCGAAAGGTTCTGCGAAGTCCACGTGCAACCGTGACCATGGTTCCATTGGGATATTCCAGGAGTACAAAGGTGATTCTGGATCCCAAGGCCTGTTCTCTTGGCCTTTCTAGGACTTTTTGTTTTGGGAAAAACGAGATCTTTAACCTATCTTACGGCAGAATGTTAAATTATGTTCATTCCAAAAAAATAGGCAAGAGAAAGTAAGATTCAAAGCTCCACTCAACCTCTCAGAAACAAATACAGCTAGCAACCAACAAAATGTAATTTTTGGTTTATTATTTCATATAATGAACCTTTTGGAATCGGCCATGAAAAAAAAAAAAAAAAAAAAATGCAAAACGCCCTAGCTCAAAAAATTTTGATTTGTAAAGGTATGGATTTTTCATACATCCAAAATAGTATTGAATTTCTAGAATCGAATGAGACCACCCGGAGCTCTGTAGGACCAACCGTTCGCCTCCCATGAGAACTTAAGATAAATCAGAAACACGAGTGTGAATCGCAAAAGAAGCCAAATCTCCGTCCAAATTTTAGATGCGATCGTTGTTAGTTTCTTCGAGTTGTACTGAGTTTTGTGTTTTTAGTACAATAAATAAATTCCCTAATGAAGGCACCCTCAACTCTTCATTTCTTCGTATTAAGTGTGAAGCGTTTATTTTTTCCAAATAAACTTGACTGTGAAGCAAAAGTATGGTTGGTAGGTGGTGGCAACGCAGAAAAATAAACCTTTGTGTAAAAATTCGCAGTTTTAAAAACTGTTCGTTATGAAGTACAGTCGTATTATTGCTAATAACCTCTGCAACACTTTGCATAATCGACATATTTGCACTAACTATGTAACTGTGTTGAATTCCCAATTCCAAATCCAATTTGATTGTTCTCATCTCGTATACAATTTATAATATTAGGTTGCTTGAAAAATACGTCTTTTTGCCATTGGTTATAACAATAAATTCCAATTGCCCCTCCAAAGTTATTTAACAGGTACATTTTCAATAATTAAAAAATCTTACTAAAATTTGTACGCAGTGTGTGCAGATGAAACCAACGATTATTGTTCCAATAGCGCCAAATAGGAGGCCTCCGTGGAGGAAAGCGTGGGGCATCGCCAGAATGCCAGATCCCAAACTGCTTTTCAGCAGATGCGTGAGAGCGCCGCGAGTCCTGTTTTGAAAAGCACGAGAAATACGAAGTTTTATGAATAAAGTTTACGAAATCTTTCTTCTTCACGAGAATGGACGAAGGTTAGTTTCTAGTGAAAATATTGTTTCACAATGTTATTTCGAGTAGAATCTTCATAAAGATGACCAATACCTCGAGGTGGCGATATCAAAATGAAGAAATTTTCGTTTACTTCTCATTTGATAGCGGAACAAGGAAGAACAAGAATCTCTCATCGATTTAAGTCAAAATGTGGATAATTGGATCAAAAAATTTGTAGGTACATTTTTGTCCACACTGTTCCAGAAAATTTGTTCAAATTTTGAAAATTTCAAATAGTTGGTCCTCATTATTACATTAACCCTATACTTCGCAACGTCTAATATACCAAACGTATTTTCTGTTCATTATAGAAGCTTTTTCAGTTTTACCATGTATTTAGAGGGCCAAGGGTACACTTTAAGGGAAAAATTGAAACAAATTGCCATAGGAAAACTGCCAAAATTTTAGATAAACTCGTTACGTCTTCGATTGAAACTGCATAGTTGTATTTCTGTACATTCACTTCTGTACTACTTTATCTAATTGGTGCAAGTAAGACAGTATAATTACTAGCGATTCTTCCATCATTTTATTTTTTATAGATTATTTTTTCTCTTCCAATTTTGTTGTTAATTGGAATAAAACGAAATATATTTTATTTAATAACAATTTTCATTCATCGGTGACTCTGCAGTGTACGATATACGTATTTATTATACCACATGTGTTGAAAACCTGCTCAAATTTGAATATTTTAGAAGATTTGACAATTTACCATGTTTTTGGAGGTCCTAAAGTACACTTTAGGAGGGAAAATTGTTAAGAATCGCCATGGGTACTTTTGCCAAGTGCAGGGTTAATAATAAGTGTAGCCTCTAGCATTAGACTCTAAAAAATAAAAAACCGTTTACAGGTTTGACGGATGTAATCAAGCTCAACACAGAAAACAAGCTCAATTCTGAAAACAGAATTGTATTCTTTAGGGTCGAATGCAAGTGCCTTTAATGCCACTTTTTGAAAATGTTCAATATTTGAACAATTTATTTTTGGAACAGCGAGCAAACACAATTTGCACACTTAGTGAACCAATAAACCATAATTCTACGCGAATCTTGTGGGGAAATCCTTTTGAAGAATTAAAATATCTAACTCCATTCATATGAGGAATAAACCACATTAATTTGGTCGCGTGGGTGCTGCCATCTCTTATCTCGGAATCTCACTAAAACCTCGGTCATTCAGGGACTGTGTAGCATCAATGAATCCAGGTCCTTGTTTTTCCTAACAGTGTATACCTACAAATAACATTTTATTTCTTATCCAGGAACTGTATTTTCGGCTACTTTCTCTTCCTTATTAAAAAATATAAAAAACATTAAAAATAATGAAATTTTAAAAAAGTCTGCCAAGTGGGTGTGGCGCATAGCTTCCTCGTATCCATAAACCGACTGTATAGATGTTCCAATGCATAGTAGTGGTAGATAATCTCAAAATCTCCAAGTACCTTGCAGTACCCTCACAGGGGACTCTACGCGTCAACCCGTACTATCTCCGAATATTGTTGGAAAATGTAGAAATTATGGCTGTTACAAGAATGCACAAAAAACTTTCAATTTGGAGGCTATGATTTTCATTGGGGACCATCTCCAATCCAACTCGCATAATTTCTGAAAATTTCATCGAAATCAGGTGAGAAGTGTTAGAAGTTATGGCTGTAATAAGGAAATACATGTTCGCACATGCGCAGTGGGTACTAGCAGCCTGGTGGCAATGATTTTCATAGGGGACCATCTACTTCATAGTGGAAATTTTGATTTTGGAGAACATTTTTTTTCAACCTTGAAAAACGAAAACAAAGCTTCCGCTACCTTGGTAGACTCGAGAAGCAATAAGTTATCATAAGTTTTGTCTTCTTTTAGCTTTCAAGCATCGATAGTGCGGTATCACGACATTACAACCAATCAGTAAGGTACTCACGATGTCGTATGAGATTTGTCCCTGTGTTCAAACGGATCGTAAAGATCTAGATCTGATTTACTAAGCGCAGAGTTCCTGGCGTTCTTTTGAATCACGTCGTTATCAGCGAGTTTCAATCTGAAAAAAGCAATCGAATTCGTTACACATCAGCAGATCTTATCTCACCAGTCAATCTAGATCAATTATACAAGTTACTGTGGAATTTTCTCTGACAGCAAAATCACGGATTTGGATTAATGTTTGGATTTTCTCTGACCGCAATATTTGGATTAGTCCATTTTAGGTACCTACATAAATAAAAACTCAAAAAAATCACGGATTTGGATGAGTTTTTGGATTTTCTCTGACCGCAATATTTGGATTAGTCCATTTTAGGTACATAAATTAAAAACCCCAAAAATCACGGATTTGGATGAGTTTTTGAATTTTCTCTGGCTGCAATATTTGGATTAGTCCATTTTAGGTACATAAATAAAAAATCCGAAAAATCACGGATTTGGATGAGTTTTTAGATTTTCTCTGACCGCAATATTTGGATTAATCCGCAAATCCTCGGATTTTGATTAGTTTTGATTTCTCTCTGACAGCAATATTTGAATTAGTCCATTTTAGGTACATAAATAAAAACTCAAAAAAACGCTGCAAATTATTACACAACGGTTTATTATTTTTATATAGATCACTCGTCTACAAAATCACCAACCATCCAATATGAAGAGAAAAATAAAAAAATTAAAATAAAATCAAAAAATAAAAAAATCCAAAAAAAATCGAAAAAATCAAAAAAAAGAAATCAAAATCACCAACCATCGATTGCATTTCGGTCAGCTCTAATTTGAACGGAGATTAGGCCTCTTTTGCGAATCACACTCGTGTTTTGATTTATATATATATATATATTTCAATATAAACCCTTAAATTTTCGTAGGGAGCGAACGGTTTGTCCTACAGAGCTCCGCGTGGTCTCAAAAAATTCTAAAAATTCTATAGAATCTTAATTTGAAGGAAAAACAATACCTTTATATCGAAATTTTTTGAGTTAGGGCGTTTTCAAAATTTCAAAATTGATTTTGGAACCCTTAGGAGTGACCTACATCAACCAAAAGCTTCGGGGCACAACTAGACCCCAAATGGAGCCTACATACCAAATTTCATCAAAATCGGTCAATGCTAAGTGGCAAAAGTGCCGCGTACGGCGTACGGCGGACGGACGGCAAAATTTTTATTCGATTTTTGGATTCTACGTACCTTGAAACGTAAACCATCAAATTTTGAGGGGGTGTTAAAATTTTTTTTTTCTTGGTCGATTCCAAAGGTTCATTATTGAAAATAATAAACCAAAATCACGGAATTGGATTAATGTTTGGATTTTCTCTGACCGCAATATTTGGATTAGTCCATTTTAGGTACATAAATAAAAACTCAAAAAAATCACGGATTTGGATTAATGTTTGGATTTTCTCTGACCGCAATATTTGGATTAGTCCATTTTAGGTACATAAATAAAAACTCAAACAAATCACGGATTTGGATGAGTTTTTGGATTTTCTCTGACCGCAATATTTGGATTAGTCCATTTTAGGTACATAAATAAAAAATCCAAAAAATCACGGATTTGGATGAGTTTTTAGATTTTCTCTGACCGCAATATTTGGATTAATCCGCAAATCCTCGGATTTTGATTAGTTTTGATTTCTCTCTGACAGCAATATTTGAATTAATCCATTTTAGGTATATAAATAAAATTCCAAAAAATCACGGATTTGAATGAGTTTTTGGATTTTCTCTGACCGCAATATTTGGATTATTCTGCAAAATCTCGGATTTGGATCTTCTCCGACCGCAATATTTGGATTAGTCCATTTTAGGTAGGTACATAAATAAATGATTCTGTAAATAAAAAATCCACAAAATCACGGATTTGGATGAGTTTTTTTTTCCCTGAATCTAATATTTTGATTAATCTATTTTAGGTACATAAATAAATGATCCTGTAAATAAAAATTAGCAAAATGACGGATATGGATGATTTTTTGGATTTTCTCACCGTAATATTTAGATTAGTCCAGTTTAGGTACATAAGTACATTATTTATACTTATCATTCAAATGAGGTTGAAACTTACGTGGATGACATATTGAAATCGCCATTATTGATCGATATAACCGAAGGCATTTTCGCCATGTTGCTGTTTCCGTTCTTTTTATCCATCTTCCTGAAACAATAAAACAAAACAACGATTATTGAAAATAAAATTTTTAAATCAAATCATCATAAATTCGCAGCACAAACACGTAAAAGTGGAAGAAATTAATTAATTAAAATGAATTTTTGAATAAATTGTAGGAGCAAACATGAAAACACAAAATATCACAGATATGGCATTTACAACTTACAAAAAAATATATCCTCTGATAGACAATTGAAATCAACTGGGTAAGTCTAAATGATCCTTCGTTCAATTCTTTGAGAGTCGGAAGGGCCTCCCTCTAGAGAGCGGGTGTTGCTCATAAACAAGTACGTGATCGAATCCGCCCAAACCCACAATGAGTTACTAAACTTTGCATATTGATGAGATTTTTTATAAAACTTGTTTTTTCAATGACGCAAGTAAGTGAATCATTCTCTAATTTCCCACACCCGCAGAAATACAATAAAGCACAAATTGACCGAAGTCAATCGAGAGAACAAAGGATTCGTTCGGATCACGTTTACGATGAAAACACGTGACGAAGCAACCTTTCCGATTTGAAAATTTAGCTGGAAACTCGTTTTAAATCGTCGAATTGACCGTGAGATGTCAGACCGGCTCACGAAACTTATTTCCGTTGTGCCCCCCTTCAATTGTTCACTCGACATAATGTAACTTGTAATCGTGGAGTTTCTCGTTGGAGTCTGATAATAATGACATAATGAGAGCACGAGTATGTAAGCCATTGTTCATGAAGGTGCATGCGATGTGGAATTTTGATAACCGAAAATGCCTTCTTGATTTGAGAGAATCTAGGAAGGATAATTTGTTGATAATATTGTTGAGTAGTACAACTTTATAACTTGATCTTCACGGTCATGTTGATAAATTTCTTAATTTCCAGTCGTAAACTTGATTGAGATGTCGTTCTCTTTGAAATTAATGGTTTTTGATTGATCTATTATTACCGCGGTTGCGACTGATCAAGTCGTGATGAAATCAATGTGCTATCTTATTAGGACCCAAACTACCCTTCCGATTTGAGCAGAACTGGACAAAAATTACGTTTGCACTAGCTACTGATGGTCTTATTCATAGGGAACCATCTCGATGGTAACCCGCACCTAGAAATTTCCATCAAAACCAGACATAGATGACATTTTGGTTTATTATTTTCAATAATAAACTTTTGGAATCGATCAAGAAATTTTTTTTAACCCCTCCTCAAAATTTGATGGTTTACGTTTCAAAGAATGTAGACGTAGAATCCAAAAATCGAATAAATTTTTGTCTCCGTCCGCCGTACGCGGTACTTTCCCCAGTTAGCATTGACCGATTTTGATGAAATTTGGTATGTAGGCTCCATTTGGGGTCTAGTTGTGCCCTGAAGCGTCTGGTTGATATAAGTCACTTCTAAGGGTTGAAATTTTGAAAACGCAATAGCTCAAATTTTTTTTTGGTATTAAGGTAGTATTGTTTTTTCATCAATTTAAAATAGTATTGCATTTTTTGAATTCTTAGAGACCACTCAGGGCTCTATATCACAAACCTTTCGCTCCCTACGAGAATTTAAGGGTTGGACTTACGATAAATCAGAAACACGAGTGTGAATCACAAAAGAGGCCTAATCTCCGTTCAAATCTTTAGCTGACCAAAATTTTTATTTATAGTTTATTTTCTTTCCTGGTGATAACTCTTTACAGAAAAATAATAAACCTTTTTGTAATAATTTGCATTGTTTTAGGAAGCACAACATTCAGGAAAGCCAATCATTCTCGATTTCAACCCTAATTGGACGATGGTGTCACTAATGTCACCGAAATCATCTGAGGAATTCCGCAGCTGTCTCAAGGTCACCAGATTAACTGGATTTAAATTGCAATTTAAAAATTAATGAACAAAGCTGGATTTTGAACCAGTTTTGTAAGTTATTGAAAATAAAAAATGATTAAAAAATGGAAATTTTTAAATCGATTTCTTTGGATATTTTTCTCATTTTTTCCTAACTCTATTTTGAGATTTTCAATAGCCCACAAAAATTCTGCTGTCCATTAAATTTATAATTGCAATTTATTGTGGTTACTCCAGTGACACCTTAGGACATCTGTGGAGATATTTTCGGTGACACTAGTGATACCATGGTTAATTACGGTTAATAAAATTTGGTCGCTAGATGGCAGCACCGGGGATCGTATCAAAGTGGGTAGTCGTTCAACCACCAAACACAGGTCAGATTATAATTAAATAGTATGAATCTAAGTTACTTATTGAAAAGAATAATGAATCAATGAACTGATAAAAACACCCCCTTCCCCACACTCTTCATTATTTTTCCATCGAATAGTAATTTGCATCTTTTTTGCACAATTTTCGGCCAATTTCCATGTACGAGTACTTGGCGAAATTTCCTCAATTTTTAGTCTCTAGGAGCATCAGCTGTTGATTCAAATTCGAGACGTCAGATTCTTCGGAATGAATCGATTTGAATCGTATCGATCTTCTAGATAAAAATCAAAAGTAGTATCGATTTTTCAAAATCGATTTTTAGCAAAAGTCAAAGGTACTCAAGTAATTAGGTACTGAACGCAAGAGCTAACTTCAAATGCCTATTAATAGAAAAGTTCACATGAATTTTATTAAGTTTCAAATAAATAACAAAGTACCTGTATCTTTCATATTGATGTTTTTTTCTTGATAATAGGTATATGTCTCGAAACAGCTGTATACCTACTGTGTAAATGGGAACCTACTAATTTTCCTTCATGTAGGTACCTCCCATCAATTACTAATTACCTGGGTAAATAGGGATGATTGAATGACATCATAAATTGTAAGTTCCAACATGATAGGTTGGAGTGGTGTGGTGGTGTTTTTCATTTTTTGGTCATTAGGTAGTGATAAGCAATGCTCTTCATAAATTTTCCTTCCCCGTTGTTGGTTGATGTAGTGATTGTTATTGATAATTTATTTTCCTCAACCAGGTGATGAAAAAAAGCGAACCGATTCTCGAATTTTTGAATCGTTTCTTCAATTCTTAAGGAGGAAAAAATATCGATAGTTATATAAGTTATTATTATAACTTATAATTTTGAAGAATTGATACATTTTTGCTGTTCCTAATTCAAATTAAAACACTTTCTAATTTGTGAATTTAAAAAAATTTTAAATGTTTATTTGATGTTTTTAGAGCATCAAAAAACTAGAAATTTGGAGCAAACCTCATTTGAAAAAAATACGAAAAATGTAAAAAAAAATCCGAAATTCTCTTGATATCGATGGAACGATTTTGCCCAAATTTGAAAGGGTTGAAAATAGTTGTCGAAGTATTGAAAGTTTGTATGTTCGTGATGATTGAATTACATTGCAGAGTCAAAAACACCAGACCTGTAAGGGTTACGCAGTTCTTTGAAATATTGTGGTTGGAAGGTTTGTGCTGAAATCGATCACGTAACGCGTAATCAAGTACGTGAGAGTCGAACGTATTTCTTTTATATACGGGCCGTGCCGATAACCGCATTTCATTCTCCGTTTCCTTTCGAATGGATACCAATCTGAAGGTAGGAAGACGGATCAAGTTCGCCCAATAAAAATGCATCCACCTTCCTAGCGATATTTCCTTGATCGCCTGCCTAGTTCTCATCGGACAAAGTCATTATTTGATTATCTCATTTCTTTTACCGTATCACCTGTGAGATTCCGAGGCTGTATACAGTTACGTACCCTACACAATTATAAATCACTATTGAATTGAGTATTAAAGAACAAAATTATATTAGATATTTGAATTTGCAGGTGCAAGTATTTCATTAAAATCCAGTTTTCTATGTATTTCAATGTATTTTATTAGTGCTTCGCTTATAAAGCTCTAGTAAGAGGCATCAAATCCGAAAAAGATAATTGTGAAAATAATGAGTGAAAATCAGAAAAGTGTAATTTTTCAGCTAATTTATTAGGTCCTCCAAATTTTTCGAAAAATAAAAGCATTAAAAAAAATTCTGAACTCCGTTGTGAAGGTGGGTTTTTGGACCAACTTTTAGGACTACTACAGGAAAAAAAGTCTGCCAAAATAGTGTGGCACATAGCTTCCTCGTATCCATAACCCGATTGTATAGATGATCCGAGGCATAGTAGTTAATCTCAAAACATCAATCTCTGAGTACTTTCCACTACCCTCATAGGGGACCATCTACACGCTTATCTGAACAATCCTGAGAAAATTCGTCGAAATCGGATGGAAAATGTAGAAGTCATGGCTGTTACAAGGAACTCACTTTTGCGCATGCGCAGTGGCTACTATCAGTCCGGGGGTAATAATTTTCATAGGGGACCGTCTACATGCCAATCTGAACAATCCTAGAAAATGTCATCAAATTCGGATGAAAAATGTAAGTGTTATGGCTGTTACAAGGATTTTAATTATTTGCGCATGCGCAGAGGCTACTGTCAATTTTAAGGCCTTGATTTTCATAGGGGACCATCTACACCCCAACTAGCATAATCTCTGAAAATTTCATCAAAATCGGATGGAAAATGTAAAAGTTATGGCTGTTACAAGGAATTAATGGAGGAATTAATAATTAGGGAATTAATTTTCATAGGGGACCATCTACACAATTCCTGAAAATTTCATCGAATCGAACTTAGTATAGATTTGCCCATTGCAAGGATTTCATGACAGACAGACACGGAACCAAAATTGTTCAGGAAGGCCTAAAACGTAAAACGTGAAAATTTTGGTTTTGGAGAATTTTGGTTTTTTCAACCTTGTAGAGTGATAACAATGCTTCCGCTACCTCAGTAGTGTCGGCAGGAAAACTCTAGGGGACTAGTTTCAGATAATGAGATTCGTATGAATCGATTTTTCATGTTTATCACATTGTTATCTGTTTATAAAAATCCCATTTTGAGTGTTTGTTTAAATCGTACTCCTCAACCAAGGCCCTCCACCTCATACTAGTTATTAGTCTTCAATTGGATTTCGTGTGTATTCCGTGAAATAATCAATCAATTTCCTCCCAACTATGAGGATTTCAAGTACGGCGTGTGCCTTATCTATTCATTTGTCGCTTTGTATGAGTCAAATCACTTGAATCTGAATAGAAAGTCGACTGTATGTTTACAGTTCCAGAGTGCTCTAACTAATAATTGAACCCATTTTTGGTTTATTATTTTCATACCTATATATATTTATATACCTTTGGAATCGACCAAGAAAAAAAAAAAATTTTCAACACCCCCTCAAAATTTGATGGTTACGTTTCAAGGTACGTAGAATCCAAAAATCGAATAAGAATTTGGCCGTCCGTCCGCCGTCCGCCGTACGCGGCACTTTTGCCACTTAGCATTGACCGATTTTGATGAAATTTGGTATGTAGGCTCCATTTGGGGTCTAGTTGTGCCCCGAAGATTTTGGTTGATGTAGGTCACTTCTAAGGGTTCCAAAATCAATTTTGAAATTTTGAAAACGCCCTAACTCAAAAAATTTTGGTATAAAGGTATTGTTTTTCCTTCAATTTAAGATTCCATAGAATTTTTAGAATTTTTTGAGACCATCCGGAGCTCTGTAGAACAAACCGTTTGCTCACTACGAGAATTTAAAGTTTGGACGTACGATAAATCAGAAACACGAGTGTGAATCGCAAAAGAGGCCTAATCTCCGTTCAAATGCGATCGATGTTTTTCTTCATGTTGGATGGTTGGTGGCTTTGCAGACGAATGATCTAAGGAAAATAAAAATAATAAACCATTGTGTAATAATTTGCAGTGTTTTTTAAAAGGGGTTACGTGTCATTTGTGAAACTTTCGGGAAAACGCAAAAAACCGTCCCAAGTCGTCAAAACGATCAAAACATCCCATTTTTTGAAATATTCCAATACAGTCAAATACTCTAGAATTTTTCAGATTTTTTCAGCAAGGGGAAGTGTATCAAATTGCAATTTGAAATGCTCTCACATACCCCGAAAATGACCGAAAATGTCACTTAGCCCTTTAAAAAAAAACGGGTTCAATTGCAAACCTTTACATAAAATGTCATCCACGGAGATGAGCAGCATACTCGTATAAAATATTTCAATGCATAAACCGATCGAGAAAACCACCGTTTTATGGCTTGCGTGATCAATTCCTTTTACTACTTCAATCTACAAGCAATCTTGGTAGCAATTTTTATGACTTTTATAGAAGTTTTTCTCGCTTAAAACGTGAATGGTTCCATTTCAATGATTTAATTAATAAAATTGTATTACCCGTGACTGGCTTTAAACATCAATTTCAATTCAATTTCTCATTTGGCTTAAATTTCTTCTTTCTTCTTTTCTTCTTTGGCGCTTGTTCTAAAATGGTTGCTCATAGATACCTACCACCAGTAGAAAGCACGGTACAAGTAAAAAAAAACCCAAAATTAAAAAAAGTCCATTTATGCAGCATGAATTAATGAGCGAATTTTCAAAGAAATACTTTTTTACACTGTTCAGAGATCATTTCAGAATGTTCCAAAACGGATTTCTGTGAAAAACTTTTTCGAAAAAGTCCATTCTAAACTTTTTGAGGCAATAGCTTCATTTCCCTTGAAAATTCCCTAAAACATCTAATTCATCCCTTTATGGGAAAAACAATAAATCGTGGATAAGTCTTGTTATTGCACAAAAAAATTGTTGATGTCATGGCCTGGAATCGAACCCGGGTCTTCCTGACTAGTGATTTTTGCAGTCTAGTTACCGAATCCCCAGTTAATAGACATGTCCATGTCAAAAACAACATTCACCAACATTCGTCTTTGTCCAACAAAAACGTTTTGACATTTTATGTCTCGAAAAAAAATGTCTCGAAAAACCGTCACTAAATTTGTCACGGAAAACGTTACAGTTTGTTTTGGTTTATTATTTTTAATAATGAACCTTTGGAATCGACTAAGAAATTTTTTTTTTAATCTCCTCAAAATTTGTTGATTTACATTTCAAGGTACGTAGAATCCAAAAATCGATTGAAAATTTGGCCGTCCGCAGTACGGACAGAAAAATAATAAACCTTTGTGTAATAATTTGCAGCGTTTTTAAAATGTACAACCAAGTCGTTGCTATGGAACTTCATCTTCGTCATTCATGTTCGTAGAAAAACCGTTTTTTTCTTTTAACCCACTCAAAATTCCTTTTTTTTCACTTTAAAGTTTTTCTTCGCGTTTTCGACCTATCGGCACTGATATGGTCATAACTCCCTTATTTCTCCTGAAAATTCGATTCTGACTACACCGTTAGAAAGAGCGTTAAATTCCTAAGCTACCTAGTGCAAAATCAAAATATTTCAGCAATAAAATAGCTTCAAAAAATCAAGTGAAAAAGCCAACTTTAAAAAATTTTTGAAACTTGACTTTCTTTGACTAAAGTTTTCACTCTAAATCCCTGCCCATTTCTGGCTTGGTGTAGTCAGAATCGAATTTTCAGGAGAAATAAGGGATTTATGGCCATATCAGTGCCGTAAGGTCGAAAACGCGAAGAAAAACTTTAAAGTGAAAAAAAAGGAATTTTGAGTGGGTTGAAAGAAAATTGCTATGAGACATTTTTTGTTGGAAATACCTTGTAGAATCGAACCCTGAAGTTATGTCCATCCAAAGTGTAGACAACCTGTATACTGCCAAAACCGCTGTAATTATGGAAGAAACTGAGATATACTCCTGAAGGTGTTGAAGACTCGTACGCAAGCGTTATTTTCATGTATTCTATGAGAAGTTTTACCTGAGTTTACATTGTGATGAAACATAAAATTAAATATTGGCAGAATTTACTGTTAATTCGTTGAGAAAAAAAATTTATTTGAGAAATAAGTGCTTTCCTATTCTCGGCAAGTTCAGATAAAAGTGCAGTGACATTCACCCTTCAAGAACGATCATGATTGATAATCGTCCTTGGAAGGTTAACAAGTGGCTAACCAAAACCAATGAAAAAAGAGAGGTAGGTAATCACTTTCTAATTAGTACGGTGAGATACGGGATCCTCGAGTTTCATTGAAAGTTTCAAACGAAAGGCCGTAGCTGACCTTGGAATTTCCGACTGCTCCCTAAGCGCGAACCGCATGTTTTGCAATTCGCGAGTACCTTCCACGTCCGGTTCGACTAGCGTAGGTAAAGCGAGTACGTCAAACGCCAATCAGCCCGTAGAGTCGGTCTCCCGAAGCCCGTAATTACGATAGAAGGCGCTCTGAAGGTCAACAATCCCCGCAATAGCGCTAGGGCGCAGTGTTGCCAGATGAAATCTCTGAAATGCCCAATAATTTACGCATAAACCCTACTCTCGTAGATAATTTGGTACAGAACTCTACACAAGAACAAGTGGTTGTGTTGGGACGAGGGGGGGGGGGGGATGAGAGCCCCGGACGCATAAAAATTCACTCAGGCGGCCCCGAGATTTGAACCCACGACCCCCGCAGAAGTCGGTTCAAATTCCACCGCCAAACAACGCTCGCCCCAGCGATCGTGGCTACACCAGACACCGCTGGACCGGACTACGCTACAAATAATTACGCAAGGATTTTGCTTCCAAGTCTACCAAGGTAGCGGAAGCTTTGTTTTCACATTTCAAGGACGAAAAAAAAAGTTCTCCAAAATCAAAATTTTCACTTGTGTTTTGCGTTTTAGACCTTTCTGAACAATTTTGGTTCCGTGTCTGTGTGTCTGTCTGTCCGTCTGTCATGAATTCCTTGTAACGCGCATAACTATACGAGGTTATTGTCCGATTTCTATGAAATTTTCAGGGATTATGCGGGTTGGTGTGTAGACGGCCCCCTATGGAAATCATCATCCTCGGACTGATAGTAGCCACTGCGCATGCGCAAACGTGAATTTCCTCGTAACGGCCATAACTTCCACATTTTCTACCCGATTTCGATGAAATTTTCAGGGTATATGCGGATTAGGTTGTAGATGGTCCCCAATGAAGATCATCACTCCCGGACTGATAGTAGCCGCTGCGCATGCGCTAACGTGAATTCCTTGTAACGGCCATAACTTCCACATTTTCTACTCGATTTCGCTGTCATTTTCAGGGATTACGCGGATTAGGTTTTGGATGGTCCCCAATGAAAATCAAGGCCTTAAAATTTACAGAAGCCTCAGCGCATGCGCATACGTAAAATTCTTGTAACAGCCTTAACATTTACATTTTTCATCCTAATTTGATGAAATTTTCCATGATTGTTCTGATTAGCGTGTAGATAGGTCCCCTATGAGGGTAGTGAAAGGTACTTAGAGATTGGTGTATTGAGAGTAGCTACTATGCATCGGATCATCTACATATTCGGGTTATGGATACGAGGAAGCTATGTGCCACACCCACTTGGCAGACGTTGTCATTTTCCAGTAAAGAGTCTGTGAAGAACAAGGCTTCTTCCGACACTTAGAGGCCTGGGGTAGGTGGTGGGAGGGGGGTTGATTCCTCTTGGGCTCACAGGGATACTAACACTTGAGTCCACAATAAATTCTCATTTAACTGCGTAGTTGGTTGTAGGTATAGCTGGTTTCATTCGCTTCTACAAATTGAACACCGTCTTGATCTTTCCTCATTATCAAACGGTTGGGTCTACAAAGCTCTTGGTGTCATTCGACTCTTAAATTTGTTGAAAATTTTATACTAACAAAAAAGTTTTTAACTATGTTGTTTTAAAAATGTCTTCCCCCACTTTTTACCCCTTAGACGTGACCTACAATAACCTAACTAACTTCATTAGGTGGTCATGACGTCCCCATAATTCAAGTAGTGTCACCAATATAACTAATTATTAAATTAATAAATAATTCATGACATTACCCTCCTCTGAAATAAAGCTAATTTGATTCAATTTCATTAATTATTCAGATTATTTTTCCCTAAAAAAAATTCTTGAATTCGTTGTTATGAGTTATTCCAGCTGTTTTCCCTTAAAATAAAACTGTTTTTATTTGTTGACATGAATTTTTTTTTTTGAGAGAGAGATAAAAGAATTTATTGAACATTGTAGAAGGAATGAAGGTGGATAAGAATTCAAGTAGTTGTCGAAACGTAATGGATTTGCCGACAGTACAAATTGAGTTGCCAAAAGCTCAAAATGGTATACCAAAAGTTTGCCAAAAATTCAAATTGATTTATGCCAAAGGGTTTTTTTTTGCGGTCGTGCGAGCAAGCGAGCGTGAATGTGTGGGGCGTTAGTCTTGTGGGAATTTATTTAATTAGTTATACTTACCTACTGCGTAAATTATGATGATGTCAGAATTACATCAGTAGTTCTGTTCATATTTAAATCTTGGAATGGTCATGTTCATTTCTCTCTCTTACCTCTCTGTTAATATTATCCGCATTATCGCATTCATTCTTTGTTTGTTTCATTATCCGAACTAAAATTTTGGCTTACTTTCGACTCTTCGTAGTGTTTCTCTGTGAAGTACACGGATTCTTAATTCAAATCATGGAGCACAATTTGTGATTCAATCCAACGCTTCAAAACAAGGAAGCTTTTGTAACCGGTTGTACGGAAGAGTTGTATTACCAAGAAGCCTTCAAGGAAAGTTTACGCGTAAAATCCGACTTCGTCACCTCTCGCAGTAAAATTCTAAACCAGGTGCGTCGATCCCTAAAAAGAGGAGAGTTTTCGCTCTGGCAGGACGTCGATTCTTCCAATCCCGTTTGACGAGTGTTTCGTTAAAAAGAAGAAAAAATACGGGTAATTTTTTAATAAATTAAGGGACGTCGAAACCGCGATTTTTCGAGTATACCAGTTCGAACTAGTTTGCCTGTAGAGTATCGCCTTTTAGCCAGAGGTGCTTGGTAGGGATCTACAAAAAGTATCGATATTCTTTCGATATTCTTAAAATGATGATAGGTATTCTTTCGATATTCTTAAAATGATTTCACATTAAAAAAAAAAAAAATTACAGTATTCTTTGATGATATTCTTCCGATATTCTTAAAATGATTTCACATTAAAAAAAAAAATTACAGTATTCTTTGATGATATTTTTTCGATATTCTTAAAATGATTTCACATTGAAAAAAGAAAAAAAAATTCACAGTATTCTTTGATGATATTCTTTCGATATTCTTAAAATAATGATATTCTTTCGATATTCTTAAAATGATTTCACATAAAAAAAAAAAAAAATTCACAGTATCGACATCGATACTTTTTTTTGAAAAAAAAAAGATCTTTTCTTACTTCCAAGTTTCACGGAAGACTACAAAGCCTGTTCGCAACTGAAGTCTCACTATTTGTCAACTATGGAGCAACTACTTTGACATAAAACTGGTGATGATCACTCTTTCAACTGATACTGTCCAGCATCTTGTAGTACTGGAAACGTGGAACAGCTCCCTCTCTTACACGGACTTTCCTTGGCAACTTAAAAAACATCCATCCATCTAACACAACTGATTCTTATGTCAGTAGAACTGTGCACTTATGTCAGGATATGCAAGGACAAATAAACACCTAATGGGCCTCATGGATTGTGTAGTTTGTTGTTTCATCATGCGCCTTCCCCTTCCAGTGTTCTACTTCCACCATAGAAATAGAATTATAAAGTATACAATAGTGATACTTTTTCCACTTTAGTGCGTTCGCGTTTCGCATTGTGTTGTGCAATGTCAATGTCAAAAATTACACTAGGAATACTTGAGGAAATTACACTAGGAATACTTGAATTAACATTAAATTAAATAATTAAATTAAAGCATTAAATTAAAAATTAAAGTATTAATTAAATTAACACTTAGGAATTCAAGTGCGAACTACGTAATAAATGTTCTTAGGTATATTGTTCAAGTATTTTTCAAATACATTTTTTATGATAAAGTAATTTTTTTTCTAATTTTGAAGAATAAAGTAAAACATTTTCTAATTTTGAAGAATAAAGTAATTTTTTTTAATTTTGAAGAATTTTCTGAATTTTCTAATTTTGAGTTTGTTAAAAGTATCGATACTTGAATGTATCGTTACTTTTTCGAAGTGACGGCCTAGTGCTTGGTGTCGTGATTTTTCCCTACATGAGGGTATTGCCTATTAAGAAGGGAGGGAATCTTGCATCTGAGTCAATCCTGGTAGTGAAAGCATTGTTTCAACTTCTGGCAAGGATGAGGGGGGGGGGGGGGGGGCTCCATAATTAAAATTTCCAGGTTTCATCTTTCTGCCGAGTATGTGTCCGCAAATCCTTTTAATGGGCAAAAATATACGAAGTCCGACTTCGATCAAATCTTACGCCAATATATGCTATAAAATCAGTGTAACTGTAAAATTTCGAAGAAACCCTGAATTGTGGGAAATTGCGGCAATCTTTAATTATTTCACTACAATATTTTCGGAATATTGTCCCCTGATTATGTCATTACTGGTTCTCAATACCCAAAAATCTGCGCAATTCAAAGAGAGTCTGATAGGTAAACATTTCGAGGCACCCTGTTGTGATGTCAAACGGTTATTTTTACCAATGACATTCGCCCAAACTTTTTTTTTATAGTTTGCTCCGAGTGTCCTCACTATCGGTTAACCCATTCGTGGAAGTAATGGCGCTTACTCTATCCAAATCACTCATTACATGGCGCCCGCTGTTACAATCAGTCTACCCGTTGTTCAACTCGACGAGAGATAATGTTATACGACTGCAGAAAACCCGTATTTCACCGATTAGTCAGATATTGAAATTAGACAAGTCTAAACAAAATCAATGATTCATTGTCCACAAACAATGACTACAAGATCGAACAACAAAACAAGTGAATGGTCGCAATTTCACTCAAAACGATACCTGCTACACTGGACTGATAGTAGTAAGCACCAACGCAACGTTCAATTTGGAACGAACACTTTGATAGGTATCCAATATTGTTGAACGTAAATAAGAAGAATAAATTTGTTGAGAAAACAAATGTAATTTTAGTCAAAACTAGTAAATTTAAAACTTCAAAAATTAGTAAAAAAACCAAAAAAAAAAAAAAAAAAAAAAAAACACGGAATGAAAACACCGATTTTCAATAGGAAGAGGGAACTGTAAAACCATGAAACTGAAGGAAAACTAAGATGACGTCAAGCAAGGAAATACTCATAAGCTTGGATTACTTCTTTGATCAAACAATATAAAGTAGTAAGGTCACTACCGGTACCCGAGATGTACCTTCATCCTTCGCACAGCTGATCAGACTTATTCACAATCATTTCCAGAGGTCCCCGAGAAGCAGTGTTGGTACGATATTTTAGCGCTCCACGATGAACTTACTGTGGAAAAGTTGGCTCAAATATCTGATCTGAATTCCTCCCGATCGCTTCTACCGATACCTAAGACCTTCATCCTTCGCACAGCTGATCAGACTTATTCACGATCACTTCCTGAGGTCCCCGAGAGGCAGTTTTGGTACCAAATTTTAGCTCTCCACGATGAACTTACAGCGGAAAAGTTGGCTCAAATATCTAATCTGAATTCCTCCCGATCGCTTCTACCGATACCTAAGACCTTCATCCTTCGCACAGCTGATCAGACTTATTCACGATCACTTCCTGAGGTCCCCGAGAGGCAGTTTTGGTACCAAATTTTAGCTCTCCACGATGAACTTACAGCGGAAAAGTTGGCTCAAATATCTAATCTGAATTCCTCCCGATCGCTTCTACCGATACCTAAGACCTTCATCCTTCGCACAGCTGATCAGACTTATTCACGATCACTTCCTGAGGTCCCCGAGAGGCAGTTTTGGTACCAAATTTTAGCGCTTCACAATGAACTTACAGTGGAAGAGTTGGCTCAAATATCTGATCTGAATTCCTCCCCATCGCTTCTACCGATACCTAAGAAGTACCTTCATCCTTCGCACAGCTGATCAGACTTATTCATAATCACTTCCTGAGGTCCCCGTGAGGCAGTGTTGGTACCAAATTTTAGCGCTTCACAATGAACTTACAGTGGAAGAGTTGGCTCAAATATCTGATCTGAATTACTCTCGATCGATCAACCGATACCTAAGACGTACCTTCATCCTTCGCACAGCTGATCAGACTTATTCACAATCACTTCCTAAGGTCCCCGAGAGGTAGTGTTGGTACCAACCTTTAGCGCTCAACGATTAACGATGGCGAAGTTGGCATTATAGCCTTCACAGCTGAGCTAATTTTTAATCTGATAGTTTTAAGAGAATGTCCCTAGTCCATGTAAGAAATGTCTATAACGTTTGGTTTCTTTCATTTCCAAAAAAAATAAATAAAATAAAATAAATAAATAATAACAATAATAATAATAATATTAATAATAGCAATGAAAATTTATGAAGCTGAGTGTACCTATTGTACATTACAAGAGAATGATTGGAAATTTTCATCAATTCAAAATGGAAAGAAGAGAAACTAGCTTTGTTGCTGGCACAGCAAATTAGACTCACTCTGAATCACTTCCAGATATCTCTGAGATGCTGTATTCCAAATGTCAGGGCAGCATGGTGCACAGAGGAGAAGTTAGCATCGTCGCTCACACATCTGTTTCAAAGAGAATGTGTACGAATTTTCAACAATTCGAAATGGAAGGGAGTAAAGCTAGGTTTGTTGCTGGCACAGCAGATTAGACTCACTCTGAATCACTTACAAATAGCTCTGAGATGCTGTATTCCAAATGTAAGTGCAGTGTGATCCACAGAGGAGAAGTTAGCATCTCCGACAATTTTAAAGAGAATGTGTACGAATTTTCAGCAATTCAAGATGAAAAGAAGAGAAACTAGCTTTGGCTGACAGCAGATTAGACTCGCTCTAAATCACTTACAAATAGCTCTGAGATGCTGTACTCCAAATGTCATCGCAGTATGGTGCACAGAGGGGAAATTAGCATATCCGACACTTTCAAAGAGAGTGTGTACGAATTTTCAACAATTCGAAATGGAAAGGAGTAAAACTAGCTTTGTTGCTGGCACAGCAGATTCGACTAACCCTGAAACACTCTAAAAAGTCCCTGTTACACCAAATTTCCAATGCACTCCTGCTCACGAAGCACTGAAAATTTTTGAACAGCATTTTGGGAAGTGATCAAGATGACTACAAATCAGCTGCATGATATTGCTAACTGGCTACATTGTTCATTACAGAGACTCATCAAGTAATTTTGGACCAACTAATTATGTTTATATGTTATCTGAATTAAAGAAGCTATACCTCCTACCCAACTTGGTAGGGGTTTTCATGTACATGAAAGACTATTGAAACAGAAAGGTCCAATTTCCAAAGAGTTCTTCATGTTGATCGAAACATTGTCAACCTTCCAAAAAATGATGACAAGGTTCTTGCTACCTTAGTGGATCCGAAATCAATTATCGTGACCAAGATACTGAGTGGACCGTGTGTACACAGTCTGTGAACGATTTCCGCTGATGGGTAATTCAAAAATGGTTTCAATATCACCATTATCTCCCTGCCCTTCTCTCGTACGGATAAGCAGGCTTGTTTATGTTGACATTCCCTTTTATAGTGGAACTCGGCTTCTCTCGGTCACGTGGTATTTTTTAAATGCCAAGGTCGAGTCATGAGGTTCAATTAATCAACAGTCAGGAGCCGAGGAAAAATATTTTAGCTGCTAGGTAGGTAATATTTGTCAATGAAAACGTCAATCGATTGCGTTGAGGTGTCGTTTACTCGTCCACACACCGTACTTTTGTTGATCTGAGTTTCGAAGAATTTTTATTAACTCGAACATATGGTTTACATTTGTATGACAATAAGGTTTAATTTGTATGGTTGTAGTTATTTTGTATGTTAATAAGGGCATTTTGTAAGACAATGTCGCCATTTCGTACGACAATTTAGTAATTTTTGGACACATTTATTTAGATACTCAAGTGGTTAATCAATTTTTTTTTGTTGTAGAATCAGGAATCACTTGGAACAATACACGAGAAATTATGTCCACGTGGAATGAACCATGAGCCTTGGGTTTCGCCCAGAACTTGTCGGGCTGGAGGGACTTGCTTTTTAGAGAACATCGTCGTACTTTGAGAACTGTACCCACCATCGATATGCGGTTCGTCTCATTCGATTCAGAATTAAAACACGAAAAACGGTGCGAATTATTACACAAAGGTTTATTTTGGTCTACTAAGGTAGCGGAAGCTTTGATTTCACTTTTCAAGGTCGAAAAAGACGTTTCTAAAATCAAAATTTCCACTCGCGTTTTACTTTCAGACCTTCCTGAACAATTTTGGTTCCGTGTCTGTCATGAAATCCTTGCTACAGCCATAACTTTTAAAATTCTCATCAGATTTCGATAAAATTTTCGGGGATTTTGCGGGTTCGCGAGTGCCACTGGGCATGCACAAAAAAGTATATTTCTTTGTTACAGCCATAACTCCTACATTTTCCAAAAATATTAGATTGTACCGGTTGACGTGTCGTATCCCCTATGAGGGTAGTGCTTAGTATTTAGAGATTGATGTTTTGAGATCAACTACTCTGCCGTGTGAAGGAAGAACGACTCAACTCGAAAATGGTCGAAAATGGGGTTTTTACGTATCTCCTCTAATTCCCCCCCCCACATTTCCTATGAACGAGTCAAAATTTCAAAATTCACCCCGGAAGGGGTTGAAATTGTTAGGGGTGTAATTTGAAAATTGCATAATTTTAAGCAAAAACGTCTCAACTCCATGCTTTTTAGGAAAAACATCTCAACTCCTCGAATAAAATGCCCTAACTAGCTAGATTTGCTATTTATTTGTGGAGAAAAAAAGACTCAACTCGCTGAAAACGCCGAGTTGTTTTTCCTCCACATTGTTGGCTTCAAGATCGGGTTGAAGCGTCTCGTATGGTTGTCGATATTTGACTCAAATGACACGAATCGATTGAAGGTACGTGTGTAAACGTTACACACTGTAACGAGGAATAATTGTACCAGTCGATTGAGTTGAACTACATAATATGTTGTTGACCTCATATTATGAGGTCTGAAAAAAAAATGGGGTCACGGGAGTGATCTGGAGTAAATTTATGGCGAGTTTTTCAGAAAAACTTCGAAGCTGATTTCTGGGATTTTGAAAATTTGGAGTTGAGTCGTTCTTCCTTCACACGGCAGTACTATGCATCGGATCATCTGTTATGGATACTGTTATGGATGTTAGGTTAACATGGGTATGGATACGAGGAAGCTATGTGCCACACCCCACTTGGCAGAAGTTTTCTGTCAAGATCGCCTGCAAAGAACACATATTTGTCATTGCCACTACCTAGCAACCATATTTTCGCTTCAAAATCAAGTTCAGTTTGAAGAAATAAAGAGTTGTGAGTGCATTGGGAAATTTGATTACTCGTTGCTAAGGACGCAAAACTGAGTACAAGTCGAAGAACGAACAGCGATCGGATTTTGGTCAGCTAACCAACCCTTAAGTTCTCAAAGGGAGCGAACAGTTGGTTTGTTTTCTTGGTCGATTCCAAAGGTTCATTATTGAAAATAATAGACCAAAACAATATTACTCACTACTTAACAATCATGTTGCTGTTTGTTAAGCCAGAAAGCCAGCAACATGATCGTGAAATTCAACTTTCGTATTTAGTCCGGGCAACGAAGACTAAAAAGGGCCTGAGGTAGAAAAAAATAGAACCCAAACCAAAATTGGCACAGATGTAGGGGTGGGTATCCTTATTAACATACTAAAAGTCCTGGAGGGTGGGGCACGAGCTCGGGGGTCCCTAAAGGTCCCATTTTGGGTTTTTTCGTGAATATCTCGAAAACGGCGCATTTCTCGATCAAACATGTCCTATAGTAAATTAAAGTTGATAAAATTCACTACAACTTTGATTTCATAAGTTTTATCGAAATTCCGAACCGTTACCGAGTTTTATGCATCCAAAAATGGAGGAATTTTGAAAATTCGGTTTTTAGCTCACGTTTTCTGGATAACTTTGTTGAATTTCGTCCAAACGGTTGATCTGAGAAAAAATTTCTCTTAGAAAAAGTTGTAGAGCATTAAATTTCCTTGAAGAATATGTGGTTGATTGCCAATTTATCATTTACCAATCAAAAGTTACGCCAATTTCAAAATTTTGCCAATTTTTGTCATTTTTACTCAAATGTTGCCATTTCCCTTTTTATGTGCCCTCAAACTTCAATCAACCTTCTTTTTGTCATCTGTCCTCATTTAATGCTATATATACGTCCACACGAATTAACAGCCCAGAATTACATACCAAGGGGGGGGGGGGGGGTGATATTGGTGTAGCATATGAAATTTTTACACCGACTGACTCTATGTTCATGTTCTAGGTGAGAAAGCCATACTATACATCCTACTGTGCATATGTTTTTCATTTAGGTTTTGTTTACCACCGATAATAGTCGAAAACATTATTTTCTATCATACCATTAGGCACTTAGGTCATTCACTTTTACTTTTTTTCAACCTTTTATAACTTTATTTTTGCAATGTACGAGAGGGGAGTATCCATCGATACGCCTCTCAAAAATTTGGTCCATTCAGAGTTAACATTCTTAACAATATTTAAAAATAATAAATAGGTAATACAATAAACGTAGTTCCAATTTGATCGATAACTGAGTAAGTTATTGAATGTGGAATATTGAACCGATCAATTTTTCTCTTTCTCTTCAATATTACGTCTTCTGTTCAATAGTTTTTGGAGTTCCACGTTATGGTGAGACTGAAGAGTCATTTTAGACCTACCAATCTACCCATGTATGTTGTTTTCGGTCCATCCAGATATGAAGGATTAGAACTAAGAACGGATAAGAAAGAAACCAAATATAAATCCCTTCCAGACTATCTCGACTAAATCCGTAAAAATGGATGCCTGCTCGAGCTAAATCACAACCGACTCGCACAATATTTGCGCGTTTTTTATTGTACAAATACCACCATTGTTGCAACGAAAACTCATTTAGAACGAAGGAAAAATAGGAAAATGTGGGGCCTCGTCTTACCTTTAGGATTGAGTACTTGTGGCTTGATGTTTTTATGACGTACGGTGATGGATCCAACTGTAAATGAAATATCACAATAATTAATTACAGCTAATTGCTCGATATCAAATAAACTTGAGCGAATCAAGCAACCCATAATGTTATTGTTATTTATGTATACCTAATATTCATAAATGGGACGAAGGAACGATGGTGCAATGATAAGTGAGTAAGTTGGAACCATTAAAACTTGAATTATATATAGGCAAACTACCTTTATGATTATTTTATCTATAAAGGTATCGTATTATCCTAACGACGTCTAACATGAATATTTTTATTACATAGTTCGTTGTTGAGAAAATCATTCTAGTTGTGAGTGTTCTCTTTGAATCAACTATTGTGAAGATCTGCTATTGTAGCTGTGTGGTCTAAGAGGAATCGTCCTCGATTTTTTTCTAAATCTAATTTTTATTTAATTATACATGAAATTCTAGTAGTCGCGAGCTCGAAATTAATTCGATCACAAAATTCTAAGCAGTTCAAAACGCGATTTTCGATGGCATCTACCGATAGTTTTGAAAGCTTCAAAATGTTTTGAAGAGGTTTTGAAGTAGTAGGTTTTGAAGTAGCTCTAAAAACTCCAAAATGCGAGTGAAAATTTTACTTTTGGAACTCATATTTTTTGGCTTTTTACCCAAATATGAGCCAAATAAGTAAACAATCAAACAATTAAATGGATTCAAAGAAGGATGAAAATTATCACCTTCTAGAAATTTAGGAACCCATTGGTTTGAATCCAAAGATAGCACAAATTATCCGCATAGGTAAAATTGCCTCAAATATTTCGACTAAGAATGTACGTATTATATAGGCACAACACCAAAATTGTTCAGAAGTCTCCCAAATTCTAATGAAAAATATGAAATTTCAGTTGTTCAGTAGGAGAGAGAAAAAAAATCATAGTTCAAGAAACCGGTCTGGAATTTGCGACTGACCTGAGGTTGCCTGTTGTCGATCGTAGGGGTTTCGCTCATACTCACGTACGCGGCAGATGTCGACTCTTCGAACGCTTTCGATAGTCGGAACGCGACTGAAACGCCAGCTCTAGCTCGAGCCTACCCCACCGCAAGAAGAAGTGGCGGCGGCAGTGGGGCGTTCAAGAGCTTCAAGGGATTCCCTGTCCAAAAGATACTTGGTAGGATCAGGGTCGGAGAAGGTCGACAGCACGATTTGGGGGATCCCCAGGGGCTGGTTGTAGTGCAGAGGTACTGATTAGGCTGCTACAAAATTTATTAGACACTACGATAGGTTTTCCAAGTCAAATTGAGAATTGTCCACATCAAATTGAGAATTTTCCAAATCAAATTGAGAATGTTTCAAATCAAATTGAGAACTTTCCAAATCAAATTGAGAACTCGTAATTTTTGAAACAAGTATAATATTTTGTAGAAGAGACGAAAAAGATGAGTAATGCAAGATGGAAAGGATTCATTTATTTTTCAAGTTCATTTTAAAATTATGAAAATTATGAAGTAACTGTAAATTCAAACTCGTCCTTAAAAAAATTGAAGATGAAATTAAAGAACGGCACTTTTAGTGAAGTGGAATTCCAGCAGCTTTGGAAGTTGAACCATCATATCCATGACCCAATTTGAGCAGTCGGTGGTTCTGATAATTCCGACACCGTCAGATAGGTATGACATCTGACAGGATGTGCTGTTGCCCTCCAGGTTCACTCAGTACATTTCTGACGTACATTTTGGTTTTTGAAAAAGCCTTTTCGGCCGGGTTGAGTGGGGCGAATAAGGTGGTACGTACTTAACTGAGAAGCCCAGTTCTTGCATTTTCGCTTTAACGGTAACTGCATGGTGAATCCAAAAAGGAGCTTGTTGTTTATTGTTTCCAGCCGTCTGGACGAAGGTAGGTAGCGACAATGTGAGGGAAGGGGCTGCAGACGGGCTAAGTGCAATAGGATAGATAACCTATATGTGGGTACCAAGTTAAGGCCTAAACGGCTGGACGGATTAAAAAAAAATTGTTTTTAATTGTTCAGCAACTTTTGGATTGTGCTATACTAACGGATAATCACTGTTCGTAGTTTCGTCGTTGGAAATGGAAAATTCTCAATTTGATTTGGAAAATTCTCAATCTGACTTGGAAAACCTACATATTAATATCTCGTGAGTACCTATTCTAAATTTTTGAACAATAATATATGTTGCTATGGTCGATTTTTTATGGGTGGTGGGAAGGGAAAGGAGGGGGAGGCCCATGATCGGGCAAAATTGGTCTGTTGGGAGCATTAGGTCCTGATGCAGAATTGGCCGTCGGTAGTCATCAGAGCGAGACAAAAAAAAATGTAATTACAAATATTACTATACAAAAAAGGGCTGGGTGGAGTTTATTGTTCCTACTCGTGACTCAGTTTTTCAAAACATTTCATGTTGAAAATCAGTGAAAAATGGTCACTTGGTAAAATCGAATCCCGAGGCATATTCGGAAATAAGTAGTCAGGACGGGAGTTGAACAATAGAAGGGGGCGTTGGCGTTCATCGTTCCATCTCGTGACTCGATTTCCACAAAATGTGTTGAAAATCCAAAAAAAATGTGTGCCGAAACTGAGAGTGTTTGGGTAAGCTGGACGAAAAATAAGATCAGTAGTTTTGCTTGGATCAAGACATGTTGTCATGTTGAAAGTTGGTTGGGTGGATAGGTACCTTTTTGGTTTATTATATTCAGTAACAAACCTTCGGAATCGACCATGAAAAAGCAATTTTACCCCCCCCCCCCCCACCTCAAAATTTGTTGGTTTACGTTTCAAGGTAGGTAGAATCCAAAAATCGAATAAAAATTGGGCAGTCCGTCCGCCGTCCGCGGTTCGCGGCACTCTCCCCAGTTAGCATTGACCGATTTTGATGAAATTTTGTAAATGGGCTCCATTTGGGGTCTAGTTGTGCCCCGAAGATTTTGGTTGATGTAGGTCACTTCTAAGGGTTGAAATTTTTAAAACGCCCTAACTCAAAAAAATTTGATGTAAAGGTATTGTATTTTCCATCAATTTAAGATAGTATAGAATTTTTAGAGTTTTTTGAGACCTCGCGGAGCCCTGTAGGACAAACTGTTCGCTCCCTACGAGAATTTAAGCGTTGGACGTACGATAAATCAGAAATACGAGTGTGAATCGCAAAAGAGGCCTAATCTCCGTTTAAATTTTAGCTGACCGAAATACGATCGATGTTTTTCTTCGAGTTGGTATGTGGTAACAATGGCAAAGCCGTGTTCTTTGCAGTCGAGTGATCTATATAGAAAAATAATAAACCTTTGTGTGATAATTTGCAGCGTTTTTGATTAGAAATAGTGGACCCCCCCCCTCGCCATAAGCCGCCATAACATTTCTAGGAGCATGCGAGCCTCTAATTTGAACAGAATTTTAAGGGTACAAGGAAATTTTCCCCGAGAGTACAATTTCCCGTAAAACGTATGTACCGTTTTCTCGGGTTGTAATCAACCGATCACCTTGATTTTTTTCAAATATTGTCGAGCATCTTATGCTCTATAACTGGTGCAAAGGATAATTTCGTACAACGCTTGAGGAAAGAAAGGCGGATTTTTGAAAAAAACCATCAAAATCAGGGCTCTAACCCACCAAAAAGGACCACATTTTTATCTTGTTGTCGGGAAAAATACGCCAATCCCTATGCACAGTTGGTGTATAAGATACTGACGTACAAGTAAAAAAAAGAACAAGGAGATAAGTCCAGTATAACTCAACAAAATGGAACACGAGTGCTAGAAAACGCGATTTTTCAGGAAACACGAATTTCTAAAATTAAACAATGTTCATCTCATGACGTCATCATACGGTTTCCTAACGCTTCCAACTTGCTCCAAGGTGACTCGATTTGATGAAAACAAAGAAGAAGAAGAAGCTACATCTCTTGTTTCGTTGTTTACTCGTCTTTTTCTATGTTTATGTCTCGTTTTGTGCCGTGAAATCCGTTCGTTTTGTGCTGTGCTGAATCGTCTTGAAAATGCGGACGGTCCAGCGTATAGAGCCGGACTCTACTAGCGCAAACCCTGACACAGGTCGGTTTGCGTATTTATTTGACCCACTTCTCGTTCAAATTTTTTCATGATTTTTTTTAATCGGTCCGTGATTATATGCACAATAACAAAAAATTATTTTTAAAAAATCGAATTTTTACTCGAAAAAATCTCCTTGTACCCTTAAAATCCATGATCTACGATACCCAACATACGAATTCGAGTCCACCCCCCCCCCCCCCCCCGGATTCAATGTAAAACGTGGTTTCTGGTGTCCTGGCACCATGGTGTCACCACTGATTTGTTTCACGGTGGCACAAAGAACAAATCATGAAAATCCAAAGGTATATTGAGAATTTTTATTCAATTTCAAACAAATAACATTGGATAAGCCATAAAGGAACCGAAATATTGAAAAATCGGATATTTTGTTAATATTATCCCCCCATTCTCCCCTCCCTATGCTCATTTTGATACTCGGGTGAAATATTGTGCATTCGAAAGATTTCTGAATCCAGCAAAAAAGAATCACAAATCGGTTGGAAATTGAAACTTTGCCAGAGTTTACAAGATTATGCCCGTAACCGCACGTTTTTAAAGTATTACCCCCCCCCCCCCCCTCCCTTCTTCCCCTCAAAAGCCAAAATTCGAAAATCCGGCTACGCTTGTGCACAACTTGATAGATTTCCTCACCGAATAAAAAAAGAACCACGAAAATCGGTTGGAAATCTGGCCTGGTCAGAGTACACAAGATTTTGTCACACACACACACACACAGACGTACACCTATGGGTTTTTTTAAGTGGATTCTGATTCAGAATGGTATGAAACGGATTACTGTGTGGTTATTTCTTTTCTGTTGAGTGTTGTCCAACTTCATCCCAGATCAATCGCATAAGGATGGCCAAGTCTTACTGAGGGACGTCCTAAAAATGTGTGCCGAAATTGAGTTCCAAGGCAGAGTTGGAAATCGGTATTCGAGTAAGCAGGACGAAAAATAAATCAGTAGTTGTGCATAGATCAAGAGTTCCTGCGTTCCGTTCAGTGTTCCTACTTGTGACTTCGTAATATGTTCCATGTCGAAATGCTTTTTTTTTTGTTATAGACGAATTCGTATTCCCTACTCTCCTGGTTACTCTCCTCTACCAACATTACTTCGGTGGAGGTGTAGAAATACTATAAGACAATGGTTGTGGTTGCATAAGAGTGGAACGAAGAACTAGACTGAGCACAATCAAGATGTGAGCTGAGAAAGGAAATAAATTAAGGACGACTGCGAAAAATAAGTTGGATAACACATACCTACACCATGAAAGTTAGTTTCAGTTATCCAATAGTTGAATTTAAGTAATTTCATTCTGAAATAAGGACTTAAAAAACGTCCGTAAAGAAGTTGTGAAGACCTGTGGATTTATTATTTTTTTCAATAATGAATCTTTGGAATCGACTAAGGATAAAAATATGACAGTTGACATAGAATCCTAAAACTATACAATAAAACGACAACATTTTGGTTTATTATTTTCAATAATGAACCTTTGGAATAGGCCAAGAAATTTTTTTTTAACACCCCCTGAAAATTAGACACCGTCTGATCCTAACGTTGACATTCGGTTCCTAATGTTGACATCACCTTTTTCAATATTTAAATGGGTGTCTGCAGATGTCAATATGGAATTCTTGAGGACAAATTCAACATTGGGAGCAAAAAACCATGTTTGAAAAAATTCGTTTGTGATAATATAAAATAATATTTTGTAAGTCCAATGCGTGCAAACTGTTCATAAGGAACTCACAATTCATAATAACTATTTATCAGTTCCATTTTCTTGAATATTTTTTAGAACGCAGAATTGAATGCTTTTTTCTTTCTAATAGTGTCAACAATTGGTGCTTTTACCCGAAGCAGGTTGAAACGAAAGAACATTTCCACCTGAAAAAGTGATCAAAACTGACGAACAAGTTTTCGCAATAACTCTCACACACGTCAAAGTATGCCAAAATATGAGGTGATAGGGCTTCGCACATCTCATGAAATGTTCGTTTCGTGTTTCCAATGTCATTCCTCAAGTTCAAAGACCATTTCGCGCTGTCACCCGACGGGAAGGACTTTCTAAGCCGTTTCACCTGATTTCAGACCTCGTGACGGAATCCCGTAGGAACCCGCTTTGCAAAAAAAAAACAAAAAAAAAAACAAAAAAAAAAAAAACGCGCAGCTACGCCTTCTCCCGTTAATTACAGGCATTAAACGAGAGAGAAAAATACGAGTAAAAAATGGTTCGGCGTGCAAAACGCACTGAATGAACCCCGGAGAGAATCGGGAGAAGTGTAGGCCCACCTATTCTCGCATGTCGATGTTCTCAAACCGCGAGGGGGTTTTGGAAATTGAAACCTGCTGACAGGAGAGGTCGGGACTGTTTAGAAAGTATGTAATTTTGCGCGAATGACCTGGCATTCATCACTTGCTGGCTAATGCCATTTTTCGCAACGGTGCTTGTAACTGTTCGCAAGAGGTTCAGCTGACGGGTGACTCCACCCACTCCACTTTACACCGAACGATTCGCAGGTTTTCGATTCAAAGGGAAAATCATCGATAAAGGGAATTCTCATTTTGGTTTATTATTTTCAATAATGAACCTTTGGAATCGACCAAGAAAATTATTTATCAACCCCCCCCCCCCCCTCAAAATTTGTTGGTTTACGTTTCAAGGTAGGTACGTAAAATTCAAAATAATAAAACAAAATCGAATAAAAATTTGGCCGTCCGTCCGCCGTACGCGGCACTTTTCCCACTTAGCATTGACCGATTTTGATGAAATTTGGTATGTAGGCTCCATTTGGGGTCTAGTTGTGCCCCGGAGATTTTGGTTGATGTCAGTCACTTCTAAGGGGTGAAAAATGAATTTTGAAATGTTGAAAATGCCCTAACTCAAAAAATTTTGATATAAATGTATTGTTTTTCCATCGATTTAAGATAGTATAGAATTTTTAGAATTTTTTGAGACCTCGCGGAGCCCTATAGGACAAACCGTTTGCTACCTACGAGAATTTAAGGGTTGGACGTACGATAAATCAGAAACACGAGATTTTGGTTGATGTAGGTCACTTCTAAGGCTTGAAATTTTGAAAACGCCCTAACTCAAAAAATTTTGATATAAAGGTATTGTTTTTCCATCACTTTAAAATAGTATCGAATTTTTTGAGACCATGCAGAGCACTGTAGGACAAACCGTTCGCTACCTACGAGAATTTAAGGGATGGACGTACGATAAGTCAGAAACACGAGCGTGAATCGCAAAAGAGGCCTAATCTCCTTTCAAATTATAGCTGACCGAAATGCGATCGATGTTTTTCTTCATGTTGGATGGTTGGTGGCTTTGCAGACGAGTGATCTATAAAGAAAAATAATAAGCCATTGTGTAATAATTTGCAGCGTTTTAAAGGTACGTAGAATCCGCAAATCGAATAAAAAAATTTCCGTCTGTCCGCCGTACGCAGCACTTTTCTTAGCAACCATGGACCGATTTTGATAAAATTTGGTGTATGGGCTCCATTTGGGGTCTAGTTGTGCCCCGAAGCTTTCGGTTGGTGTCAGTCACTTCTGAGGGGTGAAAATGAAGTGTTGACATTTTCAAAAATGCCCTAGTATGTAGGTAGTAGGTACCTATGATTGGTAGGTAAAAAACATAAAATAAATAGTGACAATGGGAAAGCTGTGATCTTTGCAGACGAGTGATCTATACAGGAAAATAATAAACCTTTGTGAAATAATTTGCAGCGTTTTTGACTAGACATTGTAGAAAAAAATGGACACATTTCTTGCAGTATGGATCCTTATAGAATCTTTATGACGAGTCAGGAAAGGAGTTCATAGGTATATTCAATATGGGCACAACTTCGAAGAGTGTCGAATTATATTTTCATGGAAATTGGCAGCTTTATGGTACGTAAACGCACCTTTTCTGGTCTACTTGTATAATAGTAACTTGGAGACCCACTTAGCAGAGGAGGTTGACATCGGCTTCGCTTGCGCACTTCAAGGACCGTCCACACCTACAAGCGGATTTGCCTAATGGATGTTGCAGAGGTCACTTTACCGGTATGAATGGAGTCCACCCACAAACGTCCCAAGACCCATAACCTTGTTCCAAGACCCAAACAACCCAACTTCAAGTTATAATTCTCCAAAGCTGCCGACGTTTACCTCCACTAGGTGACTGACCGGGTCTTTCTGAAGACTTGGAAAGACGAACAAGTAAATGATTTCTTTTGAAGGTCGTTCAACTCAACTACGAGTATGTCGAGAGGAACACATTTGACACATCTTTAGTATTTGCAAGTCGATCGTTTCTAAACCTTAACGACTATGTTTCAAATTGAGCTCTGGTTATAGACAGACGCAGGGTTTGAGGCAACAGACAGGTCTCTCACTCCGAATCAGCGACACACACATACCACTCAGACTCTGTCAGCAATTAAATGGTTAGCATCTTCGGCACAGTAATCGAATCATAGGTGGAAGTACAATATTTAGGGGACTCCATATTGCAAGTTTATGAATTTGGACAATTCTCTGTTATGATGAAGGTCTGAGATTCTAATGGTGAGACGACGAAACCCAATCGAATGAAAACTTGATCAGTTTTTTAATCTAACGACCATCGGGACAATTGGAAGCTTTTGTAACGCCAACCAAAACTGGAATGGAACGGCAAAACTAAAGAACTGCATTGATGTTGGAATTACATCCTTTGATGTTCAGAGAAACTGCAAATTATTACACAAAAATGTTTATTATTTGTCTATATAGATCACTCACCTGTAACGCACACAGCTTTGCTATTGTCACTAACTACCAACCCTATTTTACCTTCAAAATCAAGTTGATTTTGAAAAAATAAACGCTTCTCACTCAATGCGAAGAAATAGGAAGTTGCGGGTGCCTTCATTAAGGAATTTAAATACCGGTTGCTAAGGACACAAAACTGAGTACCACTTGAAGATCGCATTTTGGCAAGCTAAAATTTCAACGGAGATTAGGCATCTTTTGCGATTCACAATCATGTTTCTGATATATCTACGACCAACCAAAAAGTTCTCATAGGGAGCGAATGGTTCATCCTACAGAGCTCTGGGTGGTCTCATTCGATTCTAAAATTTCCAATGATTCAGTTGTCCAATGATTTGTGAAATCACTGACTCGTAATTGAAATTGAAGGATTGAAAATACGGGAAGTTCATACTCTGAATTTAGAAGAAGAATTTATATGTTTAATTTTGAAGGGAGTTGTTGAACAATTTACTAAATTGTTGAGGGAAAGGCACCTACGAGACGTACGGCTTACAAGCGATCTTTTCTCTCAACAACCTATACCAACTCAAACCTCCCAAAAGGACTTGGAAAAACTAAACCTAGGTAGTGAGCCGGTTTTATGTGAGACCGGTTTCTATACAGACCAGAGGCTTTTCCCTCAACAATTTAGTAAGCCGGTTTAGGTAAGACAGCGGGCTAAATTGTTCAACAACTCCCTTCAAAATTAAATATGTAAATTCTTCTTCTAAATTCAGAGTATAAACTTCCCGTATTTTCAATCCTTCAATTTCAATTCCCAGTCAGTAATTTCACAAATCATAACAAATACTATTTTAAAATGAAGAAAAAACAATACCTTAATATCATAATTTTTTGAGCTACGGCGTTTTCAAAACATCAACCCTTCATTTTCACCCCTTTGAAGTGACTGACATCAACTAAAAGCTCCGGGGCACAACTAGACCTCAAATGGAGCCCATATACCAAATTTCATCAAAATCGGTCCATAGGAACCAAGGAAAGTGCGGACGAACAGCCAAATTTTTATTCGATTTTTGGATTCTACGTACTTTAAAACGTATACCAACAAATTTTGAAGGCATGGGGGGGGGGGGATAAAAAATTTCTTGGTCGATTCCAAAATTCATTATTGAAAATAAACCATATTGTGGGTCCCTTAGTTAATTCTCAGAATTAATGATCCAAATTTCAGGGCCTGATTATAGAAAAAATGGTGTACTAGCACATAAAGTTGTTGCAAATTAGTCGTGGAATAAGTCCCAGAAGTTTGGTTCATTACTTCTGGGACACTCAGTATACAGGTTGTTTTATACAGTACAATACAGTTATTATCTTCCAATCATTTATTGTTTTTTCTTTGCACAATACGGTTGACGTCTGTGAAAATGTACTTAATCTAAAAAAAAAAAAATTTCCTTCGCCTCATTTGTGCTATCCTTGTCATTCATTGCAGAACTGAAGATAGTACATCCAACGCAGAAGCTGCGTGGTGATAGACGTCAACGATTCAAGACCCCCATTGTTAGGAAGATGATTCCATTTCTAATCGGATTAAGGACAGCGGGTCCTCAGGTTATCGGATTCCCCAAGACGTTCACAATAGCGCGTTGCTGAACAATCAAGAAGAACAATGCGAGCGATGAGACAGCGGGAGTCTTCTTCAAGGAAAAATCAACTTCATAATGTATTTAGGTAGACTCGTACTCTCTAATGTTGGCTTTCGAAATCGAAAATGTGTAGTTGTGCAAGTTGTTTTGAGTTGGTGATTAATACTTTGGTACATCACAATACAAACAGCTTCAACACATATGGGGATTCTTCACTGCTTTGTAACCCAGTTCTGCCCTCCTTAGTAAAAACGTCCTATGTCCATTTTTCTAGTTTCGAGAAAATCGCGTTTTAGTTTCGGCTTCTGCGCCACCCAAACCATTGAAGCTTGAGATTTCGTTTTTTGACCATCACCTCAAGCTGACCAAAACGAAATCTCAAGCTTCAATGGTTTGGGTGGCGCAGAAGCCGAAACTAAAACGCGATTTTCTCGAAACTTGAAAAATGGACATAGGACGTTTTTACTAAGGAGGGCAGAGTAGGTATAGAAGTGAATAATAACTTTAATAAACTTCTAATTCCAAATCACCATCCCTATCAGTGTCGAAATCTACACATTATGCAGTCCAAATCGGACCAGAATTTGATGTAGAAATCTGAGATAATACCGACTGACTTGGAATTCGTCCAATGAGCTTCGAATACAGCACGATGACAAAACTTACGCAGTATCTACGGTGGTGAAAATGGCAAAGCCGTGTTCTTTGCAGTCCAGTGATCTATGTAGAAAAATAATAAACCTTTGTGAGATAATTTGCAGCGTTTTGCTTTTCGTACAGTTGCAAACACCGTATGGTTGCGTTCTACGCCGAGCTATCTTTGGAAAATGAACCGCTCGCGTGTATTAGCAATTCCTCAATATCCATTCAAACTCCAATACGTTCCTCTTAACATATGAGATCATTCACGAATACGATTGCTGTGTGCTCGTCCAGTAAAAACGGGGCATAAATTCAATCAAAATTTACTCCAAAACGTCAATTTCCATTTCATTTGGCGCTCATCTATTGAGCACGAACGGCTAATCTTTTCAAAGTACCAACTCCGAGAGCATCGAAGGACACGAAGCTCTGCTTTCTGACGTATTCAAACCACCACAAACCTGTCCAAACGAGAATTCGCTGCATCTATACTGCCGTGCTAAGCCAGAAAATCGTGACGTGAAAATTTGACCTAATTGAGTTATTGGTACCCCGGGGTTTTGGGGGTTGATTTCTATCGATTTTCAAAGTTTTAGAGTCGTATCTCTACTAGAAATACCTCAAACAAGTCTCCCGATTTTCGCATTGAGGCGTGTTAACTTGATTCTGCTAAGAAACTAGTCGCATCAGAGCGATTCAGAAGAAGAAAACTCGTATCTTGACACTGATACGGGAATCGGCCTTAGTATTTCGACGATACGACTTCTTGCATTCTGAATCGGCATGTTACAACTTTTTGCCTCTGAAAAACTCAGAATTTAGAGGTGACTACTTTTATACTTTATGTGAATCAACGTTTGTTTTTATTTTTTCAGCTGTTTTTTCTTACACTCTGAACAGAGATATGAAATACGAAATGGTTTCTTGATTTAAAGACAATTATAAAGTTTCGGAATTAAAATTTGCTTTGCATTCCAAAGTCTCATGGTTGCATATTCAGAACAGAATAGTCGTAACTACGGGTTTACGAGAGCTTAAACTAGTATCATCGGTTTTTGACAACTTACACTCAAGAATGTTTAATTTTGACTCCAGAAATCGATTCAGCTACTAATCTCTTTTAAGAAAAACCTTTACTTGTGGTAAAAGGAGGAAAAATAATCCCGTGAAAGAGTTATTTTGCCACGAAACCTATTAGGTCGTTTTCCCGAAAGTTGGGTGAAGTCAAGATACGACTTTCACGGGAGTATACTCGTTTCTCGCCAGTCAATGTTCGGTCAGTCAAAACGAGTCATTATTTCAATCAAAATTCACTCAAAACGTTATTTTCGCAATCCAACAGGTGCACTCGAAAATGTCAGTTCTTGCGATACTCATCTCCCGGCTTCTTCGGAGGCCTTGGAAACTTCCTTTTTGCCAGAATCTTCCACGGCTCGTTAGCCACGGTTCGCCGTTCCATCACATAATATTATTATGTCGTCCAACGGGTGCTCCCTTATTTCGGCGTAATCGGAGAAGGAACCATTTTCTAGTCGTTAATTTTTTTTCTTCTTCGCCCTTTGTTTATTATTTTTTGTTTATCCCGAGTTTTGTTTTTGTTTTGTCCTGAGGCTCCGCGGCAGTTGATCCGAAAAGGATCCGCGAAAGGGATCACGAGAGAATAACGTGCACAAGAGAGCCTGAGGTTGACCTTGAAGTAGACGTACTACACAACCGAAGCGGAACCACGACAGCCTCTACGAGCAACGAGAAAACTTTCTGGATCCACCCATAATGTATATTAATATCAATCAAGTGTTGGGAAATGAGTTGCTGTAAGCTCCTGATTCACTTATTACTGTAAATACTATTTATGTCCTAATCCTTTATATAATAGAAAGTAAAATAACATACACTTCTCTATAGTTTATTAAGATAGATATTTTTTAAAGTAATAATTTTTGTTTTCTTGGTCAACAATAGTTTTTTTCCTTTCTTCATGATTTAACTTATTAAAACATATTATACCTTTACGTATATAATTCAGTTGTGCTAATGTAGTTCGGTAGAGAGGTAAATTTATTACACATGACTCCTTTGATCTCGTATAAAGTTGATGATCAGGAGGTATAAAGTTGATGATCAGGAGGTAAGCATTTTCTCGCAGCATTTGCGATATGCAACTAACGTCCATCATACAAGAGAATGGCAATATTTTCATCTTTCTGAAGAGGGGCAGAGAAGGCGCTCGGTATCCAGAATGAGTCATTAAACGGATAATAGTTTTTTATGTTGAATTTATAGTCCTGTAAGCTGTGGGATATCCACCACTCCAGGTTGGAAGGCAATAGAGCAATATAGATGAGACCAGTGCATCATAAATCATCCGTAGGCCGTTCGTGTCAACTATAACTCTTAATTTGGCAAAGACGTATATTAACTTTTTCAATTTATTATTTGTTTCCTTTATTTGCCGATCCCATTTTAACTTTTCATCAATGAAAATTCCCAAATATTTCGCATTTTGCGCTTTTTCAATTTTTCCGCACTGTGTACACTGATTATAGTCTTTGCACTCTGGATTATGGACTCATTTCCCAACACGAGCTAATGCAGCTCATAGGGAATATTAACTTTTCCAATTTATGTTATGTACCTATTTAAAATGTTCTGTACCCTAATGGAAATAAATTAAAAAATATCACCATTTTGTGAAATGTGAAGAAAAATCAAACTATTGCAATGGGCTTGAAAATTCACATAAAAAATTGTTTGGAATTTTTCTCCATGAAAATACATTTTGGAACATCGTAGAACGATTTATGAAGCTTGATCTATGTGGGTTACTCACTGTCAATCCTGACAATAATTCAACCAAGAAACTGGTAAAAGAAATAAATTAAACGGATCTAAAATGCTAATAACGACAATATTTAGGGAGAGGATGAGTTAGTTACTGGATTATTAAACACCCCGAACGGGTCTAATTTTTTGAACATTTTTTTTTCTGAAGTTTGTTGATGATTTATAAAAATTTCTATAAAATCTTCAAGATTTCTGAGGTTATTTTAACCCTGAAATACTAACATGGATGCAGTTCCACCGATACTAACAATGCGCCTCTGAGGCGTACAATTTTCCAAAAGGCCTTCAAAAAGTCAGTTGACCACATCAGTATCTGTTATATTGCCCTAGTACATAGTATTGGAAAGAATTGAATTATATACTCCTGCTCAAAATTAGAGCACCACCATCTATTTCACCATCTATCCCCCTCTTTTTTCCTTTATCAAGTTTTTATGCATTTGCACACATTGTTTGCAAACATGGAAGGAAAAAGGTAACCAAGAAAGTCACAAATTCGAGGAAAAAATATGTTTTTGATAAATTAAAGAAAAATGTACTTCTTGTAGTAAAATGATAAAAATTGAAAATGTGAAAAAAAAAGTTTGAATTATGCCAGTTTTGCTTTTCAATACTTGGTTACCTAGCTCCTCTAGCACGGATGAGGTTGGTGCCTTCGACCCATGCTTCTAATCAAGTTTTGGACATCCTCCTGGGGAATATTGTCCCATTCCTCTTTCGCTGTTGTTCTAGCTGCTGAAGATTTTCTGATGGTGGATCTGTGGCTCGAATTATTCTTTTCAGCAAGTCCAAAACATGCTCTATTGGATTCATGTCTGGGCTCCTTGGTAGCCAGTCGAGGATACAAAATTTATAAGGGAAGAAGCAAAGAGACAAACGAAAAAATGGATGGTGGTGCTTTAATTTTGAGCATGAGTGTATATTTGAAAACAATTTCTTTCAAAAGTCAATTTCATCATTGGTGATGCGTTCAAAAAGTCAAATTTATTCACACTTTTGTCCCCCAATAAAATTGTGCATCTAATACTAACAAGGAGCCTCTCAGGCATATTGATTTACTTGCTAATAGATGACATGCCAAGAACAAGGCGCTGTTGACGGAAGGCAAACCCTTATTCTGAGGAATACCTGCGGTGTTGGCTGAGAAGAGGACGTCACGTGATTTCTCACTCATTCATATCAACTTATACGCCTGCAAGGCGCCTTGTTGGTATTTCAGGGTTAATCAATCAATCAATCAATATCTTTTATTTGTCAAAAACACGTAGTGTGTGAGCAATGGTCAGCTTTCTTACAAGAATTAAAATTAAACATTTGGTCACAAAAAAAAAAAAAAAAAAAAAAATACAACAATGGTATCAAATGACTAGGTAGGTATAACAATAAAACATGAAAAAACACCTAGGATATCAACACAGCGTCAGTGTGCTCAAGATCACCAAGAAATTCGTCGAAATTATAAGGAGCCAAACTGACGAGGTACTTGCTAATACGTGCCTTAAAAATGCCGATCGGAGCATTTCGCAAATTCATGGGAAGGGCGTTGAAAAATTTAAAACCCCACCAGGTGGTACCATTACATGTAGTAGCAAGTCGATGGAACGGGATACAAAGATTATTTTTGCTACGAGTGGAGTAACCGTGATCTGGAGTATGGAAAGACCCAATATTCTTCCTTACATAACATAGTCTTTCAAGGATGTAGACAGCGGAGATAGTTAGAATTTCCAGTTCTTTATAAGCTGATCTACAATCCTCCTGGTAACTCACACCAGCTACGACTCGCAAAGCCTTCCTTTGGCTAGAAAAAATGGTGGAGGATGCTGCAGAATGCCCCCAACTGAGGATGGCATATACAGCTCTGCTCTGGAAGCAGGCATGAAAAGCTGCCGTGACAGCCGAAAATACTTTTCAAATTCCACAATTACCTATGGCATTATCAGCTCGAATTCTGAAAAAGTGGACTGAGGTGATTTTTTCAATGTAAGTACCCTTCAAATCGTGATGAGCCTATTTTGGGACGATACACGTAAGACCGACTCCTCAATCGTGTTGCTGTTTGTCAACGGAAAACCATCAACATAAATATCCAGTTTCATTTTTTGTTCCTCTCATCTCGAATTTTTAGTCCAACCAATGTTATTCTGTAATAAGAAAACTAGCAGCGCGTAGTCTGGGAAATTATTGTAGAGCTACCAACACTGAGAACGAAAGGTCAGCGTGGGAACTTCCTGCTTTTAGTACCCGCTAATGCATAGATAGAGGGAGTTTATCACGAAAGTGTCCTTGAGATGATCCACTATTAATAATTATTTCAATTTGAAACATTTAAGATTCTTCAACAGGTTACTCTAAATTTGGCAAATCTCTGCAAATGAATTGAATTTGAGAATTTTGCTTTTCGAGGTCCTCCTGTGTCGATTTATTAGTAGTGTCTATCTGATCACTAGGGATGGCAACGATATATCGATATGTTACGTTTGATATATCGATATAGAGAACCAATATTATTGGTCAATATCGATATATTTACCTATATATCGCGACTTGTTTTCAACAAGTAAAAATTAATATCAAAATGAATAGATGAAAAGGGACACTTGTACATGTAAAAACATCAAGTAATTTTATTCCTAATTTTGTAGGTACCTACGTGATGGGTTGATTTCAAACTGTTGGCTTCAGCTCAAACATGATGGTTTACACTACAGTGGCGCTCAAGTCTCAATTATTTGACTTCAGCCAACAGTAATGGAGGCGCGTCCAGATTAAAGCAATACTTATACGAGTTGAAGCAATTTATGAATTAATGGCGAGGATGTCTATGATTTTTAATATTATGTTTTAGGACCCCTGAGGGTAGTTTATCCCCAAATTTGCAACCCCAAAAACAATTTGCTACTGACGTAGTGCTCTGACAACCATGAAATTTTCGCACTTTTTCAACTAGGTATGATAGTTTCGATGATTCATACCCAGTAAATTTCAAAGCAGGTTGAATACTTACTTCAACCGTTTTTCCAATTAGATCTTTCGATATGTCGAGCATATCGATTTATTTCTTCCAAAATGATGTTTGTATTGCTTTAAAAAGTAACAATAACATAACAATAACACAATAACAAAACACAACAATAACAGAAGCACTATAGTAGTTTTCTGTTGGGTGAGGGGACACAGCCACTTGAGAGGCAATGTAGCGGCAGATAACGAAGCTAACGAAGCGATCATGCTACCACAACCAGAATCTTTTCCATATTTCCCACCAACTGATCTCAAGCGAGCCATAACTGTAACAATAAAAAATCAATGGAAAACGGACTTTAATGTATATCACGGAGGAGAAAAGTACAAGCAAATATTCCCTCAAGCTAGTAGTCTACGACCCTGGTTTAACCAGGTGATCTAAATAAGACCCAAAGCATTCTACAGGGCAGTTACGAAACTCCGGAGTGGACATAGCTGCTCGAACCCCCACCTCTACAGAATGAATATCGTAGAATCGTCGTTGTAGAGCCTGTGGGAACGAAGAGGAAACACACACATAGTTTTGGTATGTCCCGTATACCTACATGCACGAAAGAGAAACCCTTCTACACAAGCTTCAGACGCTGGTCAGCAGTCCTTTCAACCTGGACACTATCATATCAACAGAATTCGTGGAAGTGTACGAAATTATCTTTGAATTCCTTCAAAATGTAAATGTTAAACTATAAATAATTACTTACTATCCTTACAATAATTGTTAAACACATACAAATGTACTCAAAGTATAACTATAAATATTAAACTGTAAAACACAAGTAAATATTGTACATAACATGTAACGGCTGTATATTGTAAATAAAGCAAAAAATTAAAAAAAAAATAATAAAAATATAAAAAAAATTAAAAAAAGTTTTGAATCACGTACTTATCTATTTCAACAAGTTAGATCTTCCGATATATCGAAATATCGATTTATTTTCTCCGATACATCGTAGGTATCGATATCTCATTGACGAAATATCATTTGATCAGTATATCGATATATTTCATTCGATATGCCATCCCTACTGATCATCAACACGAAAAACTAGAATTTCAATCAGCTGCCAAAGTTTAGAAGGCAACTTTGTAAATTCCAGCGTTGAAAAGCCGTGGTGAAGGCGTGCCAGGTGAGTGAGCAAGGTCAGAATGAAGCCATCACAAGATGCCTGTTGTTTAGGTCGGCAGTGTCTTGAGTTAGATCACCTCAGTTTACACGCCTTCCTGGTCTGTTCTTTGGGTTCTCCCACTCGTTTTTCTAGAGTAGACAACCGCATTCCATCGGCTTCGAGTTGTTGATGGAGCAATAAAGTGTTGCAAGGTATTAATATTTAACGGTTTCGAGCTACCGCGTACTATGCCCTATAAAAGAGGGTATGAACTTGGAGCTAAGAACATTGATTGATCACATAACCTACCCTTCCTTATTGACATTGGGGTCATCCTATCCTATTTCTTACCGCTGAGGGTCATGAAAAATTGTGTTACACGAAAAATATGGCGGTGGCAAGAAGTTCACGTTTGCGCATGCGCAGTGGCCACCATTAGTCCGGCGGTGATGATTTTCATATAGGACCATCTACATGCCAACCCAAACAACACCTCATCGAAATCGGGTAAGAAATGTAGAAGTTATGGCTGTGGCAATGATTTCATGACAGACAGACACGGAACCTGTTTGAAAATTCACAAACCGTCAAGTTGGGTGGGCTATATAGCTTCTCCACGGGAAATAAAACTGGACTTCTGCACATTATCGAATTTTTGCTGCGACTCTAGCGATCATAAATAGAAGGTTCTAGTTCTCAGATCGCTCACCTTGAGTATCGGAGGCTGGTTTTTTCTCTTTTCTTTCATTAATGACACTTAATTTTGCCCCACTTGCTTCACCATCTGTCTCCGTTGTTACCTCACAGACAGTTCGGCTTCCGTGTTGAACATTCCTGCTCACAATATCTAGACACTGAGGCTTTCGACAAAGTGCAACACGAGGTGAAGGTTAAACACCACCTATCACATACGTTTTACAGAATTGTCCAATCTTACCTGACAGGTCATACGTAAACTGTGAAATTTGGAAATTCCATTTCTTCTTCTAGGAGTCTCTGGTGTTCCTCAGGGAAGCGTTTTGGGGCCATTCTGTACCTAATTTTTTCATCTGACCTTCCACCACCAGATGCTGCGGTCACAGAGCAATTTGCAGATTACATCACAATCTTAGTAACAGAAACTTCAATGGATACAGCAAGCGACCAGGTCAGGAGAATCCTGGATGGACCCACGTGGAGTGTTAAGATGAATGTAAGTAAATTCTCTGGAATGGACATGGAAATTCCAAAAAAATTCCAAAAGACATGGAAATTCCATGTCTTCCTCTAGGAGTCTCAGGTGTTCCCCAGGGAAGCGTTTTGGGGCCATTCTGTACCTAATGTTTGCATCTGATCTTCCACCACCAGATGCTGCGGTCACAGAGCAATTTGCAGATTACATCACAATCTTAGTAACAGAAACTTCAATGGATACAGCAAGCGACCAGGTCAGGAGAATCCTGGATGGACCCACGTGGAGTGTTAAGATGAATGTAAGTAAATTCTCTGGAATGGACATGGAAATTCCAAAAGACATGGAAATTCCATGTCTTCCTCTAGGAGTCTCAGGTGTTCCCCAGGGAAGCGTTTTGGGGCCATTCTGTACCTAATTTTTTCATCTGACCTTCCACCACCAGATGCTGCGGTCACAGAGCAATTTGCAGATTACATCACAATCTTAGTAACAGAAACTGCAATGGATACAGCAAGCGACCAGGTCAGGAGAATCCTGGATGGACCCACGTGGAGTGTTAAGATGAATGTAAGTAAATCCTCCGGAATGGACATGGAAATTCCAAAAAAATTCCAAAAGACATGGAAATTCCATGTCTTCCTCTAGGAGTCTGAGGTGTTCCCCAGGGAAGCGTTTTGGGGCCATTCTGTACCTAATGTTTGCATCTGATCTTCCACCACCAGATGCTGCGGTCACAGAGCAATTTGCAGATTACATCGCAATCTTAGTAACAGAAACTTCTATGGATACAGCAAGCGACCAGGTTTGGAGAATCCTGGATGGAACCACCCAATGAGAGTTAGGGTGAATGGAAGTAAATCCTCTGTATTCAGCTGCCACACACAAGCTATCACCGCTCTCACTAAATGGAGCTACCGTCGCTGCTATTTCACAAGTTCTTAGACTTGCTTCATTAGACCTAGAAAGGAGAACATGGGTGGAACATACCAAGTACTTCAGAACTAAGGTACGACAGAGAGTAGGACAGCTGAGAAGTCTCCTTCATCAAAAGTTCCATTTTCACACTCAACAAAGAGATTATTGCACCTATGGCTTATCTGACCCAGTTGGTAATGCTCCAGCGGATTGTAGGGCTCACCGGTAGTTGACATCAATAGGATACATGTGAACCTGAACCGAGTTCTGAGATTGATCACAGGAACTCCCTGGTATGTGAAAAACCCCACTCTGCATAATGATCTCCAACAGTCGCGGAGGTTATAAAAAAAAACTATTTATAACTAAATTCGTCAATGACCGCTCACAGCAACCAATCAGCAATTTTCTGTGTCTGTGAGGTTCACTGGATGGATCTTAATAATTTCATAGCCATCGAAATCTTCGAGATCCCTCAAACCCCTCAAACAACCTTGAAATTGTACCAAACAGACCTACATACAAAGAAACTCCAAAACAAAATTCTTCAGAATGCTCAGAAACGCAAAGTGGAAGCGGAGAGGAGGACGCTAATTCTTTTGATCTACCTCAACAAAGCTTCCATGAACACAAGTTGGGTAATAACATTTTTTAAAGTTCAGATAACAAAATGCCCATTGGAACACGTAATTTTCGTTTTTCACGTTTTCAATTGGTATTCGATCAATTAAGTGGAGTGTTCTTAGGATTATAGCTGTCAAGAAATACTCAGGTTTTTATCTAAATCGCTGACTGACTGGTCAAAGAGTGAACTATGGGAAAATGAAGGATACATTCGAAAAATGTGGCGGCAGACGAGAACGGAGAAACATGAGTTGGAAGGATTGCGACTGTGTTGCGGGTAGGCTGTTCACGTCTCATTAGCAAAAGCGCCTGCAACTCTAATAGAATGCGCGTGTCGTAAGTCGACCTTGTTCCAAGTCACGATGTTCTGTACCTTTACCTTTTGTACCCTCAACAATGTGGTTGCCAACTTTATCTGCAAGTTTGGATGAAGAGTGGATGTGGCAGCTCGAAGAAGGAACGAATACCGTCTGAGGGTGTTGAAAAATATCCCCTTAGACCGTAAGTAAAGTCGATCTTTCACGTTATAAGACCAGAAATTACTTACGAAATCTGCATTGTACCTACTATAGACGCTCGATAGGATCTGAGAAGGTAAAGAGGAACGGATCCTGGCGAAAAAGCATAAAACTGGTGCAATTAGTCAACAAAGTCTTTCAATCAGTTTTTGAGCCCTTTCAGGAGCCTCAGTCATTGATCTCACCAGAGCAAACTTCACCTGGTTTATTTATTCACTTATAAACGACAACACTTAGGTATAAGGATCTAGGATGCGCCCGCTGCATGTACGAGTATGATCACTAGATCTTCTACCAGTTATGGAGATAACCACCGTTTTCGCTGGGTGAATGAGTTTTTGACATTTCATGTCTTTGCTTTGGCACATGAACTGAAAAATCGTCACGAAAACTTAGCAAATCTTGCTCACGCGACCAATAAATAAAATAGACTCACTGTGTTGCGTAGAGAACAATCAACAACCTTAAATTTTGCTTTGGCACATGAACTGAGGTGGAGGAATAACCAAACATTTTACCAACTTTTGATTCATCTGAGCTTTCATGAAACAAATTTACACCGTCAACTTTTCTGCAGTTTATTGTGTTTCGTTTGTAAAACTGAATTAAAATCACTTAACAAAACAAGAGTTTCCCAATTATGATTTACTCCCCCTTTGAGTACCTATTTTCGATCTTACTCTTAATACAAGCATAAAAAATGTAGAAGAAAGGAAAATCCATTTGAGGAAAACAGATTTAGGAACGCACATACTTATCTCGAAAAACTAATTAACGGTTTTTGTGAATTTTCAACTCAGTGCCATGAAAAAGCTCATTCCTTCGATATTAATGGGTTTAGGAGGCTGCGATTGGTCTCATTCTCCTCTGGGGTGTCCCCCCTACAAAGTAAAGGCCCGAGAAAATTTTTTTTAGCCTTTATTTTTTTTTCAAGTGGCAAAATGTAAGGGAAAACCCGAAGAAAAAACGTCGAGAACCGGTGTTTTTTGATACGTTTTGTGGAAAATAGGGGGTTTAACACAGTTTTACTTAAAAACTAAGTACATATTCGGATTGTACATGAAATTTCCTATAATTCTGAGTACTTTTTGAGGAGATTTGAGCAAGATGAGTTTTCACTAAGAAATGAAGAAAAGTGAGAACTAGAAAAATCTTAAAACTAGCTATATCTTGAAAATCCGACAAAAACAAAAAAAACTGACGTCAGATTCGGATTCAGCGCACCAAATACCATAAGAAAAGTGGTGAAAGAACGAGGCAGCTAGACCACCCCTAAATTTTGTAATCTAGTGTAATTAATTAAAGTGTGCTCACTATAGCAACCCTTGTCTCCAAATCCTGAAAACAATAATCCGACGACCATGATCAATTGGAAAAAAAAAATCTGAAAAATTTGTAATCTTCAGAACCTCAAGACCCTTCTAGGCCTATAAAACCTATTAAATAGGCCTAAAAGGGTTTTAAATTTTTTTTAAATGGTCAAAATATCACCAATTTTTTCGAACAGTGAGCAAAACTTTATGTTTCTGGCTATGATTTCATGTTTTTATGCATTGCTTCTGTATAAACCTGGAAGCTCGATGAATTCGCTTTTCTAAACAGAAAAATATCTGAATTGATCCATTACTAATAATAGTGTCAGATCCAAAAGGCTCCAGGAGTGCTGGAAATTGGGTCAAGCAGGTGCACCCTAGATCTTTATAAATCATCAACAAAACCGTTGTTTTCAGTATACATTAAATGTATAATTTAAAATTTTTAAAGTATGCTTATTTTTACGAAATGTATTTATGTTTGTACTAATTTATTCTTTACAAAACCAATTCAAGTTTCTTCTTTCCCAATGAAATGAACATCAATTGAAAAAATGCGTCGCTTTTAAGGAAAAACTATTAAATTGTTTGAGGTGTTTCGAAAAATATCGATGAAGAGTAGTTGATAGGAATATAATGAAAAAACTAAATTCAAAATTAAAAAAAAAAATCAAAAACCTCTACCTTTTTCAAGGTGCATGTTTTAGCAACGATCTACAACATTGAGAAAGTTATTTAAAGGCTTGTTGCCAACTTTCCTCCATGGGCTAGTCCCCAATTTTGGGTGTACTTACCTAAACCTCTCATTATGAACAATATCTCACCTTTGTTATGGGCTAGCCCTCAACATCCCTCTTATTAATACGCACGACCTCTGAAATAGCTCATCAGGCTGGTGGTGGTCAACCAATGGCAGAAACAGTTACATCAAGTAGTTGGAACCTTCCCAAACCCCAGTCAAGGTTGCAGTTAGAACCTTGTCGAACCACACTAGGCTGGTAGCTTCAACCTCGTCTAACTAAATGGCCCGTTTAAACAATGGACGCATATAAATATCATGTATTACTTGGCTCACACAAAATCCAAGTGATACCTTCTACCAGATGATCAAAAAATCTACCATATATATTCAACTCTTTGGCTGAAGGGAACGTTCGCTCAAGTAACAAGCAGAACAACGCTCATCGAAATTGTTGGTATCCATTTATGAAACATTGTGATACCCATGGATTCCGCCAAAAACGAAAATTGAAGGTTTTTGGGGCAAATAATGACAAGGTAGTTACTGACCACATGAAGGTCAATTTGAGTATTTGGCTTTGGATTTCAAAGCCTTTTTCGGGACACTCCTTATTCCTTCAACATCCGAAAAAATCCGTTTAATGACCCTCATTGAACGGCAAATGACGAATTGGAGCTCGTTCGTTTGACCTTATTTCGACAAAAACCCATAAGCGAGAAGTAGGATTAACAATTCCTTATGAATTCGGAAGGCTAACTGTTCCACCTTCCCTTTTCAAAATTACCGTGGAAGGCAACCTGCGGGGGCATTAAGGACCATAATCAACAAACATCGTTAGCTAATAACAATTTCCTGCCGTCGATCGGTTCCCTAGCGTCTCATTCGCATTCAAATCAAGTCAAAGGCCGCGTTAAGGTCTAGAGGGGAAGCAACTACAAGGTTTTTATGGGTTAAGGTGAAGTTGAGGTGGTCGTGAGAGGTGATTTTTTTCCTTTAGACGTTTTCGCACCTTGAAGAACTGAAGAACTGATGTTGAAAGAAAGGTCTGTGTTTTACGGGATGACTCACTCAGGTTGTCCTCTTCAGTTGTGAGTGACTCACAATAACAACCTTTGGATTTATATTGTGTCCGCATTCATACCTAGATAAAATAAGTATATTCTGTGTCCCCGCAGGTAATTTCCGTTTATTTTGGCTAATTGTTTTCAACAATGAACCTTTGGAATCGACCAAAAAAAAAAAAAAAAAATTTTAACCCCCCTTAAAATTTGTTGGTTTACGTTTCATGGTACGTAGAATCCAAAATCGAATAAAAATTTGGCCGTCCGTCCGCCGTACGCGGCACTTTCCCCACTTAGCATTGACCGATTTTGATGTAATTTGGTATGTAGGCTCCATTTGGGGTCTAGTTGTGCCCTGAAGATTTTGGTTGACGTAGGTCACTTCTAAGGGTTGAAAAATAAGGTTTGAAATTTTAAAAACGCCCTAACTCAAAAAAATTTTGAAATAAAGTTATTGATTTTCCATCAATTTAAGATAATATAGAATTTTTAGATTTTTTGATGTAGGACAAACCGTTCGTTCTTTACGAGAATTTAAGGGTTGGACTCACGATAAATCAGAAACACGAGTGTGAATCGCAAAAGAGGCCTAATCTCCGTTCAAATCGCACTGCGAGTTCACAAGGGGCGTTTTACAAAAAGGGCCCCTTGTACCTCATTTTTGGAAATTACACTGTCGGAACCGCAAAACCAAGATCTACACGTTGGTACTACTGGATTTTTGATACCTCCATCCGTTACCGAAAGAGAGCACTATAAGCCCTTATGGGATTTAGAGAAACAAAGGAAAAAGTTCATAACCAAAGGGCGCTTCATGAGACCCTCAGTTGGTCGGTATGAACATAATATGTTCACGATATTATCATTGTATGAACATGATATTATCATGTTCGGGTAGGAGGCCCCTTGTGCCCTGAGTTTCCTGTGAAGCGCCTTCTTCTCAAAAAAAAATATTCAACTTTTTTCTCATGTGAATGGGCTCAACTTGATAAAGCAAGAAAACACAAGAGGCACTTTTACAAATTCCAACCTTTTTTTTTCAGTGATTTTACGTCTTTCTTCCTATATTATTGGTTGGATCCGATTCAGTTCTTAGTTCCATCAATATAACACTAAATTCTCAACAGAATGCGAAAAAAAAAATATATAATAAAAATCTAGCTAAAATAGCAGTGACACAATTGAGTTGGGAAAAAAGTAAAATCTTCAAGCGTGTTCTACTCGTAATTTTAAAACTTTTATAAGCGCCCCTTGAGAACTCGCAGTGCGAAATGTTTTTCTTCAAGTTGGTTGTTGGTAAAGCCGTGTTCTTTGCAGACGAGTGATCTATATAGAAAAATAATAAACCTTTGTGTAATAATTTGTAGCGTTTTTTTCCCCGTTTTTGTTAGAACCTTGGTTATGATCTCTGAAAATCCCACACTACTAGGAAAGGACGGTAGAAGTGTTTGATATTATATTTTAGTAGGTACTTCTTACCACAATGGCGCGGGAACTTCCCCTTCCTACCCTAAAGATTTCCTAATCTAATTTTCGAGGACGATAAAACTTTGTCCAAGAAAGGTAGAGGAACGTTTGACTTGTTGACAACATCAAAAATCGGCAGTCATAAAATGGATCGATAATTGTTTCCGTTTTCTATTCAGTTCTATTGGGTTAGTTTATGAATTTATTACACAATTTTTAATAAAAACATCATTCTATTTCACGTTTATTTTCAGTTTTAGGTCCATCCATAAAGATCTAATGCATCCTGCAGGATGTGTATATTGTGGTACCTTGACAAAGGTCCTCCAGGATACAAATTTAAATTTCCATTAAACAAATGCTAAACGTTATTTTTTTAATAAAACAGAGCTACTTCAGCTCTTTTAGTGTTCAAATACATACGATATCCAATTTTCAATCAAAATCTCCGACTGAGACATTAAAGGGTTAAATGAAATTAGTCCTTCCCGTATGAGACATGTTTCTACATAACTGAATACTGTTTCTGTGCTGTAACTGAAATTTATCTTTCGAAGTTACAGCAGGCACGACGACTTTATGACAAAAAAAGCCTGCCAAGTAGGTGTGGCACATAGTACTCCAGTGGAAGACAGTTCAGGCAGAATTTATTACAGCGCTTGCGCAAGAGTTCCAATCTCCTTGCAATGAAAAAAAAAAATCCCTTAAACTTCTATTAAACAACAGTGGTACTTTTTTTTTTGTACGAAAAATCCGCCTTTTGATTTTTTAGAATTCAAATCCTTATTTTGTGACGTCTTGCTGCAATAACTGATATAATATTATTCATTAAAAATATTATATTATTAAGCGATTTTATCTCACTTCTTCCTCACCGCCGGGAGTTACAGGTAGACAAAACGTTACCTCGAATAATATTCAAGTCCCATTCAGTCGTCGAATGCAATAAGGACATCCGAATCGGCCACAGAATGCGAATTACCACTAAATACCACTGGAGCTCCTTCGATTTGATGAATTTGCATAGAACCCATCAAACATTTCGGTGATTTTCCTCAATTCTTTGTCTATTTCGACCCAAAATTTCCGCATTTAGAACCAACCGCAATGCCATAAGTGGGAACAAACAACTCACGTCAATCCCACTGTTTTTTATACAATTATTTTCAGCAACTTGAAACGGCGTTATCTCCTTAATCCGAACATGACGGAGGGATTAACAAGCCAATCTCTAAGTGGCACGTTCGCCGAGGCGTTAGGATCGACATAATGACTACGTGAAACGAGTTTACCGATTAAACGAGCTGGTTATCCCATAAATGGAGAGTTAACCTACAGGTACCTATGTAGATCATGTAAAAACGCTGCAAAGTATTACACAATGGTTTATTATTTTTCTATCCTGATCACTCGTCAGCAAAGCCACCAACCATCCAACATGAAGAAAAACCTCGATCGCATTTCGGCCAGCTAAAATTTGAACGGAGATTAGGCCTCTTTTGCGATTCACACTCGTGTTTCTGATTTATCGTACGTCCAACCCTTAAATTCTCGTAGAGAGTGAACGGTCAAAAATTGTGGTTCTGAATAATTTAATTTTCACCTTCAGAGTTCTTGATGGTCTCATTCAATTCTAAAAATTAAACAAAAATTTAGATTGGAAAAAACTACACCTTTATTTCGAAATGTTATTTTTACCCCATAAAATTGAGTGTCAGCAACCAAAAGGCACAAATAGATTCCAATTATGGCGTCGTTAACGTCAACATTATTTTTTTGATTCCATTTTCGGATTCTACGTGTGGTTTCTAGTGAGGTGAATTAACACTCTCACGTGTTAATTGCGTTTGTATTTCGATTACTTCGTGGCCTCATAACAAGGTAGAACCGTCTGGTTAGATCGCAGCTACTGTTAGCAAGATAGCAGAACCGGAAACGGGTAAAGCACGGAGGTGAAAGTTCCCGAGGCGAGTGACAATGGAACATCACAAGTGGGTAAATGTGGACCAAGGCTTCGCTACGCGACTATTCGCGACCGTCCAAAAAAAATTAAGTGGTGGAAGTCGTGCTACATAACCTCTTCTTTATGTGAAGCACATCATGGGGTCGTTTACAAAGCAGTTTCACTTTCATCCTGATTAAGTAGGTACTTACTCAATTCACAAAATAGAATTTCAACAAGGAGTATACCTTGATACTGGTAATCCAAACATACCAATCGTCAGCGAGAGTGCTTGAGCAAATTTTCTAATTCCACCTCATTTCCGACATTATCCAAGGTAGAAATGAGGAAGGAGGTAGAAATGAGCCTTTGAATAGGTCCATTCTCTCGAGTAAACCAACAATTTTCGGTGTTTTTAACCTCCTATCACGACTTTTTCCATGAATTGGAGGTAGAAATGAACCTTTGAAGAGGTCGATTCTCTCGAGTAATCCAACAATTTTTGGTGTTTTCAACCCTCTATCACGACTTTTTCCATGAATTGGAGGTAGAAATGAGCCTTTGAAGAGGTTGTTTCTCTCGAGTAAACTAACAATTTTCGGTGTCCTCAACCCTCTATCACGACTTTTTCCATGAATGGGAGGTAGAAATGAGCCGTTGAAGAGGTCGACTATCTCAAGTAAACCAACATTTTTCGGTGTTTTTAACCTCCTATCACGACTTTTTCCAAGAATTGGAGGTAGAAATGAGCCTTTGAAGAGGTCGACTTTCTCGAGTAAACCAACAATTTTCGGCGTTTTTAACCCTCTATCACGACTTTTTCCAGGAATTGGAGGTAGAAATAAGCTCTCTGTCGGGAAAGTTCAACATTTTTATTTCTTTCCAGTGCAGTTACCGATGTGCTTATTATCCCTATCGTAGTACAACTTTTAAATTCTTCAACATAAATCAATATTCTCACGATCATGTTAATGTGTTCACATATTAACGAACACGATTGGGAAGTTGTTTGTGATTTTGTTTACAATTTCCCTCTTATTTCGCACATCGCGCCTCGTACTGACCGGATCTTGAGCTCAGAACCTAACCGCTCTTCATTCATTATCATAATAATTTACCCACCATTGTACCTTCTGGACTCCATTTGAAATAATGAGTAAAAATGACTCGCGCAACAAATAAAGTTTTGTCAAAAAAAGTGTTCCCCCATCGGAATATTAATGGTGAACGAGTTCGAATACAAATTAACAGGTATGTTAATTATGTTGCCAAAGGTTGACAAACAAAGTTTGTCTTTACTGATAAGAACTTATGGTTTGGCTCGTATCGTTGTTGTTGATTACTACTCGAACATATATGATATACCTAGTCGGTAATTATTCCACTTTATTGGGTTTGCACGGAAAGATATCACACGAACCAAGGTATAATCAAAAGAACGTGTCTGAATGACAAATTTTCTGAATTCCGGGAAAAGAAAAATAGTTCAGAAATTCGTGGGCTTGTATTGACCTCCGAGTAACGGAGACAACTTGGTGCCAACAGTTCAAACCGGAGATCGTTTTAAAGAGAGAAGGACGAAAATCGGTTCAGCCGTACAGCTTGCACGTCAAACGAACCAAAAAAAGACACTTGAGTTTTTGTCAACAAGTTATATATTATTTTCAGAACTTGTGCGGAATGGTGATAATAATATTCATAACTGTAATAAAGACAATACATTTTTCTCAATTTTTATTTATTACCAAAGAAGTTTTCTAAAATCGGAATTTTTATGGATTTTACGTTTTAGACCTCTTTGGGCAATTTGTTCCAGTTTCTGTTTATCCGTCGTTCTATCTGTGTTGACTCCTAAGTCCCAAGCGAGACTACACGAAATTATGATTCAACTATTGACTGTCTTGGACCAATATTCGGTGACTACACTATAATGCTGCTATTATTATAATTTTCCCAAGATCTGTAAATCCAATTTGATTGAAAATTTTGATGCCGTCCTGGTACCTACTAAATTGTGCTGAAAGCATTTATACATAGAACATTTCGTGGTTACTATTTTAACATGGAACATGTTTTAGCTGTGAGCTAACTCGCTAAAAAGGTCACGAAATTGTGTTACGGAAATAGCAACCCCCCCCCCCCTATTTTTAATGCATTTTTGATATGTTGCTAGGAATAATATAACTTTTCTTTTATCCAACCTACTGAAATCGTTTACCAGTCATTGAAAAGCTATTGATTTATCCAACATTTTATTCCAACTCACGTTGCCAATTTTTCCCCCCTTACCCTATTCATAAGGGCTGGACACGCCAACAAGCAATTATTGAGAAAGCATATTAGATCATTACATCTTACATAGTTAATACGTACCTATTGCATTATCACAGCATATTACATTATTATAGGTAGGTAACGAAGTATTTTTTAATGGATTTTAGACATGTTGCTAGGGATAATATAACTTTTGTATTCTGCTCTAAATTTGGCTAAACATGTTCCATGTTTCCATAATTTACGCCGTGGGCGTTAAGTAGATAGCGAAGCGCCTTCCCCTGGTGTGTATAAACCCTCTGTTGGACTCTCAGTGTAGAAAGAGTCTGACAGACACGCAGCAACCATAAAGTTGTTTTTGAGACACATGATGGGTTTATTAATACATTTTTCGTCATACCAACATTTTATTAGTTCCCAAATAGTCTATGGGGGTCTCAAGAAGTCTAATTTGGATTGAATTCCAAAAACTATGGTCTACGATACCCAACATGCGAATCCGAGTTCACTCCTCCCCGTGCTCCTGCTACGGTGCCAGTCTAGTGTTCACGTCCTGGCACCATGGTGGCACCACTAATTAGTTCCATGATGGCACAGAGAATACTTAATTTAAGGAAATCCAGAGCTATGTTCATAATGTCTCCTCAATTTCTTAGTTTGGGTATAAAAAGTAAGCTATAAAGGAACCAAAATATTGAAAAAACGGATATTTTGTGAATACTATCCCTCCACTCACCTGCCCCCCACGCTAATATTCTGATCATTCGAAGTCATCTGAACAAAAATTAATTTCGCAAATCGGTTGGAAATTGAGGCAAAATTATGCCCAAAAACGTACGTTTTTTGGGTAGTAACTGTGTATGAAGTGTTTGAGGGATACGGTGGTTTTCAGAAACTAGGGAACAAAGAACTTTTCGTGGCGATTATATCACAGCTGAAGGTTTGAAATGGAACCTTCTATAAAGGTACTGAGCGCCAGGGATATTCAAGTTGCTCACTGCCGTCAAAATACTTCATTGAAATTCCCCTCGTGTCTGTCATGACATTTTATACACACCGGGGGTTAAATATGTTTTCAGCCTTAAGGGTAGTTACCCCAGTGGTTTTTTTCTTCAAAATAATCAAGTAGTATTAAATACATATTATTTAGTTGGAAAACACAAATTTAATAATTCAAGTGTCTAGTAAATAGCTTGAACGGTTTACTGCAAGATAATTGAAACAACGAAAGTTACAGGATGATGTACTTAGGATGATTTACTTGTTGCTTTTGATAGGTACAACCTGAGTTGGATATGAGCAATGGAGATTCGACGGAGAGAAAGTTGAACATCATAGAGTTAATAGGTAAGTTCCACATTATCAAGCACCATCGCTGAGCCGTATCGAACATATTGACCCCTCATCGATTAGTCAACTGTGGTTTCGCAGGATGAAACTGTAGAGGAACAAAACATAAGTCACGGTTGCGTGCGTGAGGCTTTGGACCGTCAAAAAGTGAAAATCAAAATAGAAATCGTTTTTCGGGTGAAAACGTTTGTCGGACGGAAACGCGTTGGCGGGGATTGTGTCAGAGGGCAAACCTTATAGGAAGAGAATGTCATTAGGTATTTCTTCTAGAAGTCGTGACTATTATACCCGTTGGATGGTTTGATAGTCGAAGAGTCGATCCGGTAGCAGCCGGTTTTGAAATGCTATTATACGACTGCAAAGACTATCACTATAGGAATAGATGTATAGACAGATAGATAGATATATTTGGCGCCATTTTGTTCACTTACACAATAATATAAATGCATGAAGGGATGCGATTTGCTCAAGGAATCAATATGAAACGTCGATGAAGTGTCATTTATTTGATTCAAATGTATAACTACCATCTATTCACAAGTTTCTGTAGATAGACGGTACAGAAACACTGGATTTTTCATGTAAAACACACGTTTTTTGACATTCAAACTTCATTTACTCTTCCAATGTGAATGTTAAGAAAAAAAATTGATAGACCGTTAAAAAGCTGACAATTTGAGCATGTTTATTCTCCGAAGAGCGCCCATCGAAATGGGCAGGGATTCTCAGTGAAAACTTTGGTCGAAGAAAGCCAAGTTAAAAAAAATTTTAAAGTTTGCTTTTTGACTTCATTTTTTGAAACTATTTTATTGCTGAAAGATTTTGATTTTGCACTAGGTAGCTTGGGAATTTAACGTTCTTTCTCAGACTTGAATCAGTCAGATTTGAATTTTCAGGAGAAATAAGGAAGTTATGACCAAATCAGTGTCGTGAGGTCGATAAAGCGAAAAAAACTTTAAAGTGAAAAAAAAATGAATTTTGAGTGGTTTAAAAGAAAATTGCTATGAGATATCTTTTGTTGGAAATACCTTGTAGAATCGAACCCAGAAGTTATGTCCATCTTGAGTGTAGACACCCTGTATAATATGTAGTAGTAGTAGTAGTAGCAAGTAGGCGTAGTAATCAACATTGTTCAGGACTTTTTCAAAAAAATTTTATCAAAACTTTTTACAACTAATCGAAAATATCTCATCCACAGAGAGTGGTTAGAAATTCATCATTCAAGTGTGAGCGTCGCTAAGGAGAATACTTTGAAGAGGATATAAGTAAGTTAAGTAAAGTTCACTTACTTATATCCCCTTCAAAGTATTCTTCTTAGCCACGCTCACACTTGAATGATGAATTTCTAACCACTCTTTGTGGACTTATCAATTTTTTGGCTAATTTTGATATAAAGGTATTGTTTTTCCATCAATTTAAGATATTATAGAATTTTTTGAGACCACGCGGAGCTCTGTTGGACAAACCGTTCGTTCCCTACGAGAATTTAAGGGTTGGACTTACGAAAATCAGAAACACGAGTGTGAATCGCAAAAGAGGCCTAATCTCCGTTCAAATTTTAGCTGACCGAAATGCGATCGATGTTCTTCTTCAAGTTGGTTGGTGGTAACAATGGCAAAGCTATGTTCTATATAACTATGTTCTATAAACCTTTGTGTAATAATTTGCAGTGCTTTTTAAAAATATAAGAATCGGGACGTCAATATACTTTTTTTTACTTAGTTTACGTATATTTTCAAAGTAATGTTTTGTTTACCTTTGAAAATTAGGGAGCAAAATTAAAAAAATTATTTTCCATTGGTTTAGTATTATAAAAATTTAACTTGGAAAAAATGAGTGATTGGAGTAACAGTTGGAACGCCCTGAGAAAACTGAGGGAAATTACTACATTCTATCTACGTGGCTGTCGTCATCGGTCATTTGCTCCAGTCACCTACATCTGAACTCATTGAGCTCGCAACAAACTAATGTTTATTCCTAGTAGGTACCTACTTAGCGAGAAGAAAAAACACTCGAATCTTTTGTCTCGTTCAGTCGTAATCTTCGAAAATGAGTGTAATCAACGTGTAACCGGTAACTTTTATTGCATCAGCTACCGCCTAATTGAGCATCCAGGGACAATTCCAGAAAATTCCGTATGTTGACTGAATTCCATGTTTAAGTGCTTATTAAACGGCCCAAAGAAAAACTTTATTCTGCTACTGGGGTTACTCAAAACGTGAAGAGGTCTGCTGACAAACGAGTGATTACCCGAAACGTGAGACTAATCGTGATGTTCCACTCACTCGACCATTTCTCAAGAATCCAATTCCGCTCAATAAATATAACATTCAGAGAAAGTTAACTGTTTGGTCAATTTGTCAATACCTGCAAGGCCTGCTGCAACAACGAGGTTTGTTTATGCTCTAATCGGAAGAGGCTCCGACACAACTTTTCCGTTATTTTGGAAAGTAAAAGCCAACCTGCCTCTCATCTGAGTAACCCACGGCTCTGGATTGTGCAACGGTCGAGAGTGTGCCAAGGTCGGACCTTTGCCGGCTCTTGACCGCAACGGCTCCCTCCATCAATACGAAGGAGTCTCCAGAAAACGGGGGTTGGTGAACACCGAAACAACAGATGGGTCCGCGTGGTGCTCAAGCAACATCCTGCAGTGGTGCCAAGCAAAGAGGATGAGACCAAAAGAAATTCAACATGAATAAATCGAGGGTGAAGAACCAACATAGCCTAACTCTCTTTTGGCAACTTTTCAGGAGGCTCAAAAAACTGCTTCACGGCTTAACCACGTCTCTCTTGGTAATGTTTTTGACACCATTGTGTTCCCATATGACTCCAACAAGTAACTGATCGCTTTTTTTGGAGAAATTATTGGCTAAGTGGAATTACTTGAGATAAGCTAAGTTGGAGGTAGATTTTTTCTTACTTAAGGGGACACATGTCAAATTTCGGTCTGGACGCACAAAATTTTTTTCCCATAATTTGTGAATAGACCCAATTCGGGAAATTTCAACAAAAAATTCTAAATCCGATGAGTAGAAGTGCTCCAAATTTGGGTTAGAATCTAGGGAGTCACCAGTGCTGAGGAACGCTCGAAAGGCTGGTTCCGTTTCCATTTGATTGAGAGAAGAACTTGGCTGACATAACATGTTTAACAACGTAAAATGTTTATTATATGACTTTTATAGTTGTCTGAAGAAAGTAGAGGTTGCAATGACGTCACTGATGTGATGAAGTAGGAAAGAGCTGATAGAACTTCTAAAATCGGTAGAGAGTAAGAGTAGAAGTATTCGTTTGGTCAAAAATCCAGTGGGGGAATATTTTTTTGAGAATGAGGTAACTAATTAGCATTACCAAACGTAAGGTTAGTTCCTGGATCCCGGCAGATATGAGTAGAGAGTTACTTAGGCAGCTATTTTCATCAGATAGAGGAACTAGAAAACCTTATTTAAACAAATAGCTCTCCTACACAGTCTAGTGCGCCAAAAGAAACAAAAACTAAATAAATAAATAATAACCCACCCCCATTATATAATGGGGAGGTCACCCTGGACAACCCGACGTCGGCTTCTTCTTCGGGGAGTTGAGATAGGTGGGGGAGGGAGAGGTGGGTGAAAGGAAGTCCCGGAGAACGCAGGTGGTGATACAACGGAGCTCTAACGCCGAGATCCCTAGCTCGAGTAACTCCATGGGGCTTTTTCCACACCACAAGATCACGGGAATAACCTTGAAGTTATTCATTCACTGCCTTTTAGCTCGGTTATTGCATGCCTTAGACCATGCCTGCCATATATTGCCCTCAAGGTCTGCCCTTTAGGCTGCCATTGACAATCTGAAGATCCAGGATTATGGCAGACCAGTCGGGCTTCTATGCAGCGATATCCAGCACGTGATAATATCTCTCTCCCTCAACACTCCAGACGTTGGATAACAACCGCATACCTATATAAATATATGTTTTTCACGAATAGTAACAGTCAAAATACGCCAAACCTGGCAACCTGTTTGAACTTCTTATTTGTTTCCTGATCTTCTATCCTGATCAGTTCCATTCTTGGCAAGATTAATAGTTGGACAACTCACGCTCTGGCACCACCTGTAACTCATACTAGAATCCATTAAATGAAAATCAATCTCGAATATTGCCAGAAGACCGTCATAAAAGTCACCTTCTTGGAGATGACGCGTTTCGCTTATTCCCAAGTCCTCAGTGACCCTGCACTTCTAGTTGAAGGGCACCTTGCGCTCGCTTCTTCAGTATAAATTAATTTATTATCTGATCCCATGCTTCCCTGAGAACGTCCTCGGTCGCATCCTTCCCTTCTCTCACACTTCAGCGACATCTTTTATGAGCACGGCGTTCCTAAACCGTTTGCCACAGTATTTCTGAAATTACTACGGGTTGAACTGAACCGCTTATTATCCACTTTCACTCACGATATAAATGTCTTATTACAGGACATTTGAGACGAATAGATGAGTACGGCACTCACACATAAATACATTGCCAAGCTCTCTGAACTTGGAAACAGGCAAGCCCAGTGGACCCCCCGGATGCTATCTACTTAACGTCTAGGAATGGATGAATGAAATATGTTTTATTATTACGGATAAATTGAACATAAATATAGAAAGTAAACATAAAGAAATGCCAATAGGTATACCTGTCTGTCAGAGTTTGCGATGTTGAACTAACTTACATAACTACTTGGAGGAAACATAAAAACAATTAACACCAGATCAACTTCATAACTAACAACACAAATTTAACAAAACATATATGTACCCAATTTGTTGCAAAACAGAAAAACACTTGACATAGGTACATCTTAATTATAAATACTCTCTTCATACTGGATAAACAAACTGATCGCCTACCAATTGAACTCCCTCACAACTCTGCGCTGGCTGTACCCTTCCTAGATTTTTCAAATTTTGCCTATTTAAAACACTAATTATGTCCTCTTGGGTTAGCTCATCAGTTAACTTAACGTCTTGGGCGCAAATGATAAAAATATGGAACATGTTTTAGCATTAAAATAAAACCTTCGCTATCTACCTATAATAGTAAGCTTTCTCAATAATTGTTTGTTGACGTGTAAAAATGTTGTTTACTGTTCTTTTAACCCGCGGGTATATCTCAGTTTCTTTCATCAACTTTTTCATTGTTTATCATCAAAAAGACTACTAAAATGTCCAGGTAACTTGCCTGGTTCCTCAGAATATCAATATTTGAATATTTATCAGATATTAAATATTATTTATCAATTTTCAGGAACTTCTTTCCTTAACCGTTTCCACATGATTTTTTTCGGCCAGGAAACGAGTTTCGTGTTTTTACCAACTACCTACCCTACTTAATTAACGAAAAAACAAGATAAGAAGCGGATTAGACGTGTAAATTCCAGTGCGTATATTACTGAGGTGCCAAGCTAATCCGTCACTCGTAGTTATGATAAAATACGAGAATATCAAGTCACGTGTTCAAACCACCAGTTTTGATGGGAAGGATAGTGTCACCAAAATAATGCGATTATACATTACTCGTTTTAGTGCATTAGTTCGGTAATTACCAAGCAGACGCTTTGCGCTATCAATGTTGACAATATTACAGCGTGCGGTGTTTCATGATTGTTAAGGGAAATACGATAGAAGGTTATGTTAATTGAGTAATGACATTTGATTAAATGTTTGCATAAACCCTGAAAATTTAATCGAAATTGAACTACGCAGGAATCCTAGGGCTTTTGAAAATGTCAACCCCAATGATCCACTCCTTTGAAATTATTGACAATAAGAACAAGCTTTGGAGCACAACTACACCTAAAATGGAGCCAACATACTTTCATAAAAATCTGTCCTTGGTAACAAAAGAAAGTGTATAAACCACCAAAATTTGGAGAAGGGGTAGGGTTAAATGTTCTGGCTAAATTCCAATAGTTCAATATTAGAAATAATAAATTGCAAAAAAATAAATGAGTAAAATAGTAAAATCTTGATTTTATTATTCCTTAATTAAACACCCCCCCCCACCACCCCCCCACCCCCCCCACCTCAATCAATCAATAATGAACCTTTGGAATCGACCAAGAAAACATTTTTTTTTAACCCCCCTCAAAATTTGTTGGTTTACGTTTCAAGGTACGCAGAATCCAAAAATCGGTGACCGTCCGTCCGCCGTACGTCACATGCGGCAATTTTCCCACTGAAGTTTTCCACTTATTTTTGAAAACTTTTGAGAACTTGACTTGGAAAAGGTAGGATTTGATTCGGAAAAGGTTGGATTTGATTTGAAAAAGGTTGAATTTGACTTGGAAAAGGTTGAAATTGACTTGGAAAAGGTTGGATTTGATTCGGAAAAGGCTGGATTTAACTTGGAAAAGGTTGAATTTGACTTGAAAATGCTATGTATATAGGTAAATCATATAAATCTCTTATTATCTCATATACTTGACTTAGTAGCTACCTTTTGTTACCGTTGTTCCTTTTCTTAACCATTCCTTCATCTGAAAGATTTCTTCTGAAAATTTGCTCATTGACTCATACTGCAGGAATGAACTTTTCAACTGTTAGTTAGGTCCTAGGTTGAGGTTTAGTGACGAATATATCTGTACTAATACCGTAATAATCAAGTTCCAAGGAGTGAACTTCCTATTTTGCCTGAAGAAGGAACGTGGAGTGAACTTGTTTAATCTCCCTTCTGATTCATGGTGCTCAGCATTCAACAGCTGTGAGAACTAATACATTCAAAATTAATTTCTACCCCTCAATTCACGAATGCCCCCACTTTATCTATTCAAGATGAAAACCCTTATTTGGAATTTGATGACACTGAGTCCACATGCAGTACCTACCGCACTTCAACTGGAGCCCAGACATTGTTGTTCCCGTTGAAAACAACGGCTACGTCGTTAAAAGTCTTATTACTTCCCGTGTTTTTTCATGTTATTTTATCTTACAAGGCCACCCAGTTCTAGGAGGGTGCAATCAACAGTGGCTTCCAATTGCCTAGGTGAGTAATTTGTTCACGACGTTGTAAAGTGTCGAAAGGCCTCAAAAATGTCGACTATGATAAACTTCACAGTAAACAAAAATAAAGTTCATGATACACTTTTTGTCGAAAGTTATTGTCACACTAGTCAAGTACGAGTGATTTCTCTAACAAATAGTAGGCTCAAGAATATCCTCTAATATCTCTTGAAGGAAACAACCAGAATGAAATTATTCGGTTCTTCACTACACGAGCTTCATATTCGTGCAACAGAGCAAAAACTATTGGGCCTTAAAAACGCTGCAAATTATTACACAATGGTTTATTATTTTTCTATATAGATCACTCGTCTACAAAATCACCAACCATCCAATATGAAGAAAAAAAGAAAAAAAAAAAAAAAAATCAAAATCACCAACCATCGATCGCATTTTGGTCAGCTCTAATTTGAACGGAGATTAGGCCTCTTTTGCGATTCACACTCGTGTTTTGATTTAAATATATATATATTTCAATATAAACCCTTAAATTTTCGTAGGGAGCAAACGGTTTGTCCTACAGAGCTCCGCGTGGTCTCAAACAATTCTAAAAATTCTATAGAATCTTAAATTGATGGAAAAATAACACCTTTATATCAAAATTTTTTGAGTTACGGCGTTTTCAAGATTTCAAACCTTATTTTTCAACCCTTAGAAGTGACTTATATCAACCAAATCTTCGGGGCTCAACTAGACCCCAAATGGAGCCTACATACCAAATTTCATCAAAATCGGTCAATGCTAAGTGGGGGAAAAGCCGCGTATGGCGTACGGCGGACGGACGGCCAAATTTGTATTCGATTTTTGGATTCTACGTACCTTGAAACGTAAACCATCAAATTTTGAGGGGGTGTTAAGAATTTTTTTTTCTTGGTCGATTCCAAAGGTTCATTATTGAAAATAATAAACCAAAATCACAAATGTTGCGTTTTAGTATATTTTGAACAATTAGATTCTGCACCAACGATTCTGAAGTGAGAAACTTCCAGAACGACCTACCTACTATAATTTGCTAGGTGGTCCGGTAAATGAACAGTCAACACGTTTTCTTGGGAATTTCCGACTTTGATAATTCCCTCCCGCGTCTCTGATCCAGATAAATCCAATTTCCTGGTACCATACCCTTCTCATTGATGTCTCCGTCTTAGAAAAAATAGAATTAACACCTAATTTCTTTTTATTATCTAAAAAAATTATATTTTGAAGGGAAAACCCCATTTTACCCAGTAAATGAACACAGCTGTCATTAGGATAGACAGGAAAAAAGCTGCAAATTATTACACAATGATTATTACACAATCATTACAAATTATTACACTCATCTGCAAAGCCACCAACCATCCAACATGAAGAAAAACATGGATCGCACTTCGGTCAGCTAAAATTTGAACGGAGATTAGGCCTCTTTTGCGATTCACACTCGTGTTTCTGATTTATCGTACGTCCAACCCTTAAATTCTCGTAGGGAGCGAACGGTTTGTCATACAGGGCTCTGCATGGTCTCAAAAAATTCTAAAAATTCTATACTATTTTAAATTGATGGAAAAATAATACCTTTATATCAAAATTTTTTGAGTTAGGGCGTTTTCAAAATTTCAAACCTTATTTTTCAACCCTTAGAAGTGACTTGACATCAACCAAAATCTTCGGGGCTCAACTAGACCCCAAATGAAGCCTACATACCAAATTTCATCAAAATCGGTCAATGCTAAGTGGGGAAAGTGCCGCGTATGGCGGACGGACGGCCAAATTTTTATTCGATTTTTGGATTCTACGTACCTCGAATCTACACTTCACGTAAACTGACAAATTTTGAGGGGGGGGGGGGGGATTTGTTTCTTGGTCGATTCCAAAGGTTCATTATTAAAAATATTAAACCAAAAACGAAGTTGGTGAAGTTGGATTTTTCTTTTTGGATTCCGAGGTTGGTGAAGTTGGTAAAAGTTTGGATTCCTCGTAAGAAAAACGAAGTTGGTGTGCGTTGAGCATGCTATGCGCACTGTAGTCATATTTGAGATGCTAGAGAAGAATCATGAAGATTCAAGAAAAAAAAATTTCTTATCCACTATCTGGACGATTTTAACTGGGGTGGGGGGGGGGGGGGACGTTTTCGGGGACACCCTGCATATGGGAGGTATACAGAAAGTTCAGGTTCAACGGCCTATCACGTCATGAGGATACGTTCGCACGTGTTCATTTCCCTAGTAAAAATGTTAGCCTACATAAGCCTCAATGATCGATCGAGAATGCCTCTCATCGCGTAAAGATATTCACTTAGGCACGACGTAAAGTAAACATCACTTTTATCTTCATCAAGTATCGTTGGAAGCTTTTCAACTCAAGGACTACTTTGAGGTCACATCCACATTATATCCGGATCATGACACATTTTCGAAGCACCATTTTCATTTGACGTTTTATCGAGTTGTTGTTGTCTTTTACTGTCATTGTAGCAGGTACTTTAACAAGAAAAGTCGCAGTCTTGCAGTGTTAGGTTAATTTTCAAAAGCCAAATTGGAACGAGTCAGGTTTCCTAATACACTCATTGATTCCAAATATGCCATTTTTGAAAACTTGAAGTTTTCAACAGACGAGTGATCTATATAGAAAAATATCAATGGCAATCTTTTAGTTTTTCAATTCCCTAGACTGCTGCACTAATGAATTTCGAAAACCCTTGAAAATTTCAAATCTAGGTAACATTTTTAAAGTTTTAACGCCTATAATTTACGGAAATACTAATCCCGAACGAGGAACGAACGGCGACCGACTGAGACCCCCTTATCACTCCTAGATTTTATCATACAACGCTGCTCCTGGATTTAATGATGATTTACTTTTCACCCAGTAACAGTGGAGGAAATATTTTCTACTATTTTGACCTTGAGGAACACTAGATCATCAGACTTCCTTGGAATGACTCTACAGATGCTTAAACCGGTTGCAAAATTCATGATTGAACCTTTGACGTACCTATGCTATTAATTCATGTTTCTCAGAAGGAGTTTTTCCTGGCTGCCTAAAAGTATCAAGCTTTTCACCAATACCCAAGAAGGGTAAGGCCAAAAACTATGGCGACTTTCGTCCCATTGCAAAGCTGCCTCTCTTTGTAAAAGTAAATGAACGAGTGGTACTCAACAGAATCCAGGAGTACGTTGTGAAAAAGGACTTGGTTCACCCTTTGCAGTATGGTTTCCAGAAGAGAAAAAGCACGTCCGCCGCTGCATGTTCACTGATGAGGGAAATTTTGGGTGCACTTGAGGCGCGAGCTTCTTCAGGTCTTCAGCTTTATGACTTGTCGAAAGCGTTCGACCTGGTGCCGCACAACTTGCTGCTCTCCAAGCTCCATCACTACTGTTTTTGTTCGAGCGCGCTCTCTTTTCTTCAGAATTACTTGGGTTGTGCATTATAACAATGAGCAATCCGACTCGATGCCGGTTCCTTGCGGGGTGATGCAAGGTTGGCCCTTGCCTCTTTACGCTATTCATCAATGACCTGCCTTATCTCTTTGGCAGGGAGGGTAAGGCTTTTCTATTTGCCGATGTCGTAACCATCGTTTCAGTGGCATCATCAAGGGAAGAATTGGCTATCAGGCAGGAGGAGGCTTCAGTCTTGATCAGCCAATGGTGTACAGCAAACGCGCTCCTTCTAAATGACGGAAAAACCCAGCAGTCGAGAATTCCCTCGCTAGCAGGATGGATCACTCGGCGAATTTCCTGGGCATAGTGACTGATAGTCGCCTATCCTGGTCAGGACATGTGGAGGCCCTTTTGCCCAGGCTAGCTTCTTCATCGTACATGCTGTTCCGACTGCGCAGCGCTGTATCTTATAACTCGCTCCGCTCTGTATACTTTGCATACGTTGAGAGCCGTATCAGTTATGGTATTCTTCTTTGGGGAGGCTCGTCGCATACTGAGGCCGTATTCAAGCTACAGAAGAGGATATTGCGCGCAATATTTGGTCTCCATCCTAGCGAGTCATGCCGCTCCTACTTTAAAAGGCTTGGGACATTAACCGTTTACGTCCTTTTTGTATTGCAAGCACTGCTTCACGTGAGGGAGAGCTTGAATTTATTTGTGACGGGGAATGACGTACATAATTACGGAACTCGAGCCGGGCCTAATATTTGCCCCCCCCCCCCCCCCCCCCCTTTGTGAGACTGACGAAATCCCTTACTTGTAATCCCGAACAGTTCGGATCCAGGTTTTTCAATGCTCTCCCTCACGATGTTAGGCAGCTGTCTTCAGTGGCGTTTCGACGGCGAGTGAAGGGCACTTTGATTGATGCTGAAATCTACAGTATTAAGGATTATTTTGGTCTGTTTTGATGAATTGTTCTTTATCACTGTTATTGTTGTTTTATTCATGAATTGTTGTGTGTTCCTGGATTAGTAGTTTATTTGCTTATGTGTTATCTGACGTTGTTATACCTATTCTTAGGTTCTGCAATAAAAACTTTGATTGATTGATTGCTCAAATGGTATGAATTCAGAGCGCTTAGGATTTTCGAAGTTTCCCTTTTCACCACACATTTATTGCTCAAATATGACAAAACATGATGGTATTTGAGAACGTCAAAATTGAATTCATTGTTTAAAAATTGTTCATTTTGACTTATGCGCAGTACCTAATTTGGATCTGTCTCTTGAAAAAAGGAAAACAAATTGGTTGCAGCGAGTTACATAATTTCGAAGGACCACCTCGCTAAATGGAGCGAGTGACTTTTGCTCGAGTTCCGACCATCAAAAGCGAAGGTTGTTTTCAGTCGAGTGGAGACTCTTCCACGCCTCCGCGCCTTCCACCAGCTTCCTGCTACCTCCGAAGTGACTCCATTTTAGGTACCTTTTGATTGAATCCGGACCACTCGATGCATTACAATCTGTCATCTTCATCACAGGATGCAATGTGATTCGAAACCTCCGAGTATAATTATGCAATATAAATCAAAATAACCAGAGATGTTGCGTCCTTAATCTTACTCGTAGATGAGCAGGAGATAGTGTAAAAAGTTTGTAAATAGAAATAGAGTTTTTTGAACTTGGAAGAGGTCATCGGTGAGTGGGCAATGACACACAGTCATACATGAGATGTTTTAAAACAAGTCGAGCTGGGACTGGTGGCATTTGCCACAGCAGTCCTCAAAGTCCTGGAAGATGGGAGGAAGAAACAGAGGAATGAGGTTTTGAGAGATCGGATACCTGTCTGGAGAGCAGAAGCGGCCTTTAGATAAAAACGCTGCAAATTATTACACAAAGGTTTATTATTTTTCTAGATAGATCACTCGTCTGCAAAGAACACGGCTTTGCCATTCTTACCACCAACCAACTTGAAGAAAAATATCGATCGTACTTCAGTCAGCTAACATTTGAACGGGGATTAGGCCTCTTTGGCGATTCACATTCGTGTTTCTGATTTATCGTAAGTCCAACCCTTAAATTCTCGTGGGGAATAAACGGTTTGTCCTACAGGGCTCCGCGAGGTCTCAAAAAATTCTATACTATCTTAAATTGATGGAAAAATAATATCTTTAAATCAAAATTTTTTGAGTTAGGGCGGTTTCAAAATTTCAAATTTTATTTTACAACCCTTAGAAGTGATCTACATCAACCAAAATCTTTGGGGCACAACTAGACCCCAAATGGAGCCTACATTCCAAATTTCATCAAAATCGGTCAATGCTAAGTGAGGAAAGTGCCGCGTACGGCGTACGGCGTATGGCGGACGGACGGCCAAATTTTAAAAATAATAAACCAAAAAGCTGCAAATTATTAAACAAAGGTTTATTATTTTTCTATATAGATCACTCGTCGACAGAGAATACCGTAATCGCAAAGGTCACTTCTTCTGTAATTCCTGAAGTCCAGTAAATAAAGCTTTCGTTAATTTAAGAAAGAACACCGCTTTGCCGTTAGTACCAACCATCTGTACCACCTACCTACAACATACCTACTTCACAATCAAGTTCATTTAGAAGAAATAAACGCTTCACACTCAGTTCGTAGAAACAGGGATTTGTTGGTGCCTTCATGAGGAAATTTGATTACTGGTTGCTAAGGACGCAAAACTAAGCAGAACTCTACAACGAACCAACGAAAGAAACGAGAAACGAACAACGATCGCACGGTCAGCTAAAATTTGAACGGAGATTGGGCATCTTTTGCGATTCACACTCGTGTTTCTGATTTATCGTAAGTCCAACCCTTAAAGGGGTCTCAGTCGGTCGCCGTTCATTCCTCGTTCGGGGTTAGTATTTAGCCAAATCGAAGGCGCAAAAACATAAAAAGTTGTACTTAAATTGGAAGTTTTAAAGGATTTTAGAAACTCATTAGTGCACGGCCCTAGGGAATTGTAAAACTGAAATATTGCCGCTGGAATCATCAAACAATAATTGCGAAAGAAAAATGGGAAAAACCGTTAATTCAGTTAAGTAGGTATGTTTTTCCCATAAAATGTAGCTAAACTTGAAATTCTCAAGGATTTTAGAAATTCATTAGTGCACGGCCCTAGGGATTCGAAAAACTAAAAATATTGCCGCCAGAATGATCTAACAATAATTACCAAAGAAAAATGGGGAAAACTACTGAATAAACGGGTTTTCCCATATTTCTCTGGCAATCATCGTTCGATCTTGATGATTCCAGCGGCAATCTTTCAGTATTTCAATTCCCAAGGCCCATACACTAATGCATTTCTAAAAGCCTTGAAATTTCAAATTTAGCTACATTTTATGGGAAAACGCTGCAAATCATTGCTCAAAGGTTTATTATTTTCTGTATACGAGTAGATCATCCTTCTGTATAGATCACTGGTTCTCCATCAATAGCACCTACCACCATCTGTATTCTCCCTTGACCTTCCCTCTCAAATTTCAGCTCCTGCGATCAATAGGATTGAAAATGGCTTCGGAGCTCACTCAGCTGATCAGTGATCAGAAGAGTGAAGAAGATCTCCTCGAATGCTGGAGACGCCTGGAAGAGCACTTCCATTCAATAGGATTGAAAATGGCTTTCGAGCTCACTCAGCTGATCAGTGATGTGAGGAGTGAAGAAGATCTCCTCGAATGCTGGAGACGCCTGGAAGAGCACCTCCATTCAATAGGATTGAAAATGGCTTTGGAGCTCACTCAGCTGATCAGTGATGTGAGGAGTGAAGAAGATATCCTCGAATGCTGGAGACGCCTGGAAGAGCACTTCCATTCAATAGCATTGAAAATGGCTTCGGAGCTCACTCAGCTGATCAGTGAGCAATGATTTGCAGCGTTTTTTACCTACAAACATTGTTTTACCTACCAATTTTTTTTACCTACCACACCTACCTATTGGTAGGTACTACCTACCACACTATAATGGCTTCAAACCTTCACAATCAAGTTTATTAGATAGAACTAAACGCTTCACACTCGATTCGAAAAATAGAAAGCTTGATATGGAAATCTGATTACTGGTTACGCAGAAGGCAAAACTGTATACAAATCGAAGAAATGAACAGCGATCGCATTTTAGTCAGATAAAATTTGAACGGCGATTAGACCTCTTTTGCGATTCACACTCATGATTCTGTTTTATCGAAGGAAAACCTTCAAATACTCGTAGGGACCGAACGGTTTGTCCTACAGAGCTCCGGGTGGTCTCAAAAATTTTTAAAAATTCTGTACTATTTAAAATTGGTGAAAAAACGATACCTTTATTTCGAGAGTTTTCGAGCTAGGGCACTCTTGAAATTTTCAACCCTTAATTTTCACCCCTTAGAAGTGACCTACATCAACCAAAAGCTTCGCGGCACAACTAGACCCCAAATGGAGCCCATATACCAAATTTGAACCAAATCGGTCCAGTGTTGCTAAGAAAAGTGCCGCGTACGGCGGACGGCGGACGGCGGACGGCGTACGGCGTACGGCGTACGGCGTACGGCGTACGGCGTACGGCGGACGGACGGAAATTTTTTTATTCGATTTTCGGATTCTACGTACCTTGAAACGGAAAACATCAAATTTTGAGGGGGGGGGTTAAATTTTTTTTTTTCTTGCTCGATTCCAAAGGCTTATTATTGAAAATAATAAACCAAAATTTAACTGAATTGACGGTTTTTCCCATTTTTCTCTGGCAATAATTGTTCGATTTTGATGAATCCAGCGGCAATATTTGAGTTTTTCAATTCACTAGAGCCGTGCACTAATGAATTTCTAAAATCCTTTGAAGTTTCAAATTTAGTTACATTTTTAACAGTTTTTGCGCCTTTGATTTCGTGAAATACTAACCCGGAACGAGGAATGAACGGCGACCGACAGAGACCCCCTGATAAGGAGCGAACGGTTAGTCATACAGAGCTCTGGGTGGTTTCATTCGATTCTAACAATTCAATACTATTAATTTTTAATTGATGGAAAAATAATATCTTTACGTCAACATTTTTTGAGCTAAGGGGTATTCAAAATTTCAAAATCAACCTAAATCTTCGAGGCACAACTAGACCCCAAATTGAGCCCATATACCAAATCTCATCAAATCGGTCCAAGGTAACTAACGAAAGTGCAGCATACGGCGGACGGACGAAAATTTTTTTACTTGGTTTTCCAATTCTAAGTATATACTTTGAAACGTAAACCAACAAATATATATACTTATATACTTTGAAACGTAAACCAACAAATTTCATGGGGGGGGGGAGGTTAAATTTTTTTTTCTTGGTCGATACCAAAGGTTTATTGTTGAAAATAATAAACCAAAATGCTCTTCACACAAACAAAAGAAGTTTCCCGACCAGTAAGGAAGCTGGACTCCTATTCATTCCATTAACCCTGGAAAGGTACACTTCGAAGTACGTGCGTTGCTAGTACACGACGTGAAAATGATGTTCACGTTGTATTATTGACATACAAAAAATTTACATTTATTAGTGCACCACGTAAATATGGCGCTTAGACTGCAGAAAGCGCTGATACGTAGTAACACGCGACCCTGTGATCCCTCGTCACGTGTCTGTTGACTATTAGTCCTTCAAGGCACTGCTGAGGGCAGAGTGCTTGGCCAACAAGGTGAGGCGGAGGAAAGGAAAGTTCCCCAACCACACGTAATACTTACGTAGTGTACCGTTCCAGGGTTAAAGAGTTTCCCCACTCCCTTAAAAAAAAACCAATTAAGAAAAAAAAACTGTAAGACCAATGACTTGTAGTGAGCTCGAACGCTAGTTCCTCATAACAAAAGGTTTTCACTTCCTAATCTTCAATAATAGTTCCAATAATAGCTCCTAACTTGAGAACTCGCGGAGAACTGCCACTCGAGATTTCCCACGATCTATTCTCAAAAGTCTGTTAACGACGATCAACATTAACAAGATCGTCGATATACGAGTACATACATCGAAGTATGACGTGTGCAAAGAGAGTAAAGACTGATCAACATCTCAGAACAGTAGGAAGTAGGTTAGCTACTTGGTGAAGAAAGTCTTGTTGGACCATTTCCCACCTGGCTGAATCACCAGAAGGGACTGTCTCCTCTCCTCTAATTTCAATACATATTTCAATCATAAGATCATAAGATGAATGATGAATGATTATGATTTTTTCATCATAATCATAAGATGAATTTATTCATAGGGCTGGAAACGTTCTTGTCAAAAGTGATTGATTCTTAGAAATCCTGGAAAAATTCTAATCAATTTGGAAATTGAAACTCGGTCAACCGACAGCTGAATTAATCTTACATAACTATCGGCATCTTCCCTCCCACTCGCAGACTGTTCTCCATGGCCTTCAGTTAGTTTTCCAAAAATAAAATTAAATTGTAGGTAAAAAAAGGTGCAAATCTTTGCCCAAAGGTTTGTTATTTTCTGTACAGATCACCCTTCTGTATAGATCCCTCCAACCAGACGTAGGTACTAGTACTTACTAGAACATTTTTAACAATTTCAACCCTTCATTTCCATTTGGTTGGTGGTTGGGGTTGACATTTTCAAAAATGCCCTAGTAGGTAGTAGGTACCTATGGTTGGTTGGGAGGGATCTATACAGAAGGGTGATCTATACAGAAAGTAATAAACCTTTGCGCAATGATTTCCAGCGTTTTTTTTATTTACCTACCAATTTTTTTTTACCTGCCAACCATTGCTAGATACTAACTACCACACCATACTGCCTTCACACCTTCACAATCAAGTTTATTAGAAAGAACTAAACGCTTCACACTCGATTCGAAAAATGGTGAGCTTCATATCGAAATATGATTACTGGTTGTTCAGAAAGCAAAACTGAATACAACTCGAAGAAACGAACAGCGATCACATTTTAGTCAGATAAAATTTGAAAGAAAGATTGGACCTCTTTGGTGATTCACACTCGTGATTCTGTTTTATCGAAGAAAAACCTTTAAGTACTCGTAGGGAGCGAACGGTTTGTCCTACAGAGCTCCGGGTGGTCTAAAAAATTTAAAAAATTCAATGCTATTTAAAATTGGTGTAAAAACGATACCTTTATTTCGAGAGTTTGCGAGCTAGGGCACTCTTGAAAATTTCGACCCTTAATTTCACCCCATAGAAGTGTCAACCAAAAGCTTCGCGGCACAACTAGACCCCAAATGGAGCCTACATACCAAATTTGAACCAAATCGGTCCAGTGTTGCTAAGAAAAGTGCCGCGTACGGCGTATAGACGGACAATTTTTTATTCGATTTTCGGATTCTACGTACCTTGAAACGTAAAACATCAAATTTTTAGGGGGGTTTTAATTTTTTTTCTTTCTCGATTCCAAAGGTTTACTATTGAAAATAATAAACTAAAAAACCATTCACCTGCTTAGAGTGCCTCCGAAGGTACCTTTAGAATGAAGTTAACACAACTTTGGAGATGATTTTGCTTCCGAGTCTACCAAGGTAGCGGAAGATTTGATTTCACTTTTCAAGGACGAAAAAAAAAGTTCTCCAAAATCAAAATTTTCACTCGCGTTTTGCGACTGAAACAATTTTGGTTCCGTGTCTGTCTATCTGTGTGTCTGTCTGTCTGTCATGAATTCCTTGTAACGCGCATAACTATACGAAGTTATTGTCCGATTTCTATGAAATTTTCAGGGATTGTGCGGGTTGGTGTGTAGTCGGCCCTCTATGAAAATCATCATCCTCGGACTGATAGAAGCGACTGCGCATGCGCAAACGTGAATTCCTTGTAACGGCCATGACTTTCTACATTTTCCATCCGATTTCGATGAAATTTTCAGGGATGTTACAGATTAGTGTTTAGATGGTCCCCTATGAAAATCATCACCTTCGGACTCATAGTAGCCGCTGCGCATGCGCAAACGTGAATTCCTCGTAACAGCCATAACTTCCACATTTTCTACCCGATTTCGATGACATTTATAGGGATTACGCGGATTGGGTTGTAGATGGTCCCCAATGAAAATCAAGGCCTTAAAATTTACAGAAGGCTTTGCGCATGCGCATACGTAAAATCCTTGTAACACTCGTAACATTTACATTTTGTATGTTGATGTTTTGAGGTTGATCTATACAATCGGGTTATGGATAACGAGGAAGCTATGTGCTACAACACCCACTGGCAGACGTTTTTGACTGAAACACTAGAGAGTGGGGCTCTATTGAGAGGCTTTGATTGCTGGGGGTAGCACTGACGACTGGAGTATTCAAACTCTCGACAGGGGGTCCTTACTTAGTGCTCTCGAGAGGTCCCCTATGAAAAATCATTACCCCCGAACTGATAGTAGTCACTGCACATGCGCAAACGTGAAATCCTTGTAACAGCCATAACTTGTATATTTTCCAACAATATTCAGAGATTGTGCAGATTGATAGTTGTGATTTTGGAAGGCACTTAAAGATTGATGTTTAGAAATTAACTACTAGGCATCGGATCTTCTATACAATCGGGTTATGGATACGAGGAAGCTACGTGCCACACCCACTTGGCAGGCATTTTACATTTTAAATTCAATTTTACCTTGATAATGTATTTATTTATTTCATTTTTTGAATCATGTGTTGTAATACTTTGATTGGTGATTGAATCTCAATGAGGTAAGATTGACGTGTTGCGAGGGTTAAATCACGTTTTTTTTTCTAAACGACCTCCGTCATTTGACACAAATTTCAATTCTGCCTTTGCCAGTTTACCTCGTCACCTTGGCACGGATTCTCCAGGTGAGATCCACTTGTAGTAGGTACCTCCTGTATGACGGAATTTGACCTTTCAGAGGTCTTCTTGAACTAGGTACTAATCTCTAGCACTACGCGTTGAACGTTATTTATCTAATCATATTTTATGGTGTGTTGGTAATCATAGTAATTCATTTCTGACATTAAATCATTTTCTGACAATCACAATTGCGTCTGAAAAATGCTACTTAAGTCAAATTATTATTATTTCATAACTAGTTGGAAGTTATTTTGAATCAACAAAACAGGTGTTTGAACGAATCATATCAAAAACCAAGTGGGTGTGGCACATAGCTTCCTCGTATCCATAACCCGATTGTATAGATCACCTCAAAACATCAATCTCCAAGTACCTTCCACTACCATCATAGGGGACCATCTACATTCCGATCTAAACAATCCTAGAAAATTGCATCAAATTCGGATGAAAAATATAAAAAGTTATGGCTGTTACAAGGATTTTACGTTTGCGCATGGGCAGCGGCTACTGTCAATTTTAAGGCCTGATTTTGATTGGAGACTATCTACAACATAATCCGCTTAATCCCTAAAAATGTCATCGATATCGGATAGAAAATGTGGAAGTTATGGCTGTTACAAGGACTTCACGTTCGCGTCAGCGCCTACTATCATTCCGGGGGTGATGATTTTCATAGGGGACCGTCTACACGACAACACGCACAATCCCAAAAAATTTCATCGAAATCGGACGGGGGATTGTTGTTGTTATGGCTGAGGCAAGGATATCATGACAGACATACAGACAGACAGACACGGAACCAAAATTTTTCAGAAAGGCTGAAACGTAAAAACGCGAGTAGGAAATTCCGATTTTGGAGAACTTATTTTTTCAACCTTGAAAAGTGAAAACAAAGCTTCCGCTACCTTGGTAGACTCGGGAGCAATAGGTGTTATGAGGGTTTATGGCGCTTTTCACACCATAAACTGTTCTAATATACGTATTTTAAGAGAAGAAATTCTGTGTTTTATAGCAGTTACATTAAGTGAATTTCCGAAATTTAGAAGTGAGTTATTGATTTATCGATGAGCTCATTCTTAACCCTGTGATGTCTAGAGTCCTTCCGGACCCCTGTGTTTAATTTTCTATGAATATCGTGAGAAAAATGTTTCCCTTCGTATTAGATTTGTTTGTAAGTTAATACCTACACTACCTAAGACGACTGGGATTGTTTCAAGGTGATGATCCATTTTCAAAGTTTTTGTTCACTTCGGTAATGAGAGCTAGTTCCTCCCTAAGATCATTTGTTTTCTCTCCATGTCAAATTATTCCAAAAAGGTACATTATTTTTTGTACAGATCACAACGTCTGCTAAGAACAAAGCTCTGCATTTATGACAACTTACATAGTTATATAGTTTTTGGACGAAATTCTCAAGAGATTTTACCCATTTAAAGTAGAGGAAATTCGATGCGGTTAACAGCAAAAACATCATCAAAATTTCAGGTTTCCAACGTTATAATCAAAAAATATTTTACACCCGAACTTAGGGGACTATACCAAATATACTATAACTTAGGGGACTATACCAAATATACTATACTTACCAAATTTTATCAAAATCGGCCATGTTTGCTAAGAAAAACGGCGGACGGACGGACGGAATATTTTTATATTCGATTTTTGGATTCTATGTAGGTACCTACCTTGAACGTAAGGGACGTGAGGGGGGGGGGGGGAGGTTAAATGGTTTTCCTTGGTAGATTCCAAAGGTTCATTATCGAAAAATAATAGGTAAACCAAAATTACAACTCTTCAACTCGATTAAAAATAATACAGGGTTTTAGCCTTTTTTCCGTTGCTTTTCTAGTATTTTTAAAATTTTTTTTTTTTTACATGATTGTCGCGGTATGAGAACTTTCACACATAAAAAAAATTTCCATATAAAAAATAATAGTTTTCTTTTAATAAAAATAACGATTTTATGCGATTTTTAGTAAATTTAGAACACAAATAACAATAAGTGAAATAATGTGTTTTTAAATTGTAAATACATATTTAACCCTAATTGGACCATGGTGTCAATGTATCACCGAAAACATCTCAGGAACTCCACAGCTTTGCCAAGGTGTCACCGGAGAAACCAAAACTAAATTGTTATTTTCAATTTAATGGATAGCAAAATTTTTGTGGGCTACTGGAAGTCTCAAAATAGAGTTATGACAAATATTTCCAAAGAAATCAATAAAAAAAATTCAATTTTTGTCATACAATTTTTTTTTAATTTTAAAAACTTACAAAAAATTGTTCAAAAAATTCAGCTCTGTTCATTCATTTTTAAATTGTAATTTGAGTCTAGTTGATCTGGTGACACCTTGGGACAGCTGTGGAGTTCCTGAGATGTTTTCGGTGACACTAGTGACACCATGGTCCAATTAGGGTTAAACTCTAGTTTAGGGGTTTTCCACGGAGGAAATCTAATTTAATTTGCCGATTGGAAAAAGTTGGACTACTTTGTCAATTGTTCTAAAATATTTGCCAATTATTGCGTTCTTCACTCGTTATAATTATTATAATAAATCACCACAAATTAATATGTGGTAATTTCGGAGTAAATATTCTTTATTTCCACCACCAATGTTATGATGATTCCACTTACGGCATTCAGAATCGCAATTGTCGTGGTTATTGTTGCTTGCGACGAATTTGCACGAGTCGGCTTCAGAAGTTGTCGCGGCTCACTCCTGCGGCTGACTGGAGGCCGCAATCGCAAAGCTGAGCCGTCCCCACCCGAAAAAACACCACATACCCAGTGAAAGCGCCTCCGAGGTGTATAAATTCCCTCTTGTATTAATATTCGCTCCATCAAAGTTGACGTTTGATTAATTCCGGGTCCCGCCGTTAGTGTCGAGTCGGTACATTAGAGATCATCAGGTTGATGGTAAATGGACTGAAGGAGGAAATGGAAACCTGAAGAGTTTTAAAGAGAGTAGAAGAGCGAAAAGTTGTTGCTTCCTCATTGAATTCTAGCAGCAGATCGACATATTTTGAGTCCCCAAAATCAGTTTTCCTAACAATTTTGGTTTCTTTGTCTCTGCGGGGACAAGTTCTTGTTCTGGTATGAATTATTTTTGTAAAGCTGTCTGGTTTTGTCCGGATTAGTCCTTAGTGCTCCAGACAGTCCCTTACGAATTTCATCCATCAGATCAACAGGCAAGAGCAAACTAAATTTTCCTGTACCTAAACATTGCTCCAACCATTTAAACACTTTCCGTCGTCGTTTGTTTGGAACTGGTTATTTCTTCTTCGGAAGAAGACGAATTGAAAAGGAAATCGTCCAATATTGCAAATTACGTTCACTAATAACTTTGTTTACAAGAGAACTTGGACTGATAAAAATAATAATCGTGTTTACTAATATTTCAGCTGTCACTAATATATCAGTGACGATTGTGCAACGGAGTCTAATGTATTACCCTTACCCATGATTCTGTATACTGATACTCTAAGATTCTCAGTTGTTGAAAGATTTTAGAAATGAGTGGTGTTTTTTTGCATATCAAGTCTTCTCCCGACTATCCTCAGTCAAATGGATTGGCGGAAAGTGCGGTGAAGAGAGTGAAAAATGTGTTCAAGAAATCGGGAGAGGATCCGTGGCTTGCTCTTTTGAATCAAAGGACCACTCCTCGAGGAAAGATCAATTCGCCTGCCTTCAATCTAATGGGACGCAATCTAAGAACAACCATTCCCTGCTCCACAAACCATTTGAAACCTAAAATTACGGTAACTAAACATAAAGATTTGATGGAACAAAATCAAATGAAAACAAAACAATATTATGACCTCACTGCTAAAAGTAGACCCCTTTCAGAACTGGGGATAGCATTATGTTCCAAAAACCTCGGAATTCGTTGTGGACACCAGGTCAGATTGAAAACGCTGCAAATTATTACACAATGGTTTATTATTTTTCTATAGATCACTCGTCCTGCAAAGCTACCAGCCATCCAACATGAAGAAAAACATCGATCGCATTTCGGTCAGCTAAAATTTGAACCCTCCTTTATGCCTCTTTTGCCATTCACACTCGTGTTTCTGATTTATCGTACGTCCAAAACTCAAATTCTCGTAGGGGGCAAACGGTTTGTCCTACAGAGCTCCGGGTGGTCTAAAAAAATTCTAAAAATTTTATAGAATCTTAAATTGAAGGAAAAAAAATAGCTTTACATCAAAATTTTTTGAGTTAGGGCGTTTTCAAAATTTCAAAATTTATTTTGGAACCCTTAGACGTAACCTACATCAACCAAAATCTTCGGGGCACAACTAGACCCCAAATGGAGCCTACATACCAAATTTAATCAAAATCGGTCAATGCTAAGTGACAAAAGTGCCGCGTACGGCGTACGGCGGACGGACGGCCAAATTTTTATTCGATTTTTGGATTCTACGTACCTTGATACGTAAACCACCAAATTTTGAGGGGGTGTTAAAAATTTTTTTTTCTTGGTCGATTCCAAAGGTTCATCATTGAAAATAATAAACCAAAAATAGGCATCACTCCTCGTTCTTACGTTGTCAAGAATGAGGATGGGCAAAGATATCGACACCTGTGCGCCCAAAGGGCCAAACTGCTTCCGGAACTACTATTTCTAAAACGCAAGCGATTGTAGCGAGGCCAGTGTACATGAAGTCAACTAGATTTTTTTGTAATTGGTCCAAAATCTACGTAAGATTGAATTCCAAACCGTTTTTTGAATCATCCGCAATTTGTAATATTAAGAAAAAAAGAAAAACTGGGAAGAGGTCCAGTTTGGCCCTATGGGCATAATTTGACCTTGAGATTTGTGAGCGACAAGGGGCCAAACTGCCAGTTTGGCCCTAAGGTTTGCGACTTTCCTATACCTGGAAATTGCTCTGGTCAATCTGTAATTTCTTCTTCAATTAATACATCGGTTGAAATTAAACGTTAATAAATTATTATAATTAACTACCCATTTTTACAACTCTCTGGGTATTTGGTACCTATCCAATCACTTAGGTTTTCTTCTTTCTCTGAAACCCCGATTTTAACTCACGTAGGTATGGTTGAATAGTGCCATTCTATTACCAAAAAACAGCAATTAAGTAATTTCTGAAACACGGATAACGAAATTTTAATTATTCCAATAGTAAATGAACACCATAGCATTTGAAACAAATCTAAGAATCATTGATGAATAGTAAGATATCGTCATCTATTCAGCATTGTCCTCTTCATTTGTCTCAATGAGCTCATCACGTATGTTGAGCTTATTCTTCATATGGAAGTATTCTGCGTGGTACTGGTGAGGAATCGCCCATTTGGTACACAAACTGAAGGAAAAAGCAGGAGTGGTCACAGTGACACAAGTGGACGGCAAGAAAATTATCATTACACTTGACAAGTTACCTATCTTTCTGGTGTTCAGACTCCAACTCAATTGATTCAATGCAATTTGATTGATTTAGTTGATTAACTGAATTGTCTGTACCCAAGCAAACATCAGGACTTGAAAGAACGAACTCGACTCTGCCAAATCTTACGGACTCTAGAGCCATAAAAAGTCAGAGTCATAAAAAATATTCTAGTCAATTTAATCGAAACTATTCGAATCATCATTATATACCTTTCTCAGTTGTTGTAAGGCCCGAAAAATCATGAGCTGAGATCTGGTTGAGAACACTTTCCCTTGCTTCCCCCGTCGAGTTCTAGCCATCGTTTGAAATCACCTTTTCCATAACCACATTCGAAAAAGAACGAGTGGGTGGAGAAAATATTGTACTCAAGACAATCAAAAGAAACGCCTGCCAAGTGAGTGTGTCACATAGCTTCCTCGTATCCATTACCCAATTGTGGGTATAGTTGATCCGATACATTGTAGTTAATCTCAAAACACCAATCTCTAAGTACCTTTCACTACCCTCATAGGGGACCATCTACACGCTAATCTGGACAATCAAATTTGGATGAACAAGTAGAAGTTATGACAGTTACAAAGATTTCACGTTTGCTTTGAAAATAAGAAAGTTATGGCTGGTACAACGAAATACACATTTGCGCATGCGCAGTAACAACTATCAGTCTGTGGGCGATGATTTTTATAGGGGACCATCTACTTGCTAACCCGTACAATCCCTGAAATTTTCATTGAAATCGGATGAAAAATGTAGAAGTAATGGGTGCGACAAGGATTTCATGACAGACACACGGGCAAACAGACAGACACGGAACCAAAATTGTTCAGAAAGGTCTGAAACGAGTGGAAACTTTGATTCTGGGGAACATTTTTTTTTCAAACTTGAAAAGTGAAAACAAAGCATCCCCTACCTTGGTGGACTCGAAAGCAAAAAATGATGGGAAAACAATACCTTTACATCAGAATATTTTGAGTTACGGTGTTTTCAAAATTTCAACCCTTATTTTTCAACCCTTAGAAGTGACCTACATCAACCAAAAGCTTCGGGGCACAACTAGACCCCAAATGGGCCCATATAACAAATTTCATCAAGATCGGTCAATGCTATGTGGGGAAAGTGCCGCGTACGGCGGACGGACGGCCAAATTTTTATTCGATTTTTGGATTCTACCTAACATGAAACGTTAACCAACAAATTTTGAGGGGGGGAGGGGTTAAAAAAAATTGTTCCTTGGTTGATTCCAAAGGTTCATTATTGAATATAATATACCAAAAACACAGGATGCAACAAGTAGGTAGGTAGTGGACGTGAACATAATAAAGGGTCAGAAATCGATTTTCTAGTCAGTTGTTGTGGTTCTGTGCCATTATATTTGTCTCTGACACACAAATAGCAATCAGAGTAGTTTGTGGCTGCGTTTTAGTTGGTAAGATCAGCAGTTTGGCCCTATGAATCACGTAAATGGATGCAGTTTGGCCCTAATAACTTTTCGTTTAAATTCCAGTTTGGCCCTTTGGACTTCTGACATTGAAACTGATTTCAGTTTGGCCCTTTGAACAAGAAAAAGCAGTTTGGCCCTTTGGGCGCTCAGGTGTCGATATGTGCGGAACGAAATCCACATAACTCCCAGGGGTAGACGGGATGACACTGGCACTATGCCCATCCCATGGGGATACTCAACTCCCAATACTCCTGGAGCCTCAGTGACGTCTTCACCAGAAGTCAATGATGGTGTTTTGGGGACTCCCTCCTCAGGGGATTTCTGTACTCCAGTTGGGGGTACCTCTATGAGTGGGGCTTTTGCTACTACAGTATATCCAGGTTATGCCAATAGGTTTGGAAGACAAATTAACCCACCTAGGAAGTACCTAGACTTTACGGCATAACCTAATGTTAACTTCAGTTGGTTGTTTCTTCAAGTAAAAACAAATCAAGCCACCTAAAAGGAATTACCTAGACTTTACGACATAACCTAATTTTAACTTCAGTTGTTTGTTTCTTCAAGTAAAAACAAATCAAGCCACTTAGAAGGAAGTACCTAGACTTTACGACATAACCTGATGTTAACTTCAGTTGTATGTTTCTCCAAGTTTGTTTTCTTGTTCTAAGTCTGTTTCTCTTGTAAATTTGAATTTTGCTCGCTTTTTTCAATTATTTGGAAGGGGAGATGTTGTAAATGACGGCAACTACCACAAGATGGATATTATACATACTATACATTATCATCCATGTTTTGATTATTACTCGTTTTGAGCTATTCATTTGCTACATCTTTCAATATAAAGTATGCTCATCAGTTTATTCGATTCTTTTCATTCCTCACACCAACATAATAGCTCTTAATATTAGCGATTTCACTAACATGATTATCTCTTGTATTTATCGATTGTGAAACAGAAATTATAAGATATTGGTAGTTTTATTAAATTAATAAATAAAATAATATAGACTAATGATAATAACTAATGATAATAAATATCATAATAGACTAATGATATTAAATATCATTAGTCCATGAAACATTATGCGATAGGCCTCAGATCGCTTGATTCCGCAAATTTGATACCTACCTAGGAGGGAGCTGGTTCCAGGAGTATTTCATGATCCTAAAATTATGGATTGATGCACAATATACATAAACAAAATGTGTAATGAGTTTCCTGTCTTTTTAGGCGTTCATAAAGTCCGGAAAATGTATAGTGATGAAAATTGTCGTAAATCAATTTCAACCAGAGGAGTTTGCCGGGGTATTGCCTGTCCTGTGGAGGTATACTAGGCAGACTTTATTTCAAGAATTGGAATTCAACATTGATTGAATTGATGCGTAGAAATTTAGGCATTGTTGTGCACTCATACTACTATTATGCTGGTATGCTAATAGCATACCACTCTAAACTAAACCTAGTTGAACAAATCTAATTACTTAATTACTAAATTGCAGGCCCCAGCACTTCCGAGGCACGTATTAAATTTAAAGGATTTGGGATTTTTTAAAAACTCTGGACCATTATTGAAAAAATCAAATTTAAGACAGGATCTGGAAGTCCTTGCTTGGAAGAACCTTGCTATCAAACCACACCCCATCAAACTTATATAGTAAGTACCTACCCTCAACCATATAACAAGAGTAACAATTGCCCTACTTTACAACTCTCTAATGACCCCAATATCACTTACAGACTAATTATAAGTACGAATGCTACCTGGAGAAAGGACCTTACTGGTATCAACTAGAAATCAACTATAGAGATCACCCAAACTACTACCTATACAGCTTAAATGTAAGTAACCACAACCACACAAAGGTACCAACTGTAAATTAGTTATACAACATCATAAATACCTTACACTTAATTACATCCTTCTGCTTGGGCCAATAGATGTAACATATGTAACTACAGTAGAAATGAAATCCAACCATACATCTAGGTACTACCAAAGCAATTGAAAATCATAAAGAAAGGTAAAAATTATAACTACCCTTAACCAAAGCTATACCTGAACCTAGTACCTAGTCTTACATGTCCATGTTTCTTTGTACGTCCTATTAAACCGCACCAGTCGTTGACAGTGTCCTGAAGATGCCCATTGGGCGAAAACTAGCTCGACATACGAAATAAACAATATCCGCCGCAATTTATCCTCCCCTCACCAATAACCTTGTCAACAAGAAGGCAACAAACTATGAAATAACAAATTATGTATTCCTCGGGTGTCGCCAAAATGTCATTAAAATTTAGTTGAGAAAGAAAAGGAGAGAGAACCAAGAGAGCGAAATAGAGAGGAAACATATTACATTGCCATTATTTTCTGATGAGATCATTCGTTTTAGAACTCATATTTTGATAATTATGGACTGGAGGATCAGCTCACACAGGAAATATAAATCATAGCATGCAGTGAAGTGCTTCATTACGGGATACTCTAAAAACTCAATAAATTATTGGTGTAAGTATGTCGACTTCGGATATACCTGGCAACTTGGGTACCAGTGGTGAAGGGAAAGGTTCACCTCTGCTATCAACTCGCAGGTATATCTTTGGTCTTTTTGTCCTAGAGGATCTAGGCGCTTGGGTGGTCGGGCTCACCAACTAGGTTAATGAACTCGACAGCCCAAGCTATCGCACGAGTTGTTGGGGGGTTGATTTGAAAATGAATATTGGCTGAAAAGAAAACAAGACAAAAGTCGAAACACAGATAAATTGTAAAGAAAGGTATTTACCTGTGAAGAATTTAGAATTAAAGATGCGTGGCGAAAAGCGTGGTGAAAAAGCGTGGTGAAAAAGCGTGGCGACCTGAAGCGTCCCGTGGCGATTTATGCTGAAAGTTAAAAGCCTGAAGGGCTAAATGCAATTTGGATACACAAAGGTGTTCCTGCCTTATGGGCTTACGTGGCGGTCCTGAAGGGACTCGTCAAAACCTCGAGGTGTGGCGATGCACTAGCCTCAACTATCAAATTGGTAACCAGGTATACTCTGACAAAAGGTAAACGAAAATACAAATATATGGCACTTTTATTAAATAAGAGACAACTTCAAAGTTCGTGGCGATTTGCTGAAGGTAAGTTTATGATGAGTATGAATAGTACTTTACTCAGTATGGATTCCTAATATATCGTTACAATCCATTAATCATTTAGTATTCAAGTTCAATGCAAGGTCAGAAAAATCAGTGGTTCAATCAGAAAGTCTACTAAAGTTCAATTTCAGATAAGCTTCGTGGCGAAATGTTGTTAATGTTATTAGGTTTTACTCTTATGACTACACGTCACTCCTAGTTCATTGGCCAATGGAATGAAATGTAAATTAGTTTGTGCACTCACGTTGGGGCCCGTAGGTATCCTTCCGATGTTGTGTGGCAGAGGTAGATACGTGGCGACGCTGATGTCCAGGGGGTCGTACAGCGTGGCGGCGTGGGGGGAAAACTGTGGCGGTTACACGACTCACGGGCTGGGAGCTCTCGGTGGACGTTAACTGATCAGAGGTTGGAGAGGGAGTAGTGTCGTCCAGGCCTGACCCGAGGTTCCGTCTTCTCTCCCCCCTCCTCCCGCGAGGTGGTGTTGGCGGGGGCGGCGGTGATGGTGGGGGAGAAGCTCTTGCCGCTTCTCCGGCCGGAGGGGGGAGGGCGCGCGAGGTGTTGTTTGGCGCCTCCTGATTGGTCCACGTTGACGTTACCTACGAGTCAGGCCGAAGGGGGTCGGTGGCGATGACCCGGCCCCACCCTACTGGAGAAGCGTTCCAGTGGGCGGGAGCCCACACCCCCCGTCCCCCTGGGAAGCCAGGGTCGTCAAAGACGACACTGGGGATTGCCAGGGGTGCGGAAGGATGTGCCTTCTTGATGGCCCGCTCGTAGGCGTGGCGACGGCAGCCTCGGCATCGGGTGGGGTCTCGGCGTTTGGAGTGGTCTCCCTTGCAGGTCGGCAACTCCTGCCCCTTGCGGTGGAGAGCCTTGAGCCGCTCCCAGAACTCCTTGCAGGCAGGGCAGCGGAACTTGAACATCTTGTTGACCGACTTTGTGCAAACGGGACATGTCGTCTTCTTCCGGCGCGTCAGCTTGATTTTGATCCCGGGTCTTGGTGGGGAGGGGCTGCCTGCCTGCATCAGGATTTGTGGCTCCCTGATAGGAGTGGGGAGCGGCTCAGGTGGTGTTTGGCTTGCCACCTCGTCATCCCAATCGGAGTCAGCGAAAATCCCCGTTCGGCTTCGGCTTCTTGGTGGAGGGCTCGAGGATGGTAGGGGAACGCCACAGTCAGGAAGATCCGGAGAGTAGGACTTGGAGGACGCGGAGAGTGCCATCGCCGATGGAGCTGGGGAAGGGGCCAACTCCCCCACAGCTCCTGCAGACCTCGTCGCAGGTGCCTCTGCTGGTGCCTGTGAGGGTGCCTCAGATGTCCGCGTCCGTGCCGCAGGTGGCTCTGCGTCCACCTGTGCCTTGGCCCGCTTCGCCTCTGCTATGGCCTCATTACGCTCCAAGATGAGAGCTCGCCTATCTTCGAGCCACTGTTTCTGCCGACGGAGCAAGGCATTCCGTTCTTGTTCGATTCTTTGATAGGCCGGGAGCCACATGGCTACGTCAAGGGCCGTCTGGAGCGCCGCACGCCCGGTTGTCTGGCGGGCGGCGGGAGTGTCGCCGCACATTGTGAACCTCACGTAGTTTGCCAGGGTTTCCAAGGTGGGGAATGGGTCGCCGATGGGTGCCGCGGTCTCGACAAAGCCTTCCGGTCGATCGGCCAACTGTTCTCTTGCTTCCTCGCAGCGTTTCCGCATAGCGACAACGGCGGGGTCAGGTGAAATGGGACCTCCATCGAGCCCTAGCTCATCTTTCGGTTCATGTGCCATATCCTACAACAAACAAAACAATATCCTATGTGACATCCTGGCCTAGGAAAAGTGACTTGCTTCAATAGGAATTCTACGTTGGTACTTCAACTTTTCATGCACGGCCGTAGTAGGACAGTGCAGCCATAAGAGGTAGGCGATCAGAAGGATCAAAGCGAAGTGTATCGACCTGAAGGGTCCAAGTTAAATTTGGTGACCTGAAGGGTCCAAGTGAAATGGGGTGACCTGAAGGGTCCAAGTGTAATTTAGACCTGAAGGGTCTGTCAGTATTGCGTGTGTATGTGTGCCCTAGTAGTCCGTCAGTGTGTCTTTTTCCCTAAGTGGAGTAGCCTATAGTCAACAGGTTTGTGCCTTGTTCTAAATGGATAACGACTAGGTGTCTCCTCAGCTTCTTCACGAAGTTTCTTGGCTGGTGGATCTTCCTTCGCTTCTTCGAACTCCTCGTCGGAAGATTCAATTGGTTCTCCATCCTCATTAATTTCTTCGGTACATCGCACCTTGTGGCGGTCAACGTTGCGATCGGCGTTGCGAGTGGCGTTGCGATCGGCGTTGCGATCGGTGGACTCATCATGGTGATCGGTGTGGCGGAGTGGAGTCTCGTGGCGATCAGCACGGCTCGTTTGAGGGTCGTCCGTCCCATGATGTATTTCACTTCTTTCCGTTTCACGTTCGGTGGAGCGATCGAAATTGTGATCCGCATCCATGTCACGATCCAGTTCCGAAGGAGTACTATGTTGGGTTGACGCCTCTTCTCGAGGTGTCCTCGGCGTGTGTTCTTTCGAGCTGGTTGTAGGTACAGGTGCTGGCGCCACGGCTGCCGGTGTCGACCAACCGTAACTTTCGTACCAATTTTCTTTATTTGTTTCAGGTATCATCGTCGTGTCGAGGGGTTCTGGTGTCGCAATGTCTCGTGGATTTGACGGGGAGTCGTTGGGATCAATAAACGTGTCGTCTGGTACTCCCAACAAGAAAGCTGGCTTAAGGCGATTGATATGTACAGTTTGCCTTCGAATATCTGGTAAGTCTCTAATTTCATACGTAACGTCGGAATGTTTCTTCAGGATTATCCAAGGACCACTCCATGGGCTCCAAAATTTCTTCACAACTCCGGGTGGCGGTTGCATGTCCTTTAGATATACGGCGTCGCCTCCCTCGAAGGACCTCAAAGTTCGTCGTGAGTTGATAGCTTCGCTACGCCGCCGCCACGCCTCTTGAAGGCTTTGGTGGGTGGCGTCGCGTGCGATCCTCAGATTTCTCATCGTGGTGGTCTCATCGGTACGGGGTTTCAAGCTCTGCAGTGTTTCGTTGGGCATTCGCAATTCACGACCGAAGGTAAGGAAATTCGGACTGAATCCCGTGCTTTTGTGCGGAGTCGAGCGATATGCTGCAAGCGCAATGGGGAGCATACTTTCCCATTCTTTCGTCTTCTTGGATATTTTCGCTATGATGTTGGCTAGCGTTCGGTGGAATCTTTCACAGACTCCGTTACTCTCTGGATGATAAGCTGTGGTAAAAATTTGTCTTATGCCCCAATTTTTGCATAGTTCTCGTGTTGATCCGGCCGTAAAAGCGGTACCACGGTCCGAGACCAACCTTTCGGGAACACCGTGTGTCGGGATGTATTTGTTCGCAAGATTTCGGGCGACGGTTCCAGCCGTGCAATCTGACGTAATATATGCCTCCGCGTATTTCGTGAAATGATCCACGGCGGTGAGTATATACTTGGTCGTGTTTCCATTTGAGATGGGGCCGACGAAATCTATGCCGACGATCTGTCCGGGACGTTCGGGAAGCAACGGCCTTTGGATAGGATTCCGAAGTCCGGACGGTGTATTTCGTCGCGCACAGGTTTCGCAACGTTGAAGATTCTCTCGAACATCTTTCGCGAGTCCGGGCCACGTTCCAAGTCTTCGTACGAGTTTTTCTGTAACTTCAACTCCTGGGTGCCCTGCCCATTCGTTCTTATGACAGCGATCAATCAGCCATTCTCGTAGCGAAGTTGGAATTAGTGGTACCCATTCGTGTTTTCCGTCTTGACGAACGCGTGTTTCCCATACGCCGTTTGTGTTGCGTAAATTCTCGTGTTTCCTATCGAGAACGAGGGCTTGAATCCAGTTGTCCAGATCTTGAGCGGCAATCATGAGTTCTCGCGGAAATTCGAGGGTTACAATCGCAACGTCGCCTCTACTTAAACCGTCGGCGTGTCCCATTTGTGTACCTGGTCTATATCGGGGTATGAAGTCATATTCCGCTAGGCGTAATATCCAGCGTCCGATGCGCGAAGTCGGGTCACGAAGATGCATGGCGGCGGTAAGAGCCATGTGGTCGGTCTGAAGTTCGAACGTTTGTCCGAGCAGGTATTCCTGGAAATGTCGGACCGCCCACACAACCGCTAAAAGCTCTCGTTCGGTGACCGAGTACCTGGTTTCGGCCGGGTTCAACTTGCGACTCGCATAAGCTACGGGCCTCTCTTCCCCATCAAAATTTTGTGAGAGGACGGCTCCCAAGGCGAAGCCGGATGCATCGGTTGCGAGGATAAAAGGTTTCGTCAGGTCGGGGTAAGCGAGGATGGGTTCGCTGGTCAGTTTGTCCTTGAGTTCATCGAACGCCCTTTGTTGTCTCTCGGTCCACTCGAAGGGATTAGTCTTCTTCAACAGCTCGGTCAACGGAACAACAATCTCGGAGAATTTAGGGATGAACCTCCGGTAAAAACTGGCGAGGCCCAAAAAGGATTGCAATTTCACCATTGAGGTAGGTATCGGAAACTCCTTAATGGCTCTTGTTTTCTCCGGTTCCGTGAGAATTCCGTCCGTGGTGATGCGGTGTCCTAAGAATCGAACTTCGTTCTTGAGAAAATCGCATTTAGCGATATTTACTTGTAGTCGAGCTTCTGATAGACGTGTGAAAACCTGGTTGAGCTTCTCGAGATGTTCTTCCCGCGTGGCGGAAAACACAATTATATCGTCGAGATAGACCAGACAGTTGTTTCCGAGGATTCCATCGAGCGCGTCATTCATCGCGCGTTGAAACGTGGCGGGTGCGTTCTTCAACCCGAAGGGCATTTTTTCATATTGGAAATGGCGTCCAAGAACGGAGAAAGCCGTTCTTTCCTTTGAGTCAGCATGTACCGGAATTTGATGATAACCAGCTATAAGATCGATCGTGGAGAACCATTTGCACTGTCCGAGCATGGCGAGTGTTTCTTGTAGTCGCGGAAGGGGGTATGCGTCTCCTTTGGTGATTTTGTTAAGTTGACGGAAGTCGGTACAAAAACGCCAAAGCTGCTTTTCCCCCGGCGGCGTCTTCTTTTTGACTAATAAGACGGGCGCACTCCACGGACTAGTGGACGGGCTAATTACTCCGGACTCGAGCATGTCTTTAAGCTGCGTCTCAACAACTTCTCTAAGGGCGTGAGGAACCGGGTAGGGTTTTTGTTGAGTGACGGTGGGTTGAGTAAGGATTATTTCATGGGATACATTTAAATTGCACCCCTCCCCCGTAGGTGGCTTGAATAAGTCCCGGAATGTATTCAACAAATTCCTCGTCGGTTCTGCGTCCGCTTCGTTCAGATGTTTCAACTTGTCATTGAGAACGGTGTCAAATTCGGGTAATGGCGGATCCCATTGGTCAGTGGGGACCTCTTCCCATTCCTCATTTTCTTTGTCATCTTGCAGGGTGTTAATTAACCCCATTTTTTCATCGTTTTGAACATTTTCGTCGTTTTTCGGGCTTCGGTCAGCGTGTGCTCCCTCAATTTGCATCAGTGATTTGAGGTGCTGCGTGACGATTTTCTCAATCTGCATGTCGGGTGTATTTTCAATTTTCTTTTCTTCTTTCAACATCATTAGTGTGTCAAGATCTGTATCCATTTTTTCGGGCGTGGCAACCACCGTGGCGACGTGGCGATTTGGCGTGGCGACCACCGTGTTGTCATGTTGGTGTGGTGTAACCATCACGGTATCGTCGAGTCGCTGCGGCGTGGCGATGATCATGTTTTCGTGTCGATCGGGCGTGGCGTTGAAGCTCCGTATCATCGTGGCGACGGGTGCGTCGAGTTTTCGGATGGCCCTTTCGACAGCGGCATCGATGTATTGGTCAAGCGACAATTTTTCAGGTTGTTCGAAGCTTGTGTCGAACCGAATGGGCGTCGCTTGTTCTTGCGTGGCTGGTTCTTCATCACCATAAACGGTCACCATGTCCTCAAAACGTACTCTTCTTGGTTCTTCGGGGACTCTTTCGGGGTTTCTAGGCGTCTGTTTATTATTCGGGATCTCGTGGCGAGATGCGTGGTCGTACAGATTGACGGGTGCGTCTATCGGCGTGGTGACGCCACCATAATTCCTACTCCAAAATTTCATACTTCCGGTTCCGCTGATGTTTGTGGCGGGCGTGGTCGGCGTACTCAAAGCGTCAGTATGCGCGTGGCGAACAGGCGTCGCTTGTTCGTCAACTTGGGGAGTGGCTGTTGCTCCCGAAAAGGTACTAGGGATGGGTGCGCTTGTGTCAAAATGTGGTTGTTGACTACCAAGCGTCCCGTTTTCCCGCCAATCCGGTCGCAACACCACCCCCACGCTATACGGCTCGTCGAGTAGGTCGACAGGAGTATATGGTCGTGCTTTCTCCTCCAGTGCGTGAAATTTCATGGTTGGACCCGTGGTAAAGGTAATTGGTACGCGTCTCAAGACGTCAAGTCCTAGCAAATCGAGTGTGGCGCTTTTTCTCGCGAACACGAGGAAGGTGTGTTCGAAAGTGCAACCACCGAGTCGCGTGACGAGGCGTTGTTCCCCTGCGAAGTGTAGCGGCATCCCGTCCGCGCCCCACGCGACAGTGCGCGTCGGAAGCAGTTTGATCCCTTTTACGGGAGAAGACAATACCGAAAGCGTGGCGCCGGTATCAACGATCATGTCGCGATCTTCGGGGCCTAGTCCAACAGTTATCTTCATTGTGCGTGACATGGGGGCTTCTACGGCTGGGATGTGGTCTTCTTCTGCGGGTTTCTTGTAGCGTACAACTTCCATTGTGTGTGCTGGTGCCATCACGGGTTGCGATACAGGGAGTAGGCGTTTCTTCTTGTAGCAATCTTGTTCCAAGTGCTCTCTCATTCCACAAAAATCGCAAAAAATTGTTTTATGCGGACTAAAGGGACAGTTCACGGGAAAGTGTGTTCGATCGGCGCAAAACATGCAGGGATAACGCGGAGTCGGCTTCTCCTCGTTTCGTGGTTCACTTGGTTTGTCCCGGCGGTGATCTTCTTCTTTGTGGCGGTTGTATTTCTGCGTGTTGTCATCTTTGCGTGGGCATCGTGCGGCGAAGTGATCGTGGCTACCGCAGTTGTAGCACCGACGATCATTCGTGACGGCCGCTAGATCCCATCTTTCTTCTAAGTCGGTCGTGTCATCGAGGGTTTCCTCGAGTTCTTCGGCTTTGCTTAGGGCGTCTTGGATGCATCTCGGTCGGTTTGTGATTAGGAGGGCACTCATGTTCTTCCCGACGCCTCGGATGAAAGCGTCCATCGTCTTCTTCTCCACCCAATCGTTTCGTTCGTGGCGTCGCAGACGCGCTCCTTCTTCCATGACAGCGCAGCGCGCCAAGCCTCTCACGCGGTCAGCAAACTGCCGAAGCGTCTCCGTCGCGTTGCGTTTTACTGTCCACAGTAAAGCGGCCGCATGTTGGGGGTTTTCTTTTTGAAACCACCGCAACATGTCCTCCCTGACGATTTCGTAGACGTTGTCAACGTCCATGGCGTCATCACGGTCAATTAAAAACTGCTTCGCGATCCCGCGTGTTTTTGTGCGCAGTATTCGATAACGTTGTTGAGAGGTTAAGCCAGCGGTCACTAGGTCAAAATTTGCAAAAAACGAAACTACACTGAGTGCGCCTGAAGCGTCTGGGTCCCATGGTTCAAGTTCTAGAAATACTGAGCGCGGTAAGTCCCCGCGTTCACCCTTGTGTGTGGCTGTGTTATAACGCTGAAGGAGTATATTCATCTCCCTCATCGTTTGTGTCATGGCTTCTACTGCTTCGGGACCGACGGAGGAGTGTGTACCTTCTCCTCGGTCGCTTGCTCCCGACAAATTTAGAGACATTTTGTCGGTTTGTTAGAAAGAAGTGTAGGTGAATGTGTCGGAGTTTAACTACTACCACTAGGGTGAAAAATCTGTCTGCGTCTGTTGTCGGTCTTATTGAAGAAAAACAGGTTACTACTGGAATTTTGAAGAATTTTCGTGGCGATCGTGGCGATCGTGGTGATCGTGGTGATCGAGATAGGAGGCTGCGTTTACGTCACTTTTCCTATAATTACAATAAACGGATGCACATCCTACCTAACAGTATACCTGGTTAGACTATGTGTTTTGCTTTATTTAAATTTGAATTTATGACTCTAAATTTTGAAAACAACTCGTGGCGATACAAAAACTTACTATTTAATTTGTGGGTCCGTGTGAGGCTGACTCACACAAAAATCCCGCTAGCTGCCACCAGTTTGTAAGTATGTCGACTTCGGATATACCTGGCAACTTGGGTACCAGTGGTGAAGGGAAAGGTTCACCTCTGCTATCAACTCGCAGGTATATCTTTGGTCTTTTTGTCCTAGAGGATCTAGGCGCTTGGGTGGTCGGGCTCACCAACTAGGTTAATGAACTCGACAGCCCAAGCTATCGCACGAGTTGTTGGGGGGTTGATTTGAAAATGAATATTGGCTGAAAAGAAAACAAGACAAAAGTCGAAACACAGATAAATTGTAAAGAAAGGTATTTACCTGTGAAGAATTTAGAATTAAAGATGCGTGGCGAAAAGCGTGGTGAAAAAGCGTGGTGAAAAAGCGTGGCGACCTGAAGCGTCCCGTGGCGATTTATGCTGAAAGTTAAAAGCCTGAAGGGCTAAATGCAATTTGGATACACAAAGGTGTTCCTGCCTTATGGGCTTACGTGGCGGTCCTGAAGGGACTCGTCAAAACCTCGAGGTGTGGCGATGCACTAGCCTCAACTATCAAATTGGTAACCAGGTATACTCTGACAAAAGGTAAACGAAAATACAAATATATGGCACTTTTATTAAATAAGAGACAACTTCAAAGTTCGTGGCGATTTGCTGAAGGTAAGTTTATGATGAGTATGAATAGTACTTTACTCAGTATGGATTCCTAATATATCGTTACAATCCATTAATCATTTAGTATTCAAGTTCAATGCAAGGTCAGAAAAATCAGTGGTTCAATCAGAAAGTCTACTAAAGTTCAATTTCAGATAAGCTTCGTGGCGAAATGTTGTTAATGTTATTAGGTTTTACTCTTATGACTACACGTCACTCCTAGTTCATTGGCCAATGGAATGAAATGTAAATTAGTTTGTGCACTCACGTTGGGGCCCGTAGGTATCCTTCCGATGTTGTGTGGCAGAGGTAGATACGTGGCGACGCTGATGTCCAGGGGGTCGTACAGCGTGGCGGCGTGGGGGGAAAACTGTGGCGGTTACACGACTCACGGGCTGGGAGCTCTCGGTGGACGTTAACTGATCAGAGGTTGGAGAGGGAGTAGTGTCGTCCAGGCCTGACCCGAGGTTCCGTCTTCTCTCCCCCCTCCTCCCGCGAGGTGGTGTTGGCGGGGGCGGCGGTGATGGTGGGGGAGAAGCTCTTGCCGCTTCTCCGGCCGGAGGGGGGAGGGCGCGCGAGGTGTTGTTTGGCGCCTCCTGATTGGTCCACGTTGACGTTACCTACGAGTCAGGCCGAAGGGGGTCGGTGGCGATGACCCGGCCCCACCCTACTGGAGAAGCGTTCCAGTGGGCGGGAGCCCACATTGGGTTTGAACCTAGTTCGATGAAATTTAATGTTATTGGTAAAAAGAAGAAGAAGAAGAAACAAGAAAGTATTGGTAGAAGACTTTGGAATTGTAATTGATTAACAAGAATAATATAAAAAACAAACTTCAATTGAGAAGACTACGAAACCAAAATGTGCGTACCTACTAACGAAGGATGAGAACGATGAAAACGTAGTTCATCAAATACGTGTTTCAGGTGGTGTATCTACAAAAATTGTTATTGAAAAATACTGGAAAATTTAATGTTTTGAAAAATTATGAAAAATTATTGACAGGTTCAATGGCCAAGGATTAGTTACCTATTAGTTTTGTGTGTGCTCCCTTGTTTTGCTGTATCAATCGTCAAATTACAATACTTCTGGCAAAAAGATATTCCTTCTCTTGTGGAAATTCTTTGATTTACAGGTATTGCCTTTCACTGATCACAATCTACCTATTTAAACGTCCAAGTCGCTGTAATTGAAGGGTACAGCCTACCTAACTTGGCAGAAATTGTTTCTCATTTCTGTGAGCCACCTATCTACAGGATTACAAAATCACGAACACTTCCATCTGGCATTAGTGTGATATTTGAGACTATAGTAGGTACCTAAAATCATACTGGAATAGACTGATGCAAGAATAGGATAAAGAAGTAACAGGATATTAAAAATATCGATAAAATAAACTAAATTAACTCTTTAATAAACGGAGCTTTGCAATTTTAAGCGTTGTTCTGAGTGAACCAAGCCTTCTACTCTTGGATCGGATGAGACTCGTCACGTTCGCAGGTGCTGCTGACACCTAGCGGATTCTTTGGTGAACTAAGGTCACGTGAGGTTCGACCACCTGTTGGTCGGTAGCAGGTTGGGCATCACGTGACGGTCTCCCCTCCTGCTTGACTGACCTCGTTGTTGGATATCGTTATTGGACACCCCTCAAGTCCTTTAGGATTAGGTAGGTCATCAATGAAAAAACAAACAACGAACTTACCTTCCATTAAGAACCTCACCTTCTTGTTTGTATGGTTTGTTAGTTTTCGACGACCGTCGTTGATTTAGTACCTAACCCTGTCTGGAAGAAAAGGGTAGACTGGAATTCGCTGTCAATAGTTGGATCAGTTTTTCACTCGGTTGGGCAACTGGTCGAATTCCAGTAGCAACCACCAGTTTCTCAAGTATTTTGATCGATAAGTACCTGTTCTATTAGGCCCAATGGAAGTAAAAGGCCTAAGATTACTATCATATAGGGAAGGGACATCGAACGGAAAACATGGATGTCGATGTCGTTATTTCATAGAAACATCGATATCGATGAAACATCGTATGAAAAACACCGATGTCGATAACATCGTAAGGTGAAAAATCGATGTTTTTAAAAAGCGGGAAATTTAATTAATTCGTCAACTAATTAAAATCAAGGGAGAAACCCTGATGGGGCTGCTTTTCCTCCATTCATGCAAAGTGGACATGTTTTCTTTTGACGTGCTATTATTTTACTGGATAACCTACTCCATTATAATTTTTTTTCATTCATGATAAATTATCCAATTTTCATGCACTTCATTTCAATATTCCATACCTTCCCCATTTCCATTATTGGTTCAAACATATTTTTTCTATTGTTTTCCAGTAAATATATTGTTACATAAAGTGATGATTGAAAGGTAGGAGGTGTTCTTCAAATTCAAAGTAAATTCAATGAAGTTATCTGGTCTGAAATTGGATTTTGTCTGGCTCCCCTGCAGTACCTAGTCGGTCAAATTTATCAAACGATGTTATCAAACCATCTCCTCGACATATCGTTATCATCGGACCGAAACATCAAGTGTAAAACATCGATATTACGAGCAAAACATCGATGTTTCGACATTATCAATATCGATGTCCCATACCTACCATCATAGTTTGCTTCTTAGTCTTTTGGCATCTATTCAAAAACTGAGATTGATTCGATGTTTCAAGTTTGGCTGAGACAATCAGAAACATCGAATGAGTCGATTTCTGGGACTTTCATAAACAATTAGGTATTTAATTTTTAGTATTTTGTAAATATATACGTATAATACAAAATGAACATATATTAAGACCACAGGGAAAGAAGGGGAATGTGAGAATTTTTCCATTCAGAAAAACTGAAATTCAAAGTTTGACGCCTTCTGCTCATTATCCATCTTCATGAACGGCTGGGTCGTTTAATTTTCCCTTATTACTTAAACTTTCCTCTAACGATGTAATGGAAAGAGAAATGAATTGATTAACATCTACAGTTTGATGAAAATCCACCCTTACTAAAAACAAGTGGAAGAAGGGGAGGGTCAGAGAGAGAAGGGGGAGAATGAGAGTAGTCCAACAGAGTACCTTCCTCTTTCTTTCCCCGATGTTTCGAACCTTCCCCTTTCTTTTCCTCTATTCGGACCTTCCCCCTTCTTTCCCAGTAATTTCAGATCTAACATGAGCTATTTCTCGCAGATCGTCCTCCATTTTTCCCATTTTGATAATCTCATATTATGAAATTACATCCTTGGGAGAGTTTGTTGGCAACCCAACTTAACTCATTTTAACAATGTGACATTCCTCTTTCTTTCCCTATGGTCTTTATATGAAATATATATTATAAAAAATTATGTAATTTTTAGTATTTTGATTTAGTATTAATTTATTAAATAATATTAAGTCTTCAAATTATGTGAATACCATGTTATTAAATTGGCTTCTTGTAAACATATGTTGTAAAAAGTGTCTTTAACCCGTGTATTTCATAAATAAAATATCATTAGAAGGTTCATTCACTTCATTCATCATTCACTCGCTAGAATGGAAAATTTGCTCACGGAACTGTGCAAAATCTTTGTTCAAATGTCAGGTGGTCAAATGCAATCTTTGTTTGTTTCTTCGAATGGAATTTGACATACCTCAGCAACTGATGCATAACTGTTGTGCTTCCTTAACAAAAAAAAAAAAAAAAAAAGAATCGAATTTTATATTTAGGCACCTACAACTCTCGAGTAGCGATGTTATTGCTGGGAGTTACTCCTAATGGAAAAACGCTGCAAATTATTACACGATGGTTTATTATTTTACTATAAAGATCTCCTGCAGGGGATCATTATTTAAAATAATAAACCAAAAACCGTGTTAAATGCAAACATGCAAACATGACAAGCCAATCTTAAGCGCCATCATCTAACATGTTACAAATAATACATTTTTTGAAATTTAGTGTTTCTGATTTATCCAAGTCCAACCCGTCAACGCGAAATTTTTATTCGATTTTTGGATTCTACATACCTTGAACCGAAAACCAACAAATTTTGAGGGTGCATTCCAAAGGCTCATTATTGGAAATAAATCAAAACCGTATTCTTTGCAGAGTGGAAAAAATTCCTCTTTATTAAAAAGCAAAATAATAAAATTTCGTTTAATAATTTGCATGGTTTTTTATTTACGATAACTTCTCGTTAGATTTTGAGTGAAAAGTGCTGTGTTTATACAAATTGTTGTAACAAACTGAAAAATCTGAGATTTTGGATATCCAACTTCCTGGTTCGAGTACCAAGATCCTGCATAGTCCATTTCCCAGGTACCTACCTCAGGAAAAGTAATAAAAACGGGGCAATAACAGAGGAGGAGATGATCCACTTATCAAAGGCTCGATGCCAAGGCCTCCAAGAATAGAAGAGGTCGGTTAATTGATTAAAAACTCAGACAAGAGGGGAGGAAAAGGGATGTTTTTAATATTGGTGGAAGGCACCCCTCAAGCATAGAGCTCAGGTCGGAAGGTGGCCGGTCTATATTGAAAGGAAATACCTTTCTGCCCTGGGGGCAATAACGTTTTATAATGGCAGGGAGTTCGGTCGACCATCCTGAGGTTCTGATCGGGTTTCAAACACTGAGTACAGGAGTCGAAATTTCCTTGTTTGTAGAGGTTACCAATAACGTTAAGTTAACGCAAACACGGAGGATTATTTGTTTGAACGAAGTAGAAGCTGGTATGATGGAACTGTGAGGAAATAGAAGGTTTACGAGGATAGACAGGGATTCCCCTCATCTGGAACAGCGCTGCATAGTGGTACGAAGGTGGAACAGATCGAATTCAATTCAATTTTGATTTTATTAACATCGATGAGAAATCTAAGGTCTAGGAAACCGAATAAGTCATAAAGACCAGAAAGAAAGATTCATTTTCATGGATTTTTAGTGAATTAATTAGCATTGTTAAGGTGAGAGTGACAGTAAAAATTTATTGTGGTGGAAAATGTGATGTCTGTTTCTAATTCTATTTTTTTCCGCCATTACTACCAAAGTTATGAAATTTTTGTTTTCTTGATGCAGATTGCGGGTATCGGAGTTTTCCAACGTACCAAACTATACAAGAGTCTCATACAGCTTAATCTTTGTCCAACTTTGGAGGAATTTCCCATGGAGGCGGTCTGCTACGAGACGATCCACATGAAATTTCATCTAGACTTATGTGAGAAAACACTGATCACTTCATTTGAGTTGTGCCTCGTAGCTTTAGGTTATTGTCAGTCACTCAAGATTCAAAATTCCGTGCTCGAAAACTTCTCATGTTGTTCCAACAATTTAAAGATGTGGCGAATTTTTAAAGTCGAATGAGGCCATTGAAAGCTCAGTAGGACCAACAATTCGCTTCCTATGAGAATATTAATACCACGTCTAACTAAATCAATTCATGAATGTTCACTGATAGCGTGTTTAGGACACAAGACGGTACTTACCTTACCAATTTCATCGTGATCAGATCACTTCAGTTTCGTGACCTCCCTCGCTGCTTCCTCACCGCCATGTGTTTTACCTACCCGAATTTCGCCTAGCTCAAACACACAGGAGTACTTGCGTTAATTAGATCCTATATTTTTCACCGAATTCTTTTTCAAGTTTCTCAGATTCCACTGGGGATCTGAATCTGAGAAGGGTACCTGGATTATTTAAAAGAGGAAGGGAATTTATTTAACGACTGTTTTGACCGATGGAAACCAGCTCTTTGCAGATGGGTGATCTATACAGAAAAACAACAAACCGTTGTGTAATAACTTGTACCATTTATTTTTCCCTCACTATCAAACATGAGAAAGCTTTTGTTATTGGTAAGACGTATTATTTCACCAACTTAGATGGAATTATCAAAGTTCCCCTATGAAATGTCTATATAGGGTGTAACACGAGTAGTTCACGACTTTTCTTCCACGTGTTCTACAACTAATTTCTTGCGAAAAGAACCACCTGACATTTTTTTGTATCCCCACTCAAAATGCCTTTTTTTTCATTTTGAATTTTTTTTTTCTCGTGTTTTTGATATTTTCTCAATAAATCTACCACAACTCCCTAATTTCAAGAGTTAGCTCAAATTTAAAAAAAGTCCGTTGGAAAGAGCGTTAAAATTTTCCAATCTTTATGATACTCATCAGCATTTTTTTACGTGGATGAGATGTGCAAACGACGTATGAAACGCAAAACTCGTCAAAATCTTGAAATCGCTTGTTTTTTCAGTCGCCTGGTAACCATATCGATTCTTGACGCAGAATTGTGAAATCCCTAAAAAGTGTCCCAAAATCTCAGCTTTTACGAGATTGTACAGTTAGACGGGAGGACTGTGTGCTTCGGAGGAGCCGCGGCGGTGAAGACCCCGGAGTCCTCCCGTCAAACCCGTCAAAAAAATTCACGTTTTTCCGCGTTCAAACAGAAATTTCTCTCTTAAATTCGATTGTAAAAATTTTTTTTATTACACCGTTGTAAAGCTGATATTTTGGCGCACTTTTCAGGGAAATTTCACAATTCTGCGTCAAGAATTGATAGGGTTCAGGCGACTGGAAAAACAAGTGATTCCAAGATTTTGACGAGTTTTGCTTTTCATACGTCGTTTTCACCTCTCAATTCCACTTTAAAAAACGCTGCAAATCATTGCTCAAAGGTTTATTATTTTGTGCAGAGATCACCCTTCTGTATAGATCACTGGTTCTCCATCAATAGCACCTACCACCATCTGGATTCTCCCTTGACCTTCCCTCTCAAATTTCAGCTTCCTGCGTTCAATAGGATTGAAAATGGCTTTGGAGCTCACTCAGCTGATCAGTGATCTGAAGAATGAAGAAGCTTTTGAGCAATGATTTGCAGCGTTTTTTACCCACCAACATTTTTTTCACCTACCAACTTTTGTTTACCTACCAGCTAGGTACTACCTACCACACCATACTGGCTTCACACCTTCACCATCAAGTTTATTAGAAAGAACTAAACGCTTCACACTCGATTGGAAAAATATGGAAAATTTGATTACTGGATACTTACAAATGGAAATTTGATTACTGGTTACGCAGAAGGCAAAACTGTATACAAATCGAAGAAATGAACAGCGATCGCATTTTAGTCCGATAAAATTTGAATGGAGATTAGACCTCTTTTGCGATTCACACTCATGATTCTGTTTTATCGAAGGAAAACCTTCAAGTACTCGTAGGGACCGAACGGTTTGTCCTACAGAGCTCCGGGTGGTCTCAAAAATTTTTAAAAATTCTATACTATTTAGAATTGTGAAAAAACTATACCTTTATTTCGAGAGTTTTCGAGCTAGGGCACTCTTGAAAATTTCAACCCTTAATTTTCACCCCTTAGAAGTGACCTACATCAACCAAAAGCTTCGCGGCACAACTAGACCCCAAATGGAGCCCATATACCAAATGTGAACCAAATCGGTCCAGTGTTGCTAAGAAAAGTGCCGCGGACGGCGGACGGGGGACGGCGGACGGCGGACGGACATTGCAAATTTGGATTCTACGCACCTTGAAACGTAAAGTGACAAAGTTTGAGGGGGGGTTATAAAAATTTTTTGCGATACGATCACATAGGCTTATTATTGGAAATAATAAACCAAAATGTTATTGGGCATCAGAAAGATTCAAAATTTAACGCCCTTTCCAACGAATATTTCATATTTGAGCTAATTCTTGAATTGATTGATTGATTGATTAACTTTTTTATTGATGTGATATGAGTAGGTCCATTAGAGTATTGCTTCCTCACTACCGAAGGTAGGGAAGCTTTGTATTCGTGAAAGAAGTGAAAAAAAAAAATGTCCTCCAAAATCTAAATTTCCACTTGCTTTTTGCGTTTTAGAGCTTCCCGAACAATTTTGGTTCCGTGTCTGTCTGTCTGTCGGTCTGTCTGTCTGTCTGTGGTCAATCCTTGTCCCGGGCAAAACTATACTAACCTGTGGTCCGATTTTGATGCAATTTTCAGGGATTGTGCGGGTTAGGTCCTAGACGGTCCCCTATAAATTTCAGCACCTTCGGACCAATAGGAGCGAGTGCGCATGCGCAAACGTGAATTTCCTGGAACCTCGGTTTCTCGGTTTCTAATGAACCGATTTTGCTCAAATTTGAAGGTTAGTTAGGGACTAACTTCTAAGAGACACCCTATAAGTTTCAATCAAATTGGTCAAGCAATAGCCGCTGCGCATGCAATGGAGAATGCTGAAGGCGCCTGAGTGATCACTGATCAGCTGAGTGAGCTCCAAGGCCATTTTCTCTCCTGTTGAACGCAGAAAGCTGAAATTTGAGAGGCAGGGTCAATGGAGAATGCTGAAGGTGCCTGAGTGGTCACTGATCAGCTGAGTGAGCTCCAAGGCCATTTCCTCTCCTGTTGAAGGCAGGAACCTGAAATTTGAGAGGGCGGGTCAATGGAGAATGCTGAAGGCGCCTGAGTGATCACTGATCAGCTGAGTGAGCTCCAAGGCCATTTTCTCTCCTGTTGAACGCAGGAAGCTGAAATTTGAGAGGCAGGGTCAATGGAGAATGCTGAAGGTGCCTGAGTGGTCACTGATCAGCTGAGTGAGCTCCAAGGCCATTTCCTCTCCTGTTGAACGCAGGAACCTGAAATTTGAAAGGGCGGGTCAATGGAGAATGCTGAAGGTGCCTGAGTGGTCACTGATCAGCTGAGTGAGCTTAAATATTACAGTGGAAGAAAGATAAAGAGGGAGAGGGAGCAAAAACCTTTTTCGCGCCGAGTTTTCGCCAACTGATTCTTTACGTCCATGTTACAATGAGTGAGGAAGCTATACTGCCCACCCAACTTGGCAGACGTTTTTTTGTACTTCCCGTGTTGACAAAACGCAAAACGTGAAAAAGAGCAGCTAGCGCGAGCACTCGTAGATGCTAACTTTCCACGTCATTTTTTCCAGATCTCCTCCGTGAAATCGTGAAAAGTGAACTCCTGTAGTGACGTTAACGTGATGCCTATAAGTTAAGTTGGCAAGGTTACTTTGGCGGATTTTTACTCCTTGTCTATTTCAAATTTTGTTCCCCTTTCAGATAGGATATTAATTTTTTCTTTTTCATGTTCCTAGTATCATGATAAATGTCATGGAAGAATGGATGGAGTCCATGAGGTGAGTCCATCTGACAGAGTTCCTCCACTGAGAAGGAACTTGAGCAAGTATTCGATGATTATTTAAGGTTTCTGCTAGTGAAAAAGCACCCCATTTCAGAAATTTCCATGGTAGAAGAGGAAGTTATTGTCAAACCCCCAGGATATACCAAATGTGACTTGAGTATTCAACATAACCACTTAAACAATCCAGTACTTAATCCCTTACAGACCAAATTTTGCGAAGGTTTTATTATTTTATGGTTTTATTATTTTCATAGTTTTATTATTTTTATGGTTTTATTATTTTATTATTATTTATATTTTTAGATTTCTTATAAATATAAGAAATCCCTACTACGTAGTAGATATTATTTATGTTTTTGAATTTATTACCTAATTATTTTTTTATTATTATTGATTTTTTATTATAGATATTATTTAATAGTTATCAATAATCAACTGCGTATATATTGTTGTGGGTTTTGACGGTAATTTACCGATTTTAGGGCATGTTGCAGTCCTGGTTTTGGTAGACCTGAATAAGGACGATTTGTTGTTACTTTCCCGGATTTATTGTTTTGGCTCTCAATTTTTGGTTTAGGTAACATACATAGATACATAGATACATAACATACATACATAGATACCAGTAAAATGAATAAAGAAGTATGATAGTACCTAACTAACAAATGATAGTAAAACCTAATGGAGAAAAATTGGAACCCATAGTAAATGAAACAATAATGAGAATTGAATTAAAATAACTTCAATATTAATGACGAAGTGGAAAGGTAGTGGTAGGTACAAACAGTCTTTTCTGTTCAACCTTAAACTTGCTGTTTTCTGCCTTGGGTAGTCCATGGAAGAAGAAAAACAACTCCATCTACTCTGAGGTTATCCTCACGTAGCGCACCCTCGCGTAGACAGCGGATTTTTTCAAACGCCAAAAGTTGGCTTTTGGCGTCAAGGGACTTTTCACGTGTGTGAGTAGATACGTGTGAAACGAAACGGCAAGTACAAAAATACTCTATTAAGTCTTCCTGTAGGTCCAGTAGGTTTTCTTATTTATTATTCCTCTCTTACCTCATGTCACAAATAGTACAAATACAATGTAATCAAATAATACGCCAGAATTCGATACGTCAATTGAGGGAGTTATAGTAAATTTATTGAGCGAAGATCAATAACACGAAAAAAATTTCGAAGTGAAAAAAAGGCATTTTGAGTGGTGATATCAAAAAATATGTCAAGAGGCTTTTTTTGTCAGAAATTAGTTGTATAATACATGGGAGAAAGGTCGTGAACCATTTGTGTTACACTCTGTATTTATCTGTGTCCTATGTTTTCTCTCACAATAAATTCCAACCAAACCCACATACATAATTTATTATTCTCTTCTTCAAAATACCAAGCGATATTCTGAGTAAAGTCCTTTTACGGCGGCTGAAAGGGAAGGCAAGAGCGCGAAAGAGAGCCATTTTGAAAAAAGTGAGTCAGAAACATCCATTTTCCCCAGATTTTTTCAGCTATCAGTACTTAGGCTGATTTTCATTCTGTAAAATCACTCTGTGGGGAACAAGGAGTGTCTGAGGGGAAGCGTTGCTAGGCAACCGAACCAATTCCCATCAATCCACGAGCGTTATTTTTCGTGTACTCTTTCTGTCGCCAATTATAATGCAAGTATCAAATTTCTACTCACTTATTCGTAAATAAATTATTATTAAACATTCATCATGCAAGTTATCAAATTTTATTCTCTACACCATAAATAACAGGATTCCGAAATTTCAAGGTGAAAACAATAATAAGGTAAAAAAATAATAAACGAAAAAAAAGGTGACGGCTTTCATTTACTTATTCCGAGTACATCCCCGTCTATAAAACCGCTTTTGTGAGGGCTGAAGAAACTTTAGATGTGACGAGAGCGCCATCTCTCATCTGAGAATCAGACTTGAGTGTCGTCCCCTTTAGCCTTAAGTAGTACCAAATGAATGACCCCTCGAAACAAGCTGACTGAACGTCATGGAGAGTGACCTGCTACACCGGTAAGCGATATCGATATAGATCGGCGACCGACAGTGGAAACGTGACAAATAGCTATGTAACAACTACACAACTCCAGGGCTGCAGGGGCTTGCAACTGTATAGAGATGACCACTGGACCGTGTGATTGCCAGGGGCCTACTCAACCCCCACTCGCCAGTATCGGGAAATGCAGTTCTTCTCTCCATTTTAGAACCTATCCCTTCACTGACGGGATTAAAAACCGAGTAGTTTAGTATTTTTGTTATCAGTCATGCTCTTGCATATAAGCTTGTGTGAGAGAACTGAACATGTAAAATGTATTGCTTAAGTAAGTACTAAAGAAAGAAACGAAAATTCCTTCACTTTGGTGGGGAAATATGAGATCATGGTGTAAGCTGGAACTAGTATTTTTAGGAAACTTTTCAGAGAACACAAAATTACAGTAAGCCTACCGCAGTCACCGATTAACAGGTTTATCAACTAGAGCTATGCGTGACTTACCTGCATTCCAAGGACTGCTGAAGGTGTCAGAAATCCTGGCTGTTCGGATTTCTGAAGCTTAGACCCAAAAGACCTGGACACCAAGGTCACCACTGTTCGCTGCTAAGAGTTAAGACTAGGAACGTTATGCCTCATCTATGGCATTTCCAAGTCAAATTCAACCTTTTCCAAGTCAAATTCAACCTTTTCCAAGTCAAATTCAACCTTTTCCAAGTCAAATTCAACCTTTTCCAAGTCAAATTCAACCTTTTTCAAGTCAAATTCAACCTTTTCCAAGTCAAATTCAACCTTTTCCAAAACAAATTCAACCTTTTCACTATTATTAGGGAAATGACGAAAAATACGCACAAGCCCTAAATGTAGTACCAAATGCTTGTCTGTGATTGGGGACTGGGCTGAAAACAATACTCCAACGCAGTAGGTAGGTACCTATACATAAAATAAAATCATGTTTTATTAAAAAAGAAATCAACAAAAAATATAATTTATAAAATTTCTAAGTCAAATTCAAAGTTTTTCAAAAAGCAGTAAAAAAAAAGTAATCTATTGATTCAAATTTCTTTCTAAAAGTAAGATATTTAGTTTTAAGACTTTTAAAATATTAATTATGTAAAGAAGTGATAAAAGTTTTTCTTTCAAAGAAATTTTGATTTGTTAAAATTATATTTTTTGTTGAAAAAAAAAACAAACAAAAAACATGATTTTGTTTTATGTACCGGGTGTCCCAGAAGTTATGGTCCACCCTTTTTATCTCCGTTGTTTTGAGGGGTAGACAAAAACTTCAAGCGATAACCCCCCTTAATTTTTTACGAGGAATTCAACTATCACACTTTCGCGCATTGCGCGCCTGCGCAATCGTGCGCAACGCACTCCAACTTTGTTATTTCAAATAGGAACCCCTATTTTTTATTACAGATTCGGATTCTACGCAAAATTTCATGAATTTTAGACCCATCAATCGAGTTTTTTGGTTGCGCACAACCCGTCCAGTGAGCGCGCAAATATGCGCAACCCCTGGATTGCGCCAAAATTGAGATGGAGGTAGACCCCAAGTGTGATACATGTTTATTCATTAATTTTCGACGCTGAATCACGTGGTGGTATCCATTTTCGGATTTTACTCAAATTTCTCGAAACGGCGGCCGAAAAATGAGTTGTTTTTAATACAGGGTGTCGGCAAATTCGTGCACAACGCACACCAACTTTGTTATTTCAAATGGAAACCACATTTTTTGTTGCAAATTCGAATTCTGCGTCAAATTTCATAAACAATTCACCCCTTGAACGAATTTTTTCATCGCGCGCAACATGCTTCAGCGCTATTTTTCAACCCCGAATCCGGGCATGATATCCGTTTTATTATTCAACTTGATTTTATGGCGACTATTGCCGGAATAATAAATTTTTCTAATCAAAACTCGCCATTTATCGGTCATTTAACTCTCAATATGGATCGAGTAATAATTTTAAAACAATTAGTAATTGAAAATGGTTACTCAAAGAAATCGCGACTTGAATCATTTGAGAGCAAGCAGGCATTCAGGGGTTTATTCCTTGATTTCTTGTTTACATTGTTTACTTTGGAATAAGTGGATAGTTGCCTAATACAAATGAGATACTTTGAAGCTTGTATCGACTTGTCATCCCTCCGCCAGTCAGATTCTGACGATAAAACAGGCTCAACTACCTATTTTTCAGCCGCCGTTTCGAGAAATTTGAGTAAAATCCGAAAATGGATACCACCATGTGATTCAGCGTCGAAAATTAATGAAAAAACATGTATCACACTTGGGGTCTACCTCCATCTCAATTTTGGCGCAATCCAGGGGTTGCGCATGTTTGCGCGCTCACTGGACGGGTTGTGCGCAACCAAAAAACTCGATTGATGGGTCTAAAATTCATGGAATTTTGCGTAGAATCCGAATCTGCAATAAAAAATAGGGGTTCCCATTTGAAATAACAAAGTTGGTGTGCGTTGCGCACGATTGCGCAGGCGCGCAATGCGCGAAAGTGTGATAGTTGAATTCCTCGTAAAAAATTAAGGGGGGTTATCGCTTGAAGTTTTTGTCTACCCCTCAAAACAACGGAGATAAAAAGGGTGGACCATAACTTCTGGGACACCCGGTATAGGTATCTACCTACTGCGTTGGAGTATTGTTTTCAGCCCAGTCCCCAATCACAGACAAGCATTTGGTACTACAGTTTGGGCTTGTGCGTATTTTTGGTTATTTCCCTAATAATGGTGAAAATGTTGAATTTGTGTTGGAAAAGGTTGAATTTGTTTTAAAAAAGGTTGAATTTGAGTTGGAAAATGTTGAATTTGACTAGGAAAAGGTTGAATTTGACTTGGAAATGCTATATATTATGCTATAAATGTCTTACCTAAGTTCCACGGCAAATAAATAAGTTGAAAACCAGAACGTGTCTGTGTTTCCTACTGCTTTACTGGAATTTCAGTAACATCGATTTTACTAAGTTCATTGATTAAGAGTCAAGATATGAAGAATAAAGCAGGAGTCACTTATAGATATCATAAAAGGATACACGTGCCACATTGAACATGGTATAAAACGGTTAGAAAATACCGTGTCTGATAAAAAAAGGCATGACTTAAATTCGTGGCAGACTTGTTGTAATGATAGTAAGAAATGCCTTGGAATATCAGGCTTTATTCAACGAAAGAACACGGGATAATGAATTAGGAATTTTTGGAAAGTAACGTTAGGAACGTAGTGTTGGAAATGCAACATGTGATATGCATTTATTTATTTATTTATTTATACAAAAATTATTTATTTTTTTAATTTATTCAATTTTTTATACAATAAATTATTTATTTATTGCAGCTGAAAAATTGCTTGATTGAGAAAACTTAAGGGAATCGGTATGAGCGGATTCTAAAGCCCTAAATTGATTTGTCGCCTCAGTTAGCGTTAACGTCGTGTTTTCCAATAGCCGTTGGGGGATGCTAACCCACTAATCAATGAATTGCGAACGTGTTCATCATAATTTGTCTGCGCATCCTTCTTTGAGATCACACTCCTTCCTTAGAATGTTCAAGGCTTGTAAGAACTGATCGACCGACTCTCCCGGATTTTGCTTCCGAGTGGCTAAACAGTGTCGAGCGTAAATTAAATTTTTTGGCTGAACGAAAATGCTCCAACAGCTTTCATGTGTGATGTGATATTTCACCGTCTTATGAATAGAAGGAGATAATATCTATATATTACATATTATGTAATTAGTGAACGTGCAAATTTTACCTCATCCGTGAATTCTTTACCTTCTTCTTTTTCGAAGATAAAGAGGAAGTTTTGGAAGGTCTTCTTCCAGCGCAGATAGTCCTCTTGAGCAGTGCTTGATGATGGTCCATCGATGAACGTGTTGAGGACATTTCTCCATGGCGGAAAAACATGTTTACCTTTCGTTGACTAAATTGTAATGATAGTAAGAATTGCCTCGGAATATTCCGCTTTATTCAACTAAAGAACACTGGATAATGAATTAGGAATTTGTGGCGTTAGGAACGAAGTGTTGGAAATGCAACATGTGATATGGCGAATAATAACTGTATTATTCTTCAGACGTTTTAGGAACATTAATTTAATTAATTAAGCCGGACTGGATCAGATTATTTTTATTAAGACACAATGAGAGAGACAAGCAAGATGGCTTCAGCCGACACACAGCCATCAATATACATTATTTAATTTAGTACATCCTAAATTGGCATAAAATAAAATTATAAATTTTATTAAATATAAAATTAATTTATAATAATAATAAAATATAATTATTTATTTATTATTATTACAATAACACGTGTCACTGAGATGTCTGAAGGATGTGATTCAACATGAAGAATAGGAAATCTTCGGGAAATTGAAGTTCATGATGGATATGACGAGATGTTGCTGGCTGGCCCTCACAAATCACTTCTCTGTCGACTAAGGAGTGCCAGTCGACTGAGTGGGTGAAGCAGTGGTGTCAGTCAACTGCCGCATCTCTGACCTCACCTGTGATGGAACTTGACTCATATTGGGGGAAAGGGGAGGAGTTACAATAGCTTCTAGAAACACATCTACTCTTAGAAGGAGATTGGCAAGAGGCTGACTTCAGTTTCAGGAGGCCTGTTGCTGGAGGGTTATTCCTGATGAGTGTCTGAAGGTGGTAGGGAAAGGCTGATGCAGGTGCTTCCAATTGGTAGTGTGAAGCGGTATTCCACCAGCTCCATGGATCCAGTGGTAATGGTGAAGTTGATGCTTAGAGCTGAAGTCGGTGGTTGCAAAGAATGAAGTTATCCATCTGACTCAGGTTACTGATATGAAATATTCTTGTGAGCCAAAGGGAATGATGTATGTTCCTATTATATCTCGTCACCCATGTTGGCCATCGATATGTTATTATAATGGTGGTATTCTTAGGAGGAGAGAGGAAGTAAAGGTGGAGGGAGAAGGTGGTTCTTCGAATACAGGTTCTTCGAATTCCAGTCTATGAACATGGCTAAACGTCTTGACCATTTCCAATAAAAATCACAAATCAGCAACTTCCTAATAAATGCTATGACATAATCTAGCAACCTCTATAGAAGCAATCTCTATTTAGCGTAGTATTCTAGCAATCTGCTTTTAGACCAAGTCACAAAAAATCAATAGATCGTAAAAGACCGTGTTCCAGATTCCACCTTGAGATTGTTTAACCCTTTTACGTTCCTATTGGTTACCTTTTCCGAATCGTTTGAAGAAGCCACTGCCTGTCCACTATTTAAAGTGAAGCAGCGCAGTGGATTGAGTTAGTCGACCTATTGCCTTTTTCCTCGCATTCCTAATGAGAGCCTATCAAGGTTTTAAAACTATCAGATTGAAACTCTGTTTGAATGACTCCATCCACACTCGGATTAAACGTAAAATGTTAGAGCCGAGGTTTGCAATCGGATTCGTTTTAACCTTTGACTGTAAAGGCTTTTTCGCTTCAATAGTTCAGTTAATAATTCTCCCACTTAACTAGGAACCCTCGGAAAGAACGTGAAAAAAAGGCTTTAACTCACTATTTCGTTTCCTGCAGCAGGCGAAAATAACCTGGTTTAAAACAGCTGGTTTCCTCTCTCTTCAAGCTAATCTTTATCCTTATTCAACTGCATTAGCTCAGAAGATTGGAGGGTGGAAATCAATTTTTTTTGCTGTTGGATATGTGGAGTTAGGTTGGTAGGTCACCACAGGAATAATAATTGAGATTTTTTTATTCCCTTGCTTGATAAGAATTTTCTTTAAGATTAACCTACAGATCCGCTTTTATTTCCTAGAGGTTATTGGAGAGATCATCGTCTTTTTCCCCCACAATTCGTTGATTTCGGATATCCATCGAACAATCTTTGCCCGGGTACTAGTGTTTTCTGAAGGCAAAAGGCAGGACATGAAAAAAAGAATAAGAAAAACATGAGTCCACCGTCGAGACTTCTCTAATGAGATAATTTTATTAACACAGAATGTGTTTTTGCGATGACCTACCGAAAAAAAATCGTCACGAAAAAGCGACAGAAAAAACCGTTACGCGCCTTTTATAATGATTTTCACGTGCAACCAAGCCGTTGGTAAGGAAATAGAACTCCCGCAGTGTTCATTGCACAGAAATTGTTCACCATTCGTTGGAAAGCTCTCAATTTATATAGTATTTTTCTTGTAGTTACATATTTATTTATATAACATTTATAGGGTTTTAGACCAAATTAAATGTCTAACAATTATTTATTTTATTATTGCCAAAGACTCCACATTTATTATTGTTGTTTTTTTATTTAACGGATGACTAGCATCGCAAAAACACATTCTGTGTTCCTATGATTTCATACAGAGTATGGAAAAAGAAATAAACCGGGGGGTGCAGGGGGGCGGAGCCCCCCGCCGAGGCGCAAAGCGCCGAGTTTTTATTTGTATTTTTAAAAATATTTTGAGGAGATCTTTTTGGAGCATTTGACTGAGAGGAGACGTCGATTCAGATTGAAAAGAACGTGAGAGGAGCGCTGCTCAACTGGAAGTGTTAAGGGTTTTGAGGTAAATCAAAATATTTGTACCATCGGCCACTAACGCTACCAGCGGTTCTTTGGTTAACTACCCACCACTAGAGGTCTTCCCGTCCAATGGGTAGGCTACAACAGGTTACAAAATTACACGATACAAAACTCCCTTATGGGTGTAATAGAGTCAACAAAGGAATAGACAAATGTCTAAATCACACCTACAGCATTGGTTCATATTTCCTCCGCTAGGGCCTAAAGCATTTCTCCCTTGTATCAGCTACATCGCATTATGATTCAACTACTGAACTGAGCTTATCTCATCTGATTCAAAGGAAAACGCTTTATTATCCCTAGCGGAGCATTCATGAACTAATTCTGTAGATGTGATTTAGACGCTCATATGGCATAGTTTATGATTGGTTATTAACGTAACCAACAGCTGTATTTTGATGACACTTTGGAATATTGTAAAAATATATTATTCTATGATCTTGATTGTGCCAAGTCGTTTCAATGGGGGATTATGGATCGTCTCAATATGGATAAAGATGATGAAACAGAAATAAAATACAACCTTGACGGTTCTAACGCTACACGATGTCCTTCAGTCAGAACCCAATACCGAAAGGATGAGAAAAGATGTAAAGAAAAGTGCTTCAAAATAGAAGGGCACGACAATGGAAGGAGGGACGAGAATGTCTCTGCTGAGGTAAGGGGATTACTGGAAGAGGATCACTGAAGGATTACCCTCAGGAAGGGAAGTTGGCGTGAGCGTAAGGACACGAGGGTTTAAATGGCGTTCCCTAAGTCGGTGTTGTGCTTTTCTCTATACGTTTGAAGGCTTGAGAAGATTTTGTTTCGAAGTCTATGGATTTCTGACCTCCAGCCGTCGAAAGATAAACATTTATTCTCAAGGGATCAGAAAGAGTGCTCTGTTGTTCAGTGGCACAAAATCAATAACAACGACTTTGAATTTTGTTGTTTCCAATTGACTGGTCTTAATTAGGTATGAAAGAGAAGCAGGTAAGCTAACACTGGCAAATACTTCCCTTTACATTTATTCTCAAGGGATCAGAAAGAGTGCTCTGTTGTTCAGAGGCACAAAATCAATAACCACGACTTTGAATTTTGTTGTTTCCAATCGACTGGTCTTAATTAGGTATGAAAGAGAAGTAGGTAAGCTAACACTGGCAAATACTTCCCTTCCTCCCGTAATAATTACCATCTAAAAAGTGATAAACGTCGTTTTTATAACAGAATGGCCCTTAACTGAATGAAGCTGGTGAATTTGCTCAATCGACTCAGCTACGTTCAAACCACTGGAACACATCCTAACGGCTGATCAACGCCCAAACAACTAAACAACTCAAATATTGGTGAAACACGCTAAATCTGCTGAAACGTCTTCAAAAACCATGACACACTCGAACACCTGGATCACAACTATACTGCAGACATGACGAACGATCTGAATCACGATCGAGCTTTCGAAGAGCGCTCGAACGACTGAAGCTCGATGAAACAACTGAATCGCGAAGTTTTCTAACAGCTTAACCTCTCCAGAGCGGCTGAACCACGCTCGAACGCCAGCAATATACTCAAACATCTGGATCATGATAAATCAGCCGAACCCATTCGGCAAATGGGCGCCTGAAAGAGCCCAGCTGATGGCAGACCTGGAGTTGGCTTCCCAGAGTTCAACACCGGAGGATGTTGTGAGCAGGATGCTGGAAGGTGAAAGGAGCTGGACTGCTGTGGCAGAGTACACAGAAAGCATCCTGACAAGGAAGATACTATTAGAACGGGAAAGAGAGAGGGAGCATCTGGTCCGCCCCCTCACCCAGAACCGATTAAATGCCCCAGGACTCAGCCCGAAGTAATGTGTTAAACGGTTCCGGGCTGAGCTCCAACGTGGGAGAAAAGGAGGTATTTTTTTAGTGGGTTTGAATCTCACATAACCGAAAGATGCGGATCCTTCCAGGTATCTTACGAGATCCAACTCCACCTATGAGTCTTAGAAATTTTCTCACCTGCCTGCCGAAAAAAAGAAACAAAATCTGCAGAACCACGCTTTAACAGCTGAACCTCTCCGGAGCAGCTTAACTATGCTCAAACGACTGCAACACGATGAAAGACCTGAATCAAGATCATGCTGTCGAACCACAATCAAACGATTGAACCTTTCCGGGGCGTCTGGACCAAGATCAAACGACTCCAACACACTCAACACCCTAATCAAGGTCAAACTCCTTAACCAAGTTCAAGTAGCTTAACTATTCAACTTGTTTTTTATGGGATCAACTATAACTACAACTTGGTTGTAGTTATACTACTGATGATTTCGTAGGTAGTTAAACACTGATGGTTCAAAAAGTGGAAATTTAATTGGATGTGCGTACTATGTACTACATACTGGAATTGAAAAAATGTTCAAACTGAATGGAAAAGCATCAAGCTACACAGCAGAAATAACGGCAATGTTACAAGCAACGACATACATAACAACAACCAACTTGAATAATACTCAATGGATCATTTTTACTGACAGTATGAGCATCATACTGAACATCATCCAATTACAACCGAGATTTTGAGGAACGTACATGAGATGATTCCGAATACTTTTCTTCTCCAGCTTCTCTAACACATGTTCATCGATCTCGCGTGTTTGTTTGTTTGTTGCGATCCCACCAAATGTAATTTCATTCTTTCAAATGTATAGTTACTGCTTTGAAGTTGATTAAAGCCTTATTTCTCCAAAAGGTTTTACATCTATTCTTGATCATTTCAATTTAATCAACTTCAAACATGGATAAGATCCTTAAACCAACTCGACTCGAAGTCGACCCTGACTCATCAACGGCAGCAAAGGAATGGAGTTATTGGCTTCGCACTTTTGAGAACTTCATTGAAGAATGGGAGGTAGTTGAAGACGATAAGAAGCTCAAGGTACTCATTCATCACCTTTCTTATTCTATCTATGAATACATATCCGAATGCACTTCCTACGATTCAGCTATCACAACTCTAAAGGGGTTATTTGACAAATCGAAAGGTGAGGTATTTTCAAGGTTCCTTCTAGCCACACGCAAGCAGAAGCCTGAGGAATCTGTCGACCAATTTTTCCAGGCGCTTAAAGTCCTCAGCAAGGACTGCAATTTTACAGCTGTCTCGGCAGCTAAAAATCGTGATGACTGCATACGAGACTCATTCATTAGTGGGTTGGCGTCCTCAGAAATGCGACAACGGCTCCTAGAAAGCCAGACTTTGGAGCTGGCTGATGCGTTGTCCACTTCAAAGGCTATTGAGTCTAGTATCAAGCACGCCCGATTCTATTTACTGGGTAATGATCACGTTAACGCTTCTACTTTTTCTGAGGTCTCTAAATCTGAATCTTGCGACAATGTTGTATCATCTTCCTCTAATTTCCCTGCCCGTAGAAATACTCGTATTTTTAAATGCTATTTCTGTGGTAGTTCGGCTAGGCATTTCAGAAATGACTGCCCAGCTAAGGACGCCACATGCTCTTCATGTAGTAAGAAGGGGCACTATTCGAAAGTATGCAAATCGCGAAAAACTAATAAAACTACTTCAGCAATCACCCAAGACAGTTCTGACGATGATGCGACCACCGCTACTATCATCGCAGCAAATCCTGGCCTTCTATCCAAAGCAGTTGTCACAGTACTGATAAAAGGTTGCAAGGCGAATTGTTTGATAGACACTGGTAGCTCGAACAGTTATATCAATGAAGATTTTGTAGTTTCTCACAAATTTATGATCAACGAGCCCTCTCAACACAGCAAAGTTTCGATGGCATCAACAACACTATCTACTGAAATCAAAGGTTTCGTACTTGCTGATCTAAGTTTAATGGAGCACAAATATAGAAATCTGAAATTATCCATTCTTCCAAATTTATGTGCCGATATTCTCATAGGTCATGATGTGCTAAAGCAGCATTCTAAATTGCATCTATCATTCGGGGGGCAAAAACCACCCTTGACGATTTGTAGCGTTGCTCAAGCTCTTGTTGAACCCGTCTCGCTTTTCACTAATCTCTCCCCAGATATCAAACCGATTGCCACGAAATCTAGACGATACTCCCCTGAAGATTCTGCTTTCATATGCAATGAAGTCAGGGCATTGCTGGCAGAAGGAGTTATCGAAGAGAGCAGGTCTCCGTGGAGAGCACAAGTTTTGGTCGTGAGGAGCGAGAATCGTAAAAGACGAATGGTAATCGATTACTCGCAAACCATTAACAAGTACACCTTACTAGATGCCTACCCTGTTCCCAATATTGACAAGATGATTACTGATATTTCCAAGTTCTCTTACTACAGCACGCTTGATTTGAAGAGTGCTTATCATCAGGTCCCAATACCTAAGATAGATAGGCCTTTCACGGCTTTTGAAGCAGGGGGAGCCCTCTACCAATTCAAAGTCATTGCTTTTGGACTGACCAATGGAGTTTCTGGATTCCAACGTTTCATTGATAAAATAGTACGTACCGAAAACCTCTCTGGCGTATTCGCGTACATTGATGACGTCACCGTTTGTGGTAAAACTAAACAAGAACATGACCAAAATCTGACTGCCTTTCTAAGGGCCACAAAAAAGTACGGTCTCACTTTGAATGAAGATAAATGTAGGTACTCCATCAATACTATTTCAATTCTCGGACATTTGATCTCCAATCACACTATTCGACCAGACCCCGAAAGAATGAAATCTCTTCTTGATTTTCCCCCACCTACCAATTCCAAATCGCTTAAACGAGTTTTAGGAATGCTAGCCTACTATTCAAAGTGGATTCGGGGGTTTTCTGAGAAAATTCGCCCGCTTGTCACATGCAATACATTTCCTATGCCTAAAGACGTTATTGACTGCTTTTCAAATCTCAAGAGAGAAGTAGCTGATTCATCCATAGCTACTCTTGAGGAAGGAATTCCACTAGTAGTAGAGACTGATGCTTCGGATTTAGCTCTAGCAGCGACACTCTCACAAAAACACCGACATGTAGCTTTCTTCTCGAGAACTCTCACGGCTAGTGAAAGAAACCATTCTTCTATTGAGAAAGAAGCTAGTGCAATTGTGGAGTGTTTAAGAAAATGGAAGCATTTTCTCATTGGCAGACATTTTACAATCATAACGGATCAAGAAGCTCTCTCTTTCATTTTTAATAAAAATCATTCAAGTAAAATCAAAAATGATAAAATACTTAGATGGAGACTTGAATTGTCTAGCTACAGCTTTGATATAAATTACCGCCCCGGAAAAGATAATATCGTAGCCGACACGCTTTCACGAATTTGCGGAGCTATGAATAGCAACAATAAATTATACGAGCTACACGAATCTCTCTGTCATCCTGGAGTAACGAGATTTTTCCATTGGATCCGATGTCAAAATTATCCGTTTAGTCTAGATGAAGTCCGAAAAGTCATTTCCAATTGTCCATTATGCGCAGAAGTCAAACCCCGATTTTTTAGAAAGACTACCGGCACACTCATCAAAGCTACCCAACCTTTTGAACGTGTTAGTGTAGACTTCAAAGGGCCACTGCCATCCAATAATGGGAAACCTTATCTTCTAACCGTCATTGACGAGTTTTCACGCTTTCCTTTTGCTATTGCTTGTAAAGACATGAGCTCATCAACTGTAATCAAAGGCTTCATCGAGATTTTCACCATTTTCGGCATGCCGAGCTATGTGCACACGGATAGAGGACTGTCTTTTATGTCTCGCGAAGTCACCAGCTTCCTCCACTCCAGAGGAACGGCGACTAGCCACTCTTCTCCGCACAACCCGGAAGGAAATGGACAAGTAGAAAAATTAAACGATACCATTTGGAAGGCCATTACACTCGCACTGAAGAGTAGAGGTCTTAATACTAACCAATGGGAGAAGGTTCTCCCTGATGCTCTGCACTCCATACGGTCGCTTCTATGTACCAGCACAAACTGCACACCTCACGAAAGGATTTTTCAGCATAATAGACGAGCTTCGAGTGGGAAAGCGCTTCCTTCTTGGTTGATGACTCCTGGCCCTATACTACTTAAAAGATTTGATCGGACCAGCAAGTACGAGCCGCTTGTTGAAGAGGTGGATCTGCTAGAATCGAACCCTGAGTACGCAGTGATCCGCCACAACAATGGAAGGGAGTCAACTGTAGCCCTCCAGCACCTAGCACCAAGAGGAGATCCTAACTTGGGGGTACCCCAACCTGAATCTCTTGAATCAGAGGAAATTCCTATTCAAGACTCGAACTCCGAATTATCTCCCATTATTTCTGATACCACAGGGACTCCGAAAATTCAAGAATTTCTGGCACCAGAATCAACCTCCACCCCGACTACTAGTATGCAGAGACCATCAGATTCTCCACGGCCCCAAAGAACCCGTCAAAGGCCTACTCATCTGGATGACTACGTCCTTTACTAAAAGGAGGGGCGAATGAGATGATTCCGAATACTTTTCTTCTCCAGCTTCTCTAACACATGTTCATCGATCTCGCGTGTTTGTTTGTTTGTTGCGATCCCACCAAATGTAATTTCATTCTTTCAAATGTATAGATACTGCTTTGAAGTTGATTAAAGCCTTATTTCTCCAAAAGGTTTTACATCTATTCTTGATCATTTCAGTACATAAGTGCAATCTTCGTAACATTAAAATTGAATTTGTATGGGTGAAAGCTCACGCTGGTATAATAAGTAATCAGAAAGTCGACAAATTGGCAAAACAAGGAGCTCGAGAAGGCGAATTTATTAACATTGGTGTAACCTACCGAGATCTGTATAGCACAATTAATCAACATTGAAGACATACATGGAACGGAAACTACAAATCTTCGAATAAAGGAATATACTATAGTATAGTAGATTCCTTTATTCGAAGAGTTGTAGTTATGTAGTTATTATTTGTACATATTATGTCCCTGCAGTCAGAAGTACCCTCCTCGCCGTGGTTTTTACGAAGAGGAGTGGGAAAATCTTTGTGCCGATTAATAGTCCGGTTAAGATCAAACCATGGTGTTTGCGACGAATATCTCCATCGATTTAATCTAAGAGAAAATCCTCCATGCCGGTACTGTGAATCACAGGTGGGATCAATGGAACATGTAATAATGAACTGCCCTTCTATTGCGAAAGAAAAGTCATGCTCAATATTACGGAATGTAATATGGAATCTAGTTAAAATAGAATAAGTACAAAATAAGCACACCGAGTTTCAGCTCGTCACAAAAGATAATGATTTTATTTCCCCAGTGTTTTCCCCACAATGGTTGTACGAAACAAAAGAATAACAAATAATGGAGTTGGAGCCTGGCTCCAACTACCTACAACTTCAATCTTGAAACCATGACATCCTCCAGAGCAAAGAAAAGTAGGCGAAGGAGGGGTATTAGGCATCGCAGTACAGCCTTCACATTGGGATAACACAATTTGCTGAAGTGCCGTTTGTGTAGCGTTAGTCCGTCCAGGGTGGTTCTTGATGTTTACATAAGTTATTTATTTCAGTCATAAACGTGTCTTGTTGAACATTTCTGCACCATTTTAATTTTGTTGCGGTCAATTCTTCTTCGTGTAGCTGTGGCTGCTGTCTGACATCTATCATTAGTTTCTTTCTGTTCTTCAATTTTACTCTCTGCCTCAAATTACGAACGTAGCGTGCGATCCTCGCTGTTGTTCCAATCGAGGCATCTGGGAGTGAGGAAACAGTAAGTTCTAGAGGTTGTTCAGTATGGTTATAGCTTCTCTTCATTTCTGGGTCTGGTTTGTTGGAATTCGTTACTTCAAAGTTAGGTAACCATTTCTTTGGAGGTTCATGAAAGGCTTCTGCGAGCTTTTGGGCATATCCTCCAGCAGAGTTTCCTTCCATCCTAGAACATGAAGTTTGACGTGATTCGGGGTCTTCATTAAAACGTTGTTCGAAAGGTTCAAAATGCTGACATGTCATTTTTTTGCTCTCAGGCAACCGATCGCAGGGTTTCAGGTTGGATCTATTAGTTTCGTTGAAAACTTGGATCGCACCTTCATCGTCTTTTGAGTTTACTTTGATGTGTGTAGGGGCGATCAAAAATGTTTCTCCTGAGAGTTTACTTTTTACTAGTTCATTCAAGTTTCCACCGTCTTCATCAACTTCGTCCGCCCAATGAGTGGCCTGAGCATGAATTTCGTGGTCCGAATCAGTCTTTTTTGGTTGGTGAGGAATGTTACCGTGGAGTACCCATCCCAGCCAGGTAAGGTTAACCACTGGGCCTTGCCACGGACCACTGAACGATTTCCTCACCTTCAACAGTGGCCAATTGTCCTGACCAATAATCATTCTTGGCCTTGCTCTATCAAGATGAGGGATGTCACCTTTTGAAATGAAAGTCCACGTCTTGATAAGTTCTTCGATATCATAGGTTTGAGGAATTAGTCCTAAGTCATTGACAGTGCGAGCGTTAAACAATTTGAAACGTTTGTCTGTTCCTGAACATCCAGAGATTTCCAAGTGCACAACCTCAGAATTCTCTTCTACGCGGCTCATTTGCCCTGTCCATGCGAGTGAGAGGGGTTTTGTCTTTCCGGAAACACCAATTTTCTGAGCAAGAGACGACTCAACCATGGTGATAGTTGAACCTTCGTCCAGCAATGCGTAAGTATCAACATTACCCTTACTACCGTACAGACGGACTGGGAGCACTCGCAATAGTGTTTTCCAATTTCCTTTCGATGGAATTTTGGTGGGAGATGTCAGATCTGCGTGGACGGAATGCATTTGACAAGGTTCAATATCAATTAGGTTCTGATCAAAATGAGTGTGGGGATTATTTCTTTGGTCATCTCGGGAGTTATGCAAGGAAACATGGTGTTCACCCCTACAAACATTACAATTGTTTCCACTTCTGCACTTGGGAGCAGAGTGATGGGGTTTTAGGCATTTGAAACACATCTTCTCTCTAACAACCCAAGCCCACCTTGACTTGATGGATTTCTCGAGCCATCGAGAGCAATTACCAAGGTCATGAAGACCTTCAGAACAGAGTTTGCAAGTTTTAGGTTGACTAGTGGTAGGGAGTGGATCCTTGTATTTGGCGGTACTGGAACTTTCATACCTAGCAATGACGCTAAGTGCCTCACACTTCCTATCCAACCAAGTCGACAGTTCGTTGTCTTGGTGTTGTGATCTGCATTCCTACAACGTATTCACCCCATTGAATACGTAAAGAAGGTGGGAGCTTATTCACTAGACAATTTAACATAGAAGGTTCAATTAAGTAGTCCTGACAGTCAAGTAAATCAACACTGATCACATAGTTTTGTAGCTCAGCGGAAAACTTTATAATTCCGGAAAAATCATTTTCTTTCAAATCAGCACTGGATTTGAGCCGAGAGCTCAAATCACCTATGACGTACTCAGGTCTGCCAAATCGGCGCTCTAAGATGTGCAGTATTTTAGGAACGCTTTCAGGTAGTGCCTCGGACTGCCTGGCTACAAAATAGTTGAGTGAATGGAAATGGTCACTTACGTTTTGTACAGAAGCAGGAGGTTCACGGTACATAGCAACAAAGGGATGGTTACCTCGGAGGGGCTCATTCGTCAAAGTTAGTGGTTCCTTCAGATCTGGGCGGTACGTCGGAGTCGGAGTCGTGAACGGCTGAGGAGCATGCGACGGATACACGGGTACTCTGGTTGCAGGGAGTGCCGACGAAGCTTGAGAAGTCAAGGCGTCCGGAGGTGTTGGAACGTGCAGCGGAACTGAGTCGAGTCCAGAGGTGCTGAAATCTGTAGCGCGGCTGAAGGATTCATGAGGGCTCGAACATTCTGCAAGGATGGGACGAACGGCGAGGTGTTCACTTGTCTGGGTGTAGAACCACTCGGCGGAACGTGGTACTGATCCGAGTGAGATCCCTGTCGAGATTCCGAACGTAATGAAGCTCGAGAACTTCGGTTACTTCTGATACTCATTTGCTCAATGTGATCTTCGAGGCTAAGAACCCTGAGATTTGCCTTCCTCAACTCTTTTTCAAGTTCCAAAACACGGGTGTCATGGGAAATCGCTATACTCTCATCAGATGAACCAACATAAGCGGGGATGTAGGAACCACCCTGTAGACCGTCCGAATTAACTATTCTGAGATCACCGTCACTCGGAATCACCTTCCCATCTCTCAATCTCATACCTGAGAAATCACTTTCCATTACTACTGGTTCAATGTCGGTAGAAGGACCAAACAATATTACGGAATGTAATATGGAATCTAGTTAAAATAGAATACAAAATAAGCACACCGAGTTTCAGCTCGTCACAAAAGATAATGATTTTATTTCCCCAGTGTTTTCCCCACAATGGTTGTACGAAACAAAAGAATAACAAATAATGGAGTTGGAGCCTGGCTCCAACTACCTACAACTTCAATCTTGAAACCATGACACTCAACACATTATCAAAGCTGGCCAACCAACCGTTTAACCTATTCGACTTATTATCAATCAAAGACATTGAAATATATAAATGCATTTTTGAATATACAATACAGTGTAATATATACGTTTAAGCACGAAATTAATCCACATATAGATATTTATGTTCATACTGTTCATGTAATTATGTAATTGTTATAAATACCAATTGTATGGCTAATATTGAATAATAAAGTAAAAGAAAAACTTGGTCGTACAATTTTAGAGAAAAGATATTCCTATTTCACCAGATTGATATTCATATTGCAATGGCCTGGGAAGTTATAAGTAAAATATCCCTCGGAGATTTGATAGAGTATTTCAAAAAATATACGAATTAAATCAAAAGCGTGATATTCCTAAGATAAAGAGCCTGAGAAATCCAACAGTTGGTCCCTCGGTGTTTTCAAAGCCGTTCAGATGGAAAACTCCTTCTCCCAAAGCCTCGTCAGGTTTGTGGAGTCATGCCCCGAAGATTTTCTCTCCGCCCGAAGGCGTTTTGAAATGATAATTTTTGAAGGATTAAACGAGAAGGGCAAACCTAGGTTTTCCCTCTGGAGGGAAACACCATCTTTCGCCCTGTTTAATGGGCGGTCATGTCTTTTAAGCGGAGCGAGCCCTTGAAGCGAAGTTCTTCCCCTCTCTGTAGGAGAAAACACATTAACAATCACTTAGGTTTCATCGTCTCGGGTTTTCCGAGCGCAAATGCTGCCCGTGGGATCAACTAAGCTGATCAAACACTCAGGCCATTTCTCACTCCCGGCAAATTAGCTGGGGTCCCGCGTGGCTTCCAAACCGTTTATTCGTTTATGGAGCTTGATATCCGACGAGATTTAAGCATCGTTTCTCTTTTTCGGGGGAAGAGCAATGTGAAGTGTATTACACCGCTCTTTACAACTGTAATTGTCTCGAAATCTGGGCTCAAAGATTGCAACGTCTCACAACATTTTTTGAAGTCACTAAGCGATCCGAATAGACTTTGGGGTGTAGTTAAGGACACCATAATAAGTTCAAGAGAATCTCATTATCAGGAATCATATAATCAGAATCAGAATCATATATAATCATATATAATCATATATAATCAGAATCAGAATCAGGAATCATATATCTCAATAGATACATCACAATTGAGGAGTTTCCTTTCAAACGGGCTTTATCCACTTGGAATGTTTTGTGGGAAATTGAGAAAAACTAATTTCATGGCGAAGGAAGCTGTCTAGGGTTCCCAAATTTTTCAAATAATTTGTTCATAAAATTTTTGATTGTAGGACCAAATTTCGAAATTTTTTCGTTCGTTTTGAGGAAGACACGGCCATTTCTAATTTGGATGTAAGCCCATTTTATGAAAAACGATGGATATGAGCCACTTTGAAAACAAGTGAGTTTTCGGTTGTGTGAAGAAAAATCTCATTTTCATTTTCTTTTATTGGTTTACCCATTATTTTCGATAACTAGCCTAACTAGCTAACTAGATAACTAACCCCCCCCCCCCCAAAAAAAAAAAATTGATGGTTTATGTTTCAAAATATCTTGAACCCGAAAACCGAATTAAAAAAAAAGTGTCTATTGAAAACAACGGGATGGATTTAAGCCGTTTTGTCGGCAGACCCAATTTTTATCAAGCTTTTAACCTATTAACGCCCAGTGTTGCCATATGGCAACATAGGAGCCCTTTCAGTTTGGAGGCTGCTGGGCACCTTCCAGAGTCATTGAGAAGACCTGGATACTGGGGATCCTTTTCTCCAGATCTGTCTGATCATAGTGAAGTATAACGTTTTATCTCTAGCCAAGAGGGTGTGGCACATAGCACGAAGCTTCAAATTCAAAGGGAAATAGCCTGATTGGATGTCATCAGAACTACCGATTACCCTACCAAATAAACGGTAAATCGAAGTAGACTACTAAGTGGGTGTTGCACATAGCTCATTCGATGGTCTCAAAACACAATGCGTCTTCTTCAAGTTGATTGGGTACTTGGCCTGGCTAGAGGTTGTAAGAGCTAACAAGTACCCTACCAAATACCCATGTTGTCATCATCAGGGCAATGATACTTTATCTAATGCACCCTTTAATGGTATTTTTTGACCAATTATGAATGTGAAAATTAGTTGATGAATTACTTATAAAATTGGACGTATTCCGCATCCAATATTCCAAGTGAGTCCCTGGTAGAACCGGTGAAATCACAACACGATCTACTAAAACTCAGTTTTGAAAGAAAAAGTTCAGTTCTTATGGCGTCCAGCGTCGCAATATACCAACCCATGAAATTCGATCAGGAGATTTTTGAAATTATTTCATTAAAATTATTTTTGTAAATTCGATGAGGACATTTTGAAATGATTCTTTTTGAATTATTCATTTGAAATTATTTTTTGAAAATCGTTCGAGAGATTTTTGAAATGATTGTTATTTTTTAAATTATTCTTTGAAATTTGATCAGGAGATTTTTAAATGATTTTTCCCGTGTTCTAAAGACTATTATTTGGAGTCGGAATATCGATTAATTTTCAAAATATATAGAGAAAATAAAAAGGTTTTGGGCGTTAATTGGTTAATGAGGGATACGAACCATTTTGGAAGGAATTCAACTCGTGAGGTGTTAGGCCTTATCCCAAAGATTCAGAATCCGTGAAAAAAAACCAAAAGTGTAAAAAATGGATATAAGCCCGTTTGAAAGAAAACTCTTCAATTCCTATATTCATATAAGTCGCAGGAAGAATTTGAAGTCACTAAGTCAAACTAAAGTCTCCAGAGTCATTGCACTTTGATGACACATTTTGGTATTATCCAAGAAGCAATTTCTCCATAAGGAGTTGAACTCATAACCGAGGAGGCGATTATGAGAGTAGCTCCATATCACAGCAATATCGTTTGAGCGTGTAGAAAAATAAGGTGAAAGAGAAGAGAAAAGTCGTCTTTCGATGTCTTCCTAAATGTGTTTAATTTTCCATGAGAACCTCATTGAGATATGTGTATAGTCTATGAGATGTGGTAAGGACATCATAATAAATTCTTAAACATTTTATTGTTAGCTTAATGGAGACATCATACGTCACAGAAATAATTCGCCGTCACAAAGTCAAACTAACGTCTCCCAAGTCACTGCTCTTTTATTATCTTGATTATGTGCCACATTCTTTATCGTTAAAGCAATGCCTGAATACGAGCTGAACTCGTGATGTTTCCCGATCATTTGGAATCTTACTTGGTCGGTAATTGGGAAACTAAGTTACTACCAAAGATCACCAGTTTTGGTGAGAAAAGTTGTGTGGGGTCTGTTTTGCTAAGCTATGACTCTATTGGGATTAGGTTCGAAAAGGAAACATCTCCTCTTTGACAAAATTTTCGAAAAATAAATGTTCACCTTCAGGGCTCAAGCGAAGATCCCTGAAGATGAAAGTATAATATATTTCGAAAATTAGGCGAAAGAGGAGAGTATTCTGATGGTCTCTGATCCCAACAAAGTCGAAGTACCTAGCTTATACTCGTATTTCGGATCGATTGCCATCAGCGGATCAGTTTTGACCCCTTGGTAAACCTCTTTATGTGGTTTCCCAATTACCAATCAAGTAATGGAGATACACCAAAACTGGCAGCACAAGTTCGAGAGCTATGTCTCTGGGGAGTACTATAAAGAGATGTTCCCTAGGATAGGTCCTCGACTGTTCGAAGTTACCTACCTAAGTTCGATGGCTTCAACTATGAAACTATGAACGAATGCGTCGCGTTGCCAAGGAGTGGTTAAAATGACGTGTGTGACGTGGTAGGGGAATAAGTATAAATAACAATACAGTTTCACGGGAATAAGGAGGGTATAATTGAATAAAGATTCGCTCACCGGGGGCAGGAGGGGCGATGGTGAAGGCGGCGGACGGCGAGAGGCGTCCTAACTTTCTGAGGGGTCTGAGGGGAAGAGAAACCTGTCCCCCCTTCACCATGTCCCCTCGATCCTTCAAGGTCATCCGTGATATTACATATCACACTCCCCCACCGGCGAAAAAAAATTTGGGGCCATAGATTGGGGTAGGCTGTCACAATAGAGTTTGGAGGGTGTATTACTAGGTAAAAACCGTCCCCGCCCGCTGGTAGCGTCTGCCCATGGCTAGAGTGGTTGAGTTGAATAATCAAATGAAATAGCAATACTATGGAAAAGGCGTTAATGGCTCAAAGAAAATTGCAAGGTATCTAATTGGTACAGACGGTGGTCCAGAGGGAGAGGTGGGAGAAAAACCTGGTTCCAAAATGAATGAATCTACTTTCGACCCTCATTGGTGCATGAAGTGCCTGTTGGTAATTAATTGGGGCCAGGGGATTGATGCCGGAGGGAGTGTGACGATGTGGGTTAACTTAAGCTACTTGAAAACACAGAGAAAAATAAATACGATTAGGAATAAGGTAACACGCGTACATAATGATACTTCGGAGGGATTCGGGATTTTGGGCCGATGGCCATGTTTGCAATTTAGTTGTGGGCTGGGGGTGGGTAGCCGGTATTGTCCGACTGGTTGGGGTGTCGTGGGTGATGACGGTCGATCTCCATGATGTTGATGGGGTTCATTTCTGGAACATAAGGGAATGGGTGGCGAGTAGTAACTGATGAGATATTAAGATCGGTTATTATTGGTTGGTGGGTGGGTTGGTAGCTTGGGAGTACGGTTTCAATTGACTGACATGCTGGGTTTTGATATCAGACGGGTCAGTGGTGCTAGTGAGTTGGTAGGTTACAGGAGAGAGGCGTCTAGTGACGGTATACGGGTTCGAATACTTATAAGCTAATTTAGCGTTAACATGGTCGACTCGTGAACTAAGGGTGTACTGTTTAATGACTACCATATCGTTAGGTTTGAATTCTCGGGCATTGTGGCGTTGGTCGTAATAATGTTTCCGTTGGTTACGTGCCCGGGCAAGGTTTTCGAGTGCTAACGTCCATGTGTGATGATGTTCCTCGGGGTTTATGGAGTGGAATGGGGGAAGGTCCCAGGCTAGTTGTAGTGGTGTGGCAAGTTCGTGGCCTAGAAACAATCGGGCTGGGGTAAAACGGGTGGAAGAGTGCTGTACTGAATTAATACCTTGCTGGAAGAAGGTGAGGTTGGTGTCCCAGGCTGTCTGATTTTCGGCATGGAAAGCAGTAAGCACTGTTTTGAGTGTGCGTATTTGACGTTCTGCAATGTTGGGGTTGGGGTAATAGCGGGGGGTATGGTGGGCAGACATTCCATGAGCACGAAGGAAGTCACTAAAGGCCTTTGATCGGAACACAGATGCGTTATCAGTACAGACTGTTTGCCAATATCCAACGGTAGAGCAGACTCTGGTTTGTAGTGCCTGGATGATTGCGTCAGATGTATGACGTTTGAGTGGGATGAAATAAGTGAATCTTGAAAAACCATCGACCACAATGAGGATGTGGGTATGTTGGTTTCTCGTTCGTGGGAGAGGGCCAGCAACGTCAAGGTAGAGATGTTGCATTGGGAACTGTGGGTCAATAGAGGCTTGGCAGCCATGTGTGACTTGAGCATGTTTTGAACGTGTGCAAGTGAGGCACGAACGGATACGTTCACGTACTTGGGAGTCTAACTGGGGGTAATAAAAGTGATCTTTAATGCGTGCGATTGTCCGGGACACGCCCGCATGGGAACCAAGTGCAGAATCATGGCAGAAGTCAAAGACCATAGGGAACAGGTGTGAGGGGAGTAGTGGTTGACAAGTTCCACTGGGGGTGGTGTAATGGAGGATATCATTGTGCAACGAGTAATTTGGGACAGTGTGGCCAGCTTTGAGGCGGTTAATGATGGGTAATAGTTGGGTGTCTGCCTGTTGGTGGGTTGGTAGTTTGGTGGCCACGGCTGGGTATGTTTGGAGTAAGAGTAGGTGATCTGGAAGTGGGTCAGGGGCAAGGTCGTCAAGTGGTTTGGTTGGTGGTGTAATACATTCACGTGAAAGGTAGTCAGCGATGCTATTTTTCTTACCCGGTAGGTGGTGTAGGGTGTAATTATATTGGAGGATGGCAGCTACCCAACGGGAAACCCGTGGGGAGGCGTTTTTCAACGATGTCAAGGTGGCGACTGCCTTGGCATCGGTATATAAGTGAAAGTGAGTGTGCCCGAAGTAGTGTTGGAACTTTTGTATAGCAAACAAGGCTGCTGCAAATTCCAGTTCATAGCTCGAAAAATTTTTCTCCCGGGGCTCAAGCAAGCGTCCAGCAAAGGAAACTGCATGTAGGGTGGGGTCAGTTTCACTTACTGTCTGGGCCAAAACGCATCCCAAGGCATGACCACTTGCATCCGCAAAAACATGGAAAGGTCGGTTGCAGTCGGGAAGTTGCAGGATAGGAGGGGTTAGCAGCCTGTTACGGAGGAGCTCGTAGGCAGTTTGGCATTCAGTAGTCCAGAGGAAGGGTGCATTTTTTTTTCGGAGAGCATTGAGGGGGGTTGCAATTGCAGAAAAGTCAGGGATGAAAGAACTGAAAAAACCCAGTGCCCCTAGGAATTGGGCAACTTGTTTCGCAGTTTTTGGGGGTGGGATGCTAGTAATGTCTCGGATGCGTGCGTCACCAATGCTGACACTGCCGTTTTCAATGATGTGTCCGAGGAACTCAAGGCGGGATGTGGCAAAATGGCATTTGGCGGGGTTGACGGTTAATTTGGCCTTTCTTAGTCTTTCGAGGACTTCACGTATGTGAGTTTGGTGGAGTTTGTGGTCACGGCTGTAAACTAGGAGGTCATCGAGGAACCAGATGACATACAGGCCGTGTAGGTCACCGAGGATTTTTTCCATTAAGGAACTAAGGAGTTGGCCGCCAACCTTAAGGCCAAATGGGATTTTGGTATACCTAAAGGTTGCATAGGGCGTTTTAAAGGAGAGGTATTTTTGGGACTCTTTCGTCACTCCAATTTGGTGGTACGCTGAATTCAGATCTAGGTGGGTAAAGACTGTTGCGCCGCTGAGATGCGCCATCAAGTTTTGGATTGTGGGGAGTGGGTAGTCTATAGCCTCAATGCGTTGATTTAGTTCCCTCATGTCTACAACTAGTCGATACTCTTGGTCCTCTGTTGGAGAGAGTTTCTTTTTGGGGACCAAGAAACAGGGGGACACGCTTGGGGCTAAGGATGGAACAATCACTCCTGAAGCCAGCAGTTTGTTGGTTTCAGTGCGCATGATTTTTTGCAGGGGTGGGGACACTTGGTACGTTGGACAAGGTTTGAAGGGAGGTGCATTAGCCTGCAGTACTATTTCATGTTGGATGAGGTCTGTACACCCTAGTTTGGTTGTAAGTACGTCAGGGAATTCATGAGCAAGTTGCTCTGTTAGTTGGGGATTTGTAACTCCGATGCAGGAGAGGGTGGATGATGCGGTGGGAGTGTGGGAGGGATTGTTGCTGAGGTGGATGGGAGTGGGGTCGGTCTTGAATGATATTGTTGCATCTGCCGCATTGTAGATCATCCCTGTTTGGCGCATAAAATCAAGACCAAGAAGAATGTCATGGGGTAAGCGTTGCAACAAGTAAAAGGTGTGCTCCCAACGCATTGGTCCTATGGAAATGGGGACCTTGGCAATGAAGTGAGTTGTTACCAGCTCACCATTCCCAATAGTGAGGGATATTGAGGGGCATTGAACAGACCGAATGGTTTTTGAAGCAATGGTTTGGTTGAAAAAGGAAAAATTTATGGCTGAAATTGCTGCGCCAGAATCTAATAAAGCTGCAAGTTGATGGTCATCAAGTCTAACAGGTAGGAGTGGAGGGGGGTTCCCTGTGTGGGTAAAAAGGGAGGCTAGGCCCATGGGAGGTATTCCATCAGTGCCACTGAACGACTTTGTCTTCAGTAGCAATTGGCCTTTGGGTGTGGGTGTTGGTGGTTCCACTTGAAGAGACATTAAAGGTGGGGGTTGGGTTCTGCGATGTGGTACTTCTTGCTGTGGTGCGGGACGGTGTCTGTGGTGTGGGTCTTTTTGTGAGATCTGTTGTGGTGCGGGACGGTGTCTGTGGTGTGGGGCTTTTTGTGAGATCTGTTGTGGGACTTGTTGTGATGCGGGACGTTGTCCATGTCGATACCACGATTGACACCTAGGGTTAGTGGTACTCATAGTTGAGGGTGCTTGCGAGGGTTGATTGAGGCGTCTGATCTGAGCCCGTTGATCAGTTGCCTCTACCAGTGTTTCAAGCTCGACCAGAGTGGTGGGGCGGGTAGCAAACCCGAAATCACGTTGGGTGGCTTCATTTACTCTCAACAGGATTGTTTGAATGAGTGTGGGCTCATCATACTTTTGTAGTATCTGGTTGGCCAACGTGAGTGAATCCACAAAGGTGCGGAATGTCTCCATTGGACGTTGGAGGCGGTGCAAAAATTTTATTACAAGTACGGGTTCAGTTGCGTCATTGAAAAATGACGTGCGCATTTTTTCTGCCAGGTCATGGAAGGTGGGGGCTGTTGCTGAAGCAATATATTTGGCTAAATATGGGAACTTTGGATTGATCGCCAAATTTTGGAGGATATTCGGGAATAGGGTTGGTGCAACTGAATTTAGTTGGTAAAACTTGCACAAGAATCGGTAAACTGATTCTGGATTATCTGGATAAAATGGGGGGAGGTCGGAAATCTTGGTAATTATTCCCTCTGGGAGGGAATAGATAGTCATGGGGTTTGGGGAGGGTGAAACAGGTGGTTTGGTGAGAATGGCCATCTGGGCTGTTAGTTGCTGAATGTTCGCGGCCATTAGTGTGCATAACTGGGTCATACCAGTAGTGGGTTGCTCGGGATCCATGGTAATTCGGGGGGGGGGGTTGAGAAATGTTACCTAAGTTGTGTGAAAGGATCAAAATTTCGAGTGAAAAATGGGTGAAAAGATAATTTTTGTAGTTGAAAGAAGGTCGAAAAAGGTTTACGATTTTAAAATTGTTAGTGAGCAGAGGGGGGTTAATTGAAATTATGTGATTATTCGGCTAAATAATTTAGATTGGGATAATAAGGAATTGAGAGTTTGAATTCGAGCGGTTTATTATTGTTTCTAGTCGGCGGCTGGGGTCGGGTCCGTTCGATTGAACTCTACCTACGTTCGGCGTTATCAAACAACAGAGTACAGGTGACTAGTTAAAAACAACGTTCGTATCAAGGCACACGTTCTCGCGGTCGGGAATTCGAATTTTTGTTTGATTTCGCGGAATTATCGAGCAATCGGTGAAAAATGTGTTCGTAATCGTGAAGATTGATAATCACGGACGCGTTTTGTTGTGGAAACAAATGGGTGTGTTTGTTAATAATGTGCCGATTAGTTGGGATCGTGAGAAAAGCAGAGATAAGTGGAAGGTAGGTGGTCTCGTATTTCTACGCTATTTGCTACCATGTGACGTGGTAGGGGAATAAGTATAAATAACAATACAGTTTCACGGGAATAAGGAGGGTATAATTGAATAAAGATTCGCTCACCGGGGGCAGGAGGGGCGATGGTGAAGGCGGCGGACGGCGAGAGGCGTCCTAACTTTCTGAGGGGTCTGAGGGGAAGAGAAACCTGTCCCCCCTTCACCATGTCCCCTCGATCCTTCAAGGTCATCCGTGATATTACATATCACACGTGCGACTTCAAAATTTGTCCGAAGATTATTAGAGAAAAGTTTCCGTTTCCGATTGAATGTATATCGTAGCATTGTAAAAAGTTGTATCTTATTGGTAAAATAAAGTAGTTCAAAATTAGTTCTCAAAACCAGGTTTAACGTTTTCCTTTAGTAGACTACGTACAATAGACATCTCCGTTCCGAACAATTGGCGCCCAACTGAAAATTCCGGCGGAAGATGGAAAACCTGGTGAGAAGACGACGAGTGGTAAGAGCTGCATTTACCAGGACATTCAATTCGTTGGACGAAATCTTCAAGGGTAGAGGAGATTTGAGCGATACGACCGTAATCCGGAATATGCAAACGTTGTTCGAGCTTCTTGAGAAACGATACAACGAATTGAATGAGCTGAATTTACCTGTTCTAGATATGATGCTAACTGAGAACTATAGTGACAAAGACATAGAAGATGAGGCAATAAAAGCTGAGGAATACGAAACTAGTTTTCTGAACATGCGATCCATAGTGTCCTCAATTTCGAGACCCGAGTCGGTTCATAGTTTTAAGACCGGGGTTAGTGAGAAAACTGGGAGGAAGTTCAAGCTACCCAAAGTTGAGCTCACAAAATTCAATGGGGACCCAAAAGACTGGTTAACGTTCTGGAGTCTTTTTCAATCGATAGATCGCGACGTTATGTTAACGCCAGAGGAGAAGTTTCAATATCTTCTTCAAAGCGCGATACCTGGTTCACGCGCACACGACGTAGTAGCTAGTTTTCCACCAACCGCTGATAACTACCCCAAAGCAATTGAAGAATTGAAAAATCGGTTTGGAAGGGATGGGTTGCTCGTCGAGGTGTACACGCGCGAACTTCTGGGATTGGTCCTCCAAAACGCGGCTTCTTCGACAAATTCTCGGCTCTCCGAATTTTATGACAAGCTCGAATGTCAACTTCGTGCGCTTGAAACGTTAGGGGTTACCTCAGAAAAATGCGCGTCAATGCTTTTCCCTCTCGTTGAATCGTGTTTACCAGAAGAGTTGTTGAGAGCGTGGCAGAGGAGCACTTTCAATGCAGTCGATGACTCAGACCGACCAGAAGCGGAAATTTTGCTATCCCAACTTCGCAAATTTATCAAAAGAGAAGTAGAGAGCGAAGAGCGGATTTCGTTGGCGAGAAGTGGTTTCGGTTTCGCAAAATCCGGAAAGAAAAAGGTAGTTTCCTCAACTACGTCAGGAGAGAATCGCGAAATCCCTTCCGCAGCTAGTCTTCTAACCGTCAAGAGAGATAGTGGGAATAAGAATAATTGCATTTTTTGCTCGGGTTCCGGTCACAAGTCTGCGGAATGTTTGAAAGCCCAAGATATGACCCTTATAGAAAGACGGGAAATAGTGAAAAATCATAACGTTTGCTTTATATGCCTTAGACCTAATCATATTGCACAGAAATGTAAGGCTATAGTAAAGTGCAATGTGTGTCGAAAAAAGCATTTGGTTTTGATGTGTCCCAACATAGAAAAAGATAGAGTAGACTGTACTCAAGACTGCAAAGATCTCTCTAATATAACTGGACAGCCAGAAATATACCTACAGACTATAGTGGTAGTGCTTAGAAATAAGGAAAATGAGCGCAAAGTGAGAGCACTCATCGACACAGGATCAATGAGATCATACATTTTGAAAGACACTGCAATTGCAATGGGGTACCATCCTGTTGGCAGTGAAATGATTTCACATTCTGTTTTCGGTGGTGATCGATCTAAGCCTATCAACCATAAGACCTACAAGATAAGCATTGGGTCAATTGACAAAAAAGGAAGCCTGTACCGTTTCGACGCCCTAGATCAGCAAGTTATCTGTGGCAAAGTATCCTCAGTCAAGAATGGACCATGGATGAACGAGCTTAGGGCTGAAAACATCCAACTTTCTGATTTTGATCAAAAGGTCACACCCATAGAAGTTTTGTTAGGGGCTGATGTAGCAGGAAAGTTGCTGACAGGGAAGAAAGTAGAACTACCATGTGGTTTAGTCGCATTACAAACCTGTCTGGGCTGGACTGTCATAGGAAAACCTAAAATAGTTAATGATGATGTTCCATGTGTTTCAACCCTGATTTCACTGCATGTTAATGACACTGATCTGTCTGAGTTGTGGAAACTCGAAACCATAGGTATCACTGAGCCATCGGAGAAGAAATCGCAGGTAGAACTCCATCAAGCAGCTTTGAAGCACTTCACAGAAACTGTCCGGATGAATGACGAAGGAAGGTACGAGGTCCATCTCCCTTGGATTGAAGGACACACTCCGTTACCGACCAACTATGACATCGCATTCAAACGACTTCAAGCAGCTGTCAGCAAGATGAAGAATGGAGGAATCTATGAAGAATACCAGCGAGTATTTGAAGAATGGTTGGCTGATGGCGTGATAGAGGAGGTTCCACTTGGTCAAATCGGATCGGGTAAGCATTACCTTCCTCATAGAGCTATAATTAAAGAAGGTAGCACAACCAGAATTCGGCCCGTATTTGATGCATCTGCTCACGAAAAGATGAAACCTTCAATAAACGACTGTCTTGAAAAACGTGTTAACTTGATAGAGCAAATTCCCTCGTTACTACTTCGGTTTCGGATGGGAAAATTTGGAATCACTGGCGACATTAAAAGAGCTTTTCTACAAATCAGTTTAGCTGAAAACGACAGAGATTATTTGGGATTCCTATGGATAGATACGAATGGTATTTTGAAAATATATAGACATTGCCGAGTGGTATTCGGAGTGATTTGTAGCCCGTTTCTCTTGGGAGCGGTAATAATACACCACCTAGAACAGTATCGCTCTACTCATACAGAAAAAGAAGAAATCATTCAAACTTTGTTGGATGGATTCTACGTAGACAACTGTGTGGTGAGTACAAACAGTATAGAAGAAACGAACAATTTCATTCAAGAGGCGACTACCATCCTAGATGATGCAAAAATGGAAGTAAGAGGGTGGGAGTTCACTGGCCAAGAATCAGATAAAGACAGAACAAAAATTTTAGGGCTAGAATGGGATAAAAAAGAAGATTCCCTTCATTTATGTTCAACTTGTTTTGATTTTGAACTTGAAGGAAAAGTAACAAAAAGGAAAATGCTCTCAATCGCACACAAATTGTTTGACCCAATTGGATTTGTCTGTCCAGTAGCTTTGTTCCCAAAGCGCCTGCTTCAGAAAACATGGGAGCAAGGAACCAAATGGGACCAAGGAGTAAGCGATTGTTTGAAAAAAGAATTCCTGAATTGGGCCAAAGAGCTGCCGTTGCTGCAAAAAGTAAAGATTCCGCGATGGTTAACCGGCTCAACTTCTACCAGCAAGACGACAATACACACATTTTGCGATGCGAGTCAGTATGCATATGCCGCTGCTGTATTCATACGAGTGGAAACTGACAACGAAGTGTTTGTTCAACTGGTTCAAGCGAAAGCTCGAGTTGCACCGATAAAGAGGACAACCATTCCTCGATTGGAGCTTTTAGCAGCAACTATCGGTGTTCGACTCCATCAGACGGTCCTTGAGTCGTGGAATTGGGAAAATGTTGATTCATTTTTCTGGTCTGATTCGTCCACGACACTGGCTTGGATCAAGAGAGACGATCACTGGGCTCCATTTGTTGGGAATCGTGTACGTGAAATTCGAGAGTCCTCAGAACCATCACAGTGGAGATATGTACCTGGACCTCACAACCCAGCAGATCTGCCTTCACGAGGATGTGGCGCTAGAAAGCTCCTCGAATCTCGCTGGTGGGAGGGACCCGATTGGCTACGAGATTCGGAAGATAGTTGGCCATCGGAGAACTTATTCTGTGATGAAGAGCAGATCATGCAAGAAAGGAAGAAAGTCATTGTATCAGCCATCTGTTTGAACAATTCTTCAGGTCTATCAACAGATTGGTACTATCGATATTTTTCCAGATATCGGAAACTTGTTCGATAAGTTGCCTGGTTATATCGAACAGTTAATAGATGCAAGAAAATCGAAATTCCCAGTACCCATTTAACCAATGCAGAGATTCAACTCGCTGAGAAGAGAGTTATGAAATGGGTACAGGAAGAGTCGTTTACTAGCACCAAAAGAAGCAAAGAGCTTCTCACGTTGAATCCGTACAAAGATGAAGATGGAGTGATCAGGATTCGAACAAAAATCTCGAATAGAGAAGATTCCTTCGAATTCCGTCATCCAGTTGTACTCCCTGCTGGTCATCCGGTTGTCACACGTCTCATAATCCAAACTCATGAAGATCACTGTCATGTTGGAGTCCAAGGTCTCATGTGCATTTTAAGGGAACGCTTTTGGATTTTGCAGGCAAGACGGACAGTCAGAGGAGTAGTCAATAGTTGTGTGACGTGCAGGAGGTATAATTCAAAGAATATGGAGACTATAGCCCCAAGTCTACCTATTGATCGAGTTCGAGATGCAGGAGTATTTGAAGTATGCGGGATTGATTTCGCCGGCCCTGTTCATCTTAAAGGTTCCTCGAAAGCTTGGATTTGTCTGTACACGTGTGCCACAGTTCGTGCAGTTCATTTAGAATTGGTCATGTCGATGTCTACCGAAACGTTCATCCTTTCATTTAGAAGATTTATAGGGCGACGGGGACGACCTTCTACTGTGTTCACGGACAATGGCACAAATTTTGTCGGTACAGCGAATGCCTTGGCTCAACTCGATTGGGATTTGATCACGGAAGCGACAAAAATTGATTGGAAGTTCAATCCGCCATCATCACCTTGGTGGGGAGGATGGTGGGAGCGACTGATAGCACTCGTGAAGCAGTTATTAAAGAAAAAATTGAAAAGGACCTCACTGGACTACGAAGAGATGTCCACAGTGCTCTGTGACATCGAAGCAATTGTAAATTCAAGACCATTGACGTACATGTCCGAGGATTCAAAAGATTTAGCTGCCATCACTCCTTCTTTGTTTCTACAAGAAGTTAGAGGGATTGGCGTACCTGATCTTGATTTGATTGACAACCTGAATCTGCAGAAGAAAGCTCAGTACAGATTCAAATTGAGAAACGATCTGAGACAAAGGTTCAGGATTGAGTACTTGGGAATGCTCGAAAACAGGAACTCCAAACGCCAAACAAGGGGTCCAATAGTTGGCGAACTCGTACTGATCGGCAGTGAGGACAACAGACGGATTTCCTGGCCTATGGCTCGCGTCAAAGAAATTTTGCCCAGCAAAGATGGAGCAACACGACTTGTGCGTCTGACGACATCTTCAGGCGAGTTGCTAAGGCCAATCCAGAGACTCTATCCCCTGGAAGTTCAAGGGGAGTCGAAGATAGAAGAGAAGAACGAAACTAGAAAAGGACGTCAGATAGTGAAGCCAGCAAGATATCAAGACTGAAAACGAAAATAAATCAACTTGGATTGATTTAGGTGGGAGAATGTTCGAAGTTACCTACCTAAGTTCGATGGCTTCAACTATGAAACTATGAACGAATGCGTCGCGTTGACAAGGAGTGGTTAAAATGACGTGCGACTTCAAAATTTGTCCGAAGATTATTAGAGAAAAGTTTCCGTTTCCGATTGAATGTATATCGTAGCATTGTAAAAAGTTGTATCTTATTGGTAAAATAAAGTAGTTCAAAATTAGTTCTCAAAACCAGGTTTAACGTTTTCCTTTAGTAGACTACGTACAATAGACATCTCCGTTCCGAACATCGACCTTGGTTCAATGATGTAGCTAACATGCCAAAACGATTTTATAAAAGTATTTCCCGTCTACGAACTTCATTGTATCACGAGAACGTTTCTACATAGATTGTATCCACACGAGTCACCAGCCTGCGAGTACTGCCCCGATGAGAATGAGACAATAGAACATATTCTTCTCTGCTGTCCGGCTTACCACAACGAACGAAATGAACTTTTCCAGAAACTGACGAAGAACGTAAACGAGCCTTTCAACGCAAAATATTTATTGGCGAGTGGTGACATCAATGTCTACAAAGACATATATACATTTTTATATGATATAAACAAAAATGTGTAAAGCATACTACTACAATTAATTTGTAAACATAGTAGTTTAAGAATACATTAAACTAACATGTAAACTATGGCTGTATGGTTTTGCCGATGCCAAATGAAATTAAGAAAAAAAAGTAATGGAGATTTAAAATGATCGTTTATTGCCATAGAATTTACAGTTAGAATGGTAGCTTCAAATCTCAGCAAGGGAAGAAGAAAAAGGTAAAAGAGATAAAAAATTAAGTCCATTGATGTGTCCTTTACGTATTTGAATTTGGATCTCTGGATCATAAATAAAGCGAAGAAACTAATATCTTAAGGCTATTATGACGTCTTGCTTACCAGAAGTCAACAGAAAATGCACCAAAATCGGATCATGATTCCGAAAAATGTAGGTTACAATCGGGACAAGAAATCGACACAGACAGAAACTAAATCGTTCTGAAAGCTCTGAAACGCCCATTACGAGTGAAAATTTTGACTTTGGAAGGTTCAAGTTTTTCTCTGCAGAGTACAAACTCTGCAATCGTTCTTGTTTGTTGATTTTGAGATGAAGATGTTTATTATATCTGTTGGGTCATAGAATCTTGCGAATATTATAAACAAAGAAGAATAACGTATTTGGCATAAACTTAGCGACGATTGCAGTTCAGGTTTCAAGATGGAGAAACGCTGTTAGAAACTGTAACGCCCTCTCGTTGTATCCTAGAGAGGAGACAGCAGGAAATTATTCATTGAGTCCCGTCACCAGGAAATGGATCAACCCTGGTCCCACCGACCAGCCTTCCTACTAACTTTGTACAATCTAACTATGCAGCGAGTCGTCGCGCGGTGTTTTAGTCAATTCATAATCAACTCGGTGAATCGATAGTTCCGATGCTGCTTGATCAAGTTGGGTGCCTTGCGATGGCACGTCAACAACGGGCAAAGAGTACCAACCAAAAGTCCATTCATGCAGCATGAATTAATGAACGAATTTTCAAAGAAATCTTCCAGTTGAAGGTATGGTTGAGAAAAGGAACAATGGTGTTGCAATTTCTCTTTAGAAAGTTTTTAACCTTGAATAGGTTTTAGCGATGGGACCCCCCGCCGAAAAACGACAGGAAAAATCGACAGTAAAAATCAATAGAAAAACTTGGAGGAGGATTTTCAGGAAGCAGGAGACAACCCATCATATGGTCCTGGACTTTATTAGTGAGATATCTATGTCAATAAATATAAAGTGATAATAATACGCTTGCATACGAGTCTGCAACACATTGAAACATTTTCATGCCCCCCCCCCCCTGGGATGATCTGGGAGCTCGATTTTCGACTCAGCTGATCTGGGAGCTCGATGAAAATGAAAGACATGAAAATGTCAAAAGCGACAGGAAATATCGACAGTAAAAAGCGACAGGAAAAAGCGACAGGAAAGTAGCGCTATGATTTATCATAATATCATTTATCATATTATGCTTGACGACAAATATGCTTGACATCCTCTCCTGTTGAACGCAGGAACCTGAAATTTGAGAGGGCGGGTCAATGGAGAATGCTGAAGGCGCCTGAGTGATCACTGATCAGCTGAGTGAGCTCCAAGGCCATTTTCTCTCCTGTTGAACGCAGGAAGCTGAAATTTGAGAGGCAGGGTCAATGGAGAATGCTGAAGGTGCCTGAGTGGTCACTGATCAGCTGAGTGAGCTCCAAGACCATGTCCTCTCCTGTTGAACGCAGGAAGCTGAAATTTGAGAGGCAGGGTCAATGGAGAATGCTGAAGGTGCCTGTGTGGTCACTGATCAGCTGAGTGAGCTCCAAGGCCATTTCCTCTCCTGTTGAACGCAGGAACCTGAAATTTGAGAGGGCGGGTCAATGGAGAATGCTGAAGGGGCCTGAGTGATCACTGATCAGCTGAGTGAGCTCCAAGACCATTTTCTCTCCTGTTGAACGCAGGAAGCTGAAATTGGAGAGGGCGGGTCAATGGAGAATGCTGAAGGTGCCTGAGTGGTCACTGATCAGCTGAGTGAGCTCCAAGGCCATTTCCTCTCCTGTTGAACGCAGGAAGCTGAAATTTGAGAGGCAGGGTCAATGGAGAATGCTGAAGGTGCCTGAGTGGTCACTGATCAGCTGAGTGAGCTCCAAGGCCATTTCCTCTCCTGTTGAACGCAGGAACCTGAAATTTGAGAGGGCGGGTCAATGGAGAATGCTGAAGGGGCCTGAGTGATCACTGATCAGCTGAGTGAGCTCCAAGACCATTTTCTCTCCTGTTGAACGCAGGAAGCTGAAATTGGAGAGGGCGGGTCAATGGAGAATGCTGGAGGTGCCTGAGTGGTCACTGATCAGCTGAGTGAGCTTAAATATTACAGTGGAAGAAAGATAAAGAGGGAGAGGGAGCAAAAACCTTTTCAAGGTACCTATGTCACATTTTAGCCATTAGGCTCTAAGCGGAAATCTTGGTTCTTTCGATTTTCTGAATACCATACCATACTGTATGTACTGGGTATGCTTCGAAGATGTTAGGAGTCCATATTCACGTGTTTCTCATCTCGACGAACTCATAGAGCACCCACACGGCTATTGTTTTTTTTTTCGATTTTCAGTATACCATATCGTCGGCAAAATGACAAAGGGACTTATCGCAAAATTTGTCATTTTGAGTTGGCTTCACTTATGATATCACGAGAAACTTCTGTATCGATTTCCTTAACCCCAAACATTATGTTCTCCTCGGAAACCCATGAATTTTTGTTCACATAGTGGACGTATCTATGACTCTAGGAATCTTGGCAACGACAGTAGGACGTATCTGTCACTTTCGTCTTTCTGTGAATGTCATGAAACGTTGACTCATCAGTTACGTCACTTTCCAATTTTCTCTCTCAGTATAGCCATTCCGTGGAAGAAAGTGTGTATGGTTGAGTTCACGAAATTTGGTGGTGCCTTCGAATTGTACTATAAAGAAGACTATGATTCTGAGTAAATTCGAGTGGATTTCAGCGTAGGGAGAGGCAGACCTCGTAAAACCATCATCGCACCACCTAAAGCGTACAACAAAGAAATCGAGATTTCGGAGAAAAAATTCAATGACCTGATGAAAATGTGTAGCGATGGAATCATTCCCTCAGAATACCACAAATTTTTCCAGAACCTTAAGCCATCTAAACCTAATAAGAGCGACTGCCTACCGGAACCGGACGAGCAAGAGGAGTATGATTACGAGGAGTGAACCCACTTTGCAAAGAGAATAGCGTCTTTAGTTACCACTTTTATTTTAATTTTCAGCAAGTTACTAGAACACAGTTACTTACCGATTTAATTAATAATTATTATTCATTTCGGTTGATAATTTTTTTTTTAAATAAAATTTTGGCTTTCCCATTTTATTTTTTATGTCATTATTTTCGTTGAAAACGTAGGATTAAGTAGGATTAGGTCTCGTTGTAGAAGTAAAATCATTGGTAGATTGGGAGGTAGACATTTTCATAAGGATTTCTCAGTTCGGTTTTCCAAAGCTTTGGCTTGTCATCATGAGCGTAGTCACTCTGTTGCCAAAGGTTGCCACAACATTTAAAAACGTCTGCCAAGTGGGTGTGGCACACAGCTTCCTCGTATCCATAACCCGATTGTATAGATGATCCGATGCATAGTAGCTAATATCAAAACACCAATCTCTAAGTACCTTTCACTACTCTCATAGGGGGCCATCTACACGCTAATCTGGACAATCCTAGTAAATTTCATCAAATGCGCAAAATATATACATACTTTCTTAATTTTTGGACAATTTTCATTATTTAAGAACGCATTGATATCAGAAATTTTGTGCTGAATCCGAATATACCATAACATGGTAACATATTATGTTACCATGATTGGGAAGGTAATAACCACAAAAAACGGGAAAACCCCGTTTTTGGATTTTTTTTTTGAAATTTGGACCACTTTGGATTGTCCAAAATTTCTGGCTAACGAACTTGACCTTTTGTTTGCTGTTTCTAACATTTTGGCGAAAACTTAAAAAAAAGTTCTAAATACGAGTAATTACTCAAGTTATCGTGCAGTCACTTTTCAACGGTGTGAATGAATTTTGATTTTCTCGAAAATTGAGAGTTGAGAGAGTGAGAGAGAAAATCGCAACGTTGAAATAACGAAACATGTTTTTAAATTAAAACAAAAAAGGGTTATTAGTAGAGTTAGGACCAAAATAGTAGCAAAATAATTAGTTGTAGAACCGAACCCTGAGGCGAGTCTAGCCTCTTATGACGTTTTGGTTTATTAGTTTCAATAATGAACCTTTGGAATCGACCAAGAAAACAATTTTTTCAACCCCCCTCAAAATTTAATATTTTACATTTCAAGGTACGTAGAATCCGAAAATCGAATACAATCGAATATAATCGAATCCGAAAATCGAATATAATCAAATAAAATCGAATACAAAATTTTCGTCCGTTTTTGATGAAGTTTGGTATATGTAGGTTTAGGCTCCATTTGGGATCTAGTTGTGTCCCGAAGCTTTTGATTGATGAAAAATGGTGAAAAATAAGGGTTGGAATTTTGAAAACGCCCCAGCTCGAAAAATTTTGATATTAAGGTATAGTTTTTCCATCAATTTAAGATAGTTTTGAATTTTTAGAGACCACGCGGAGACCTGTAGGACAAACCGTTCGCTCTCTACAAGAATTTAAGGGAGAATCTGTCCCCTCAATTCTTTCGCTTGCGTCACGTGCGATGGGACAACCTTAAACTCTCTTAAACTATCAAGATTTCCAAATGGGACTCGCTGGCTCAGTGGTTGCGCGTCAGACCTACCAACGAATTACCAATAGTCGGTTTTCCAAAATTACTCCTTGATTTGTGTTAACTGATTAATCCAGAAATAAAGGTTTCACCTGTTGACCTTTTAACTGTGTGCAAATACCTTAAAATTACCTGAATTAGGCTTCCAGATGCATTTAGGTACGCACGTTGAATTGACGTATGAGTGAAAGCTTTCTAGCGTTAAGGACTTGGATCATGAAAAATACCTCCTGCATGTTGTGTTGGTCACCCAAACGTAACTGTGACGCCACGTTTTTTGAGACGCAGAGATTTTTGTACTTTTATTACCAAAGAACCGTATAAAGTGACGGTAGAACTCCTATGTTATGCGTTATAGTCATAATACGTTTCCTCCACCATAACAATGCGGTTTAACCTTTCCAAGGGAAGTTCGGAATAAAATAACCCCAGGCTGAATTAAACCCCTCTTTTAACCAAGTGGAAAAGTTGTTGCCCTCTTTTCCCTTCCACTTCTACTCCCGAAAGGCAAACATTTAATAACCCCGAACCCTTTACCTGCCTTGCCCTCTATTGTAGTTAATATCTCAACTTAATATGTTGGTGGGTGCCTAACCCACCTCTTATAAAAGTTGGTTCCTCCTTGTAGTTCTTTACCAAGATTTATTAAAATATCTTCGGGAACGAAATCGATATTAGCTTTTGCATATTATATTTTTCCTCTAGACGAAAATTGTATCTGTTAATATTTTTTTCTTCAATATTTTCATTTACTGTTTGCCATAGTATCGATGTTCCACTAATCTAATCTTCAACTTCAACCTCGACCAACTTGTTTCGGGCATGGCACTGACCTGTACCATTTCCACCTACTGTTACCTCAGTTTCGTGCCCTATGGTGACAAACACAGATGGTTTGGGGTACGATGTCCGTTAAGCCTATTTTGAAGGCGGATGTAATACCACATAATGTTTCATAGCTCTAGGATAAACAGGAGAAAAGTAACCCATCTGATTGAACCCTCAAAAGGTATTTCAGCTCGTGTAATCTGAACTGCACATTTTCGTGCAGTTAACTTGGACTATTTGACCCCAGTGTGACTGTCTGGAATTTCTTCCCAAGTAAGTAATTCTATTCATTATTTTGCCTTTTAAATTTTGGGGTCAGAATTGACCCCAGTGTGCCGTTTATGTATGCGAAAAATAGGTGTGCCAAGATTTATACATACGTATATTGATTTCTAAATTTCTTGTTTTTCCATTTACCGTGAGAAGCCCCTACTTTGAGCCAAAGCAAGGATACTATAAAAATTCACAATAATGCAGGAGTGATAATAAAATCTTTTTGAAGAGCAGAGAAATAAAAGTGCTGGTGAAAGTCGTCAGTCAAACTCAAAAAAGGGCCATTTTTGAGCTGATCTATTACACTAGATTACAAAATTTAGGGGTGGTCTGGCTGCCTCGTTCTTTCACCACTTTTCTTATGGTATTTGGTGCGCTGAATCCGAATCTGACGTCAGTTTTTTTTTGTTTACGTCGGATTTTCAAGATATAGCTAGTTTTAAGATTTTTCTAGTTCTCACTTTTCTTCATTTTTTAGTGAAAACTCATCTTGCTCAAATCTCCTCAAAAAGTACTCAGACTTATAGGAAATTTCATGTAGAATCCGAATATGTACTTAGTTTTTAAGTGAAACTGTGTTAAACCCCCAATTTTCTACAAAACGTATCAAAAAAATTTTTCTCGGGCCTTTACTTTGTAGGGGGGACACCCCAGAGGAGAATGAGACCAATCGCAGCCTCCTAAACCCATTAATATATGAGCTTTTCCATGGCACTGAGATGAAAACTCACAAAAACCGTTAGTTAATTTTTCGAGATAAGTATGTGCGTTCCTAAATCTGTTTTCCTCAAATGGGGTTTCTTCTACATTTTTTATGCTTGTCACCTATTAAGAGTAAGATCGAAAATAGGTACTCAAAGGAGGAGTAAATCATATTTGGGAAACTCTTGTTTTGTTAAGTGATTTTAATTCAGTTTTACAAACGAAACACAATAAACTGCAGAAAAGTTAACGACGTAAATCTGTTTCATGAAGGCTCAGATGAATCAAAAGTTAATAAAATGTTTGGTTATTCCTCCACCTCAGAGTTTCCACCAAGATATAAAACCATGGAAGAACGGTACAAAGGGTATTGGGAAGTTCACATGATGGCGGACTATTGTTGGACCTTAAAAAGAGATTTACCTCAGGCGGCGAAGTTTTCTCTACATAGATGCCGGCGATGAAACCTCTGAGGTGGAGGAATAACCAAACATTGTAACAACTTTTGATTCATCTGAGCTATTAAAAATCTAAAAATAAAAAATCTATTAAAAAAAAACCTTCAACAAAATATAATTTCAAATTTTAGAAATTTCATTTATTTCCATATTTTTATTGACTTTTTACGAAACTATATTCAAAACCGAAATTTGTTCCTGGTTTAAACTGTTTTTTGTAAATATTCCAACAAAAAGCTATCAATAGATTTTTACAACCTAAAAATAAATTTAAATTTCTGTCTTAAATTTAAATTAGAGGAATTTAAATTTTGGGGTCAGAATTGACCCCAGTGTGCCGCTTATCTATGCGAAAGATAGGTGTGCCATCCTTCATAACAATTTTTCTCTTTTAACAATTTTGGCTATTGAAATTGTGGACTTTGGGATACTTATTATTCTTAGGGCCATTAGATAATAGAAGATAAGTGATTGTGTTTCACGGTGAAATTTGTCACGAGGAAGTGAGTAACTATAGACGTTCATCAACTTTCAGTTATCACTTGGTTGAATGGATTTCTAATGATCCGCTCCTTCGATTTCTATTTCTATGTGGGAATAGGTGTCTATCATTTGCATTGTTGTTTGACAGAGCTAAGAGACTTCCAACATCCTTAAAAGTATCTCGAGGAGTGTTTCTTAACCTCCTATAAGGAGGACTTACTTCGTGGGAAACATTCGTGAGGCGAAGTGATCGTCACTTTTGGTTTACAATTTTCAATCGATCAGAAAGAAAATGCAATCACCTCAAAATTTGATGTTTCACATCTTTTTTATTTCATTTTTCTATTTTTTTATTTTTATTTTAAATTTTTCAATTCTACGTACCTTGACGCATAAACCATCGAATTTTTCTTGCTAGATTACAAAGGAACCAAACTAAAAAGAAACCAAAATAAAATAATAATAAAAAAGTATTTTAATAGATGCACGAAATTTCTGCAACTACAACGACAGCCAGGTACCTGTTGAGTAATGTTGTCGTTCATGATGTTAAAATGGACCCGACTAAGTTTCCAAGATTCTGCATCCATGTACCATAACTGAAGGTTAGACAATTGGCAGGGTTAGATGACCAATGCCGGTTCACAACTTGCATACCCGGTATGCAAACAATCACAGGCCAGGAATTGATTTTACAGCTCATTTCCAGCAAAAAATGCCTCATAGTAATTTTCTTTTAAATGCTTCGTTTTCGAGTTATTTCAATTTTAAGATTTTGGTAGTGTTTTCGGCCTTAAAATGATCTTTCTTTGTTTCTCAGTAAAACGGCTATAACTCCCCGAATTTTCATACAAATTCAAATCTGGTTACACCGTTGGAAAGAGCGTAAAATTTCCTATCGTCTTGGTGGAAAATTTTTTTAAATAGGAAAAACGGGTGAAAATTGGACTTGAAACGAAAAATTGTTCAAGTCTTGGAAATCCTAACCTTTTTCAAACGCTCATAGGTTCTGTAATCCGGCACCTGAATCTTGACCTTAAACCTATAAGATGCGCCAAAATCTCAGCTTTCCAACGGTCTAGTCATTTTCATTTTTAAAATAAGATTTGTTACAGAAATTTGTGTTTGAACGCGGAAAAATGTGAATTTTTTCAACAGAACCGGCGCTCCAGCTTAGACGATTTGATAGGTTTCGGGTCCCCTGCGCCTCCCGCCAGCCCCTCCCATCGACGAACAAAAATCCAAGAATTTCCAAGATTTGAAAATTTTTTGTTTCAAGTCCAATTTTCACGCGTTTTTTCTATTTGAAAATATATTTTTTTCCACCAAGAAGATAGTAAATTTTACGCTCTTTCCAACGGTGTAACCAAATTTGAATTTGTATGCAAATTCGAGGAGTTATACTGAGATAAGGTCGAAACACGAAAAAAATCTTGAAAGTGAAATAACTCGAAAAAAAAGCATTCAAAAGAAAATGACTAAGAAGCATTTTTTTTTGCTGGAGATGACCTGTAGAATCGATTCCTAGCCTGTGATCGTTTTGAAATGTAACACCCTGTATACATATAATTCATGTTGTTTCATGAGGAAACAACATCCAAAATAAGTAACTTTCCAATTAGATACCGAGTTTTTCAAAATTCATGCGTTATAATTTAGATTTTCGGGCCCTTCCATGAATAAACCTCTCAATGTAGGTATTATACTGAATAATACATCGAAAAAATCCGGTACTCGAAAAACTAAGCAGGCCTTATGTTTCAAATCGGCTCGGCTCACAAACCTTTTCGTAACTGACGCCGATATACTGGTCGGATTGATTTCCCCTGAGGAAGACGAGGACGTTGGAAAGAGGAAAAAACTCTCTGAAGCTGTATTTGAGCCGAGAGAATCCGTTCTAATCCATATTGTCCCTCTCAAAACAGGGTAGATCTCCCGGCCTGGATTTATGTTCATGTACGTCCCCACGAGAAATAGGAATATTGCTATCTCGTTTTTTATTCGGGAGGTTCAAGGCCCGTTGTCTTCAACTTTGGTCGTTTCAAAGGGGCGGGGAGAGAGAAAACTCGTATGTCACTCTGTAAGGGAGAAAGTGCCGTACGCCTACGGATAGGCTGTTTGGGAACGTGATTCTTGTAAGTTGACTTCGCAGCACTTACTACGCAAGCTATTGAAAACTTTGGATTGAGAGGGAGAGTTTGCAGGTGAGATTTATAGCATAAATTGCCTTCACTATGCGGAATCGAAAGATGGGAAAAGCAGTCTATCCTTTTAGTGAGGCAATATTGCTGAAGTTGGCGGTTTGGTGAATATAAATGTCACCCACGAAGAAATGATGCACCCAAATTGAGAGGTCAGAGGTCGTTTTGTACAAATAGTTGACAAATGAACAAATCATTTTTGATCATCATTTTTATCTTACCTAAGTAAATCATAGTTCATTTAAAATTGTCTAAATTATATTGAATTCTTCGCGGGTCGTCGTCTCATATTTAGAACCATCAAGGGTTGCCTCCTCATTGTAATGGTTACGAAGTACTTAGACCGCAGGCCTAACTGAGGCATCACTGAGATAATATCACTGTAGGATGGATATAATATGGTGACTAGGTAGATACAGCCAAATTAACCCTTGAAGAAATCAGACAACTATTAATTTAGATCGGAATGTGGTTTGATAGATATCACTTCTTGCCAATTATATCCGCTCGTATGGTCATACACCATGAGGACACTTTCATCTGAGTTGTCCAGTTCCAAAAGCCACTTTGTCCAATTTTCGAACGATTCGAGATAACTATCGATTTTAATTAAAACGCAGGTAACGAATCGAATGGTGAAGTTTTTTTCTTTCCAAACCCACCATATCCCTCCCAAAATGACCCTGAAGAGTTGTGTTGCTTTCCAAAACCCACTATGTCCAATGGGTATTGGGTTCCAAAAGCCGCCATGTCCATTTCATTTCTCTTGTTTCAAAACCCACTTTGTCCCACACTGTTATGCACCCTTCTTTATCATTGTGTCTCAAAAACCCACTTTGTCCACAGTTCTCTTCAGTGTTCTTTTCTTTCAGTTTTTTATTAGTTTTTTCGTACCTTAGTAATCTTTTCAACACTGGAGGCAAAGCTAATAACACGAGGTATATTTTATTGGTAGCATTGTTTTTAATCATTACTAACAAGTGGTTTTTGGACTCTTACCTCATCGAGTGTGTGTGAACGTGGTTTGATAAATTCATCATGATGGAAAGTGAATCAAGTGTCAAATCGTGTAAAGTTGTTTGTGCAGAATATGGAAAAGTAAAGAAGAAGTTGTCAGATCCAACTCAATGGAAGAAGAACGTTGAAAAACGTGAAAGGTAAGACCCTCTTGAGAACATAGGTACTCATGTCCCTTTCTTCCCAGGTCGTTAGCAAAGTGTCATCCTTTTATATTATATTATTACAAAAAAACCTTATTCCTTGAACCAGCAAATAATTCGATTATGGGAGAGGAACCTTCTCATGTCCAAGAAGAAGATTCTGAAGATGATGATGACATGACAGACGGCGAAGTGGTTATGGGTGATTCTCAAACTACGGGTCAATATCAAGTCCGAATGAGATTCCTGGCTAACTAATCACCCCATACTCCTATTTTTTTTTCTCTTCATATTAGGGGGAGCTAATCTACAAGAACTTATTGAACAATTAATTGTAAATTCTGCAAAAAGGCATTTTTTATGCAAATAAAATCACAATTTGTAATTACCGTGGCTGTCCCAAAACATGATTTTCCTTTTCATATGTGTCCTTCTGCATCGAAACACTGGACTCTCCACCCAAAAGTTATAGAAATCTCAAGTGGAAGATTCAATTGATCAGAAATGAGAAGAAAACTTTCATTTCCAACGATCAGTGATTTTAGATAGGGTAATACATTTTGTCCCAATAATTTTTGTAACTAACATGGCAAAAAAGGAAAGGGGATATTTTGCCGAGACAAGTGGGGATTGTTGTACTTTTTTGTGCTAGTGGTAGGTGGCAACCCTGCTTGCTTGAAATCTAGAAGATTCCGGCTGAGTCAACCGCAACTGTTGTGAATCAGGTTCGTAGATTTTGCCTTGAAATTACCATGGTTTCTTTTAAGTTTGTTATTGTTTTACTTCATTTTTCCTCTCTTCTTCCATCTTGAAGAGCTTGAACAGCTGATCTCAACTGTAAAAACGGCATCTCAATATATTTTTTCGTTGTCTAGATTATGTTGACTTGAACTTGAAATTGTAAATACCATGTGAAAAAATGTGTAATTACCATGGATTCAGTAAAAAACATGGTAATTACATTCTGACCATGGTGATTACTATTGAGGGTGTTATCGTCATTTCACACCACTATTTTGTGTGCAGATGTGGTGGAGTTTGGAAACATGGCACGGGGAAGACCAAAATCAAACCTATCAAGGGATGAAAAGTTAGCAAAGAAGAGGGAAGCTGAGAGGGAAAGAAGAGCTAGGAGGAAAGCTGATGAAGAATTATGGAAAGAGGACCAGCTAAAAGAACAAATGAGGTACAAAGCTAGGAAGAAGGAAGGAAAAATTAAAATGACGAAAGACCTAACTCCAAGAGAGCTCAGAAAACGCAGGAAAAAAGTGAGGGAACATGTGAGACATTTTCGGGAAAAGAGAAGAAATTTGGCAGCTGTAGTGGAAAACACGCCACCTCACTCACCATTTGGAGTTTTCGTCCGCCCTGAACCCCCACAAGACAGAAGGCGAAGAGAAGTTGGCTTGAGGAGAATAAAAAAGGACAGGAGTAAAGTTTACCGAGACATGAAAAAGGTACAAGAAAAGCTTGAAAGGGCAGAGAAGGCCAAAGACAAGTACCGAAAACAATATGAAAGGCTCATCGTGAAACTAAAAAAGGGTGATTTTTTAAGTCCCAAAAGCAAGGTGAAATACATCCTTAAAACTCCAAAAAAACGAAAAAGAAATAAGGAAAAGGCTCATTTTTGGAGAAATTTTACAACGACAACTTTCTAACAGTTTTGCAAAAACAAATTAAAAAAAGATCCACAGGCAAGTGTTCGTCAAAATGCTTGGTGGCGACATTTTACAAAAGTACCGGGTGATGATGCAAGCAGGAGAGTTTTTTTTCGCATCGGATCTACAAATCTAATCGAAAGAGGAACTGCCAAACTCTCAAGTTCGAGAGAGCCATGAAGAAAAAGGCATTAGAGCAGCAAAACAGAATCACGAAATTCTTTCTGGATGACGAGCAAAGTTCACATTGCCCTGGCAAGAAGCAATTCAAAAAGTGAACGGCAGAAAATTTCAACTTAGGTACCTCAACAGCACAATGAAAAACCTGCATGAGAGGTTTTTGAAGACAACAACAAATAAGGTGAGCTATGCAACGTTTTGTCGGTTTAAGCCACCTCATGTTGTTGCTCCCAAGCTTAATGGACGAGACAGCTGTATGTGCATCAAGCATGAAAACATGAAGCTCCTCACCTCTGCGCTTCATCAGGCAGGTGTAATCATGACACACGATCCGGACTCCTTGATAAAAGAGCTTTGTTGTGAGGCCATGGAAGAAAGTTGCTATCTGAGAAAGTGCGATGCTTGCTCGTCAAACGGTGTTGCATTCCAACAATTTGACAATAGCACTCCATTCTCATACAAGATGTGGAGAACAATAACAGAGGAGCGAGAAATTAAGGGTACAACGAGAATTGTAAAACGCACAGTTAAGGATGAATCTCAATCATCTCTACTTGAAGGAGCGAGAAAATTGGAGATAGACATCGTGGAATTCATGAGGCACACTCACACCATAAAACACCAACATCAAGCAATCCGAGCCTTTAAAAAACGCCCAGGGAATGAAATGGTGGTGCACATTGACTTCAGTGAAAATTATGCCTGTAAATATTTTGAAGAACCTCAGGCCATACACTTCGGAGCTTCCCGTCAACAGCTTAGTCTCCACACCGGTGCTGCCTATTGTGGTGGGCACAAAGCATCTTTTGGAAGTGTTTCGTCCAATTTGCGCCACGACGCCAAAGCTATCCTTGCGCATCTAGTCCCTACGTTGAACTATCTTTTTGAACGTTTCAACCAGCACACTCCCAACGTACTTCATTTTATTTCCGATGGTCCCTCCTCCCAATATCGCAACAGAACCATGTTCACCATAATAGGGAAGTACATACCGGAGATTTTTCCCTGCATTACCGAGATCACATGGAATTACAGTGAGGCTGGACATGGGAAGAGTCCAGCAGATGGCATAGGTGGCTCTCTCAAACAAACAGCGGACCGCATTGTTGCTCTGGGAAACGACATCAGTAACCTGGAAAGTTTTGTGAATGCCCTTGGAAAAGAAGACTCGGCCATTAAATTGATGGTCATTACCGACAGTGACATGGAAGAAATAGATGATAAAGTTACCGTATCAACTCTGATTAAAGCTGTGAGAAGCACCTTGAAAGTACATCAGTGTACTTGGAATAAACATTCCAGCACTCTCCACTTCAACTCACTCAGCTGCACTGAATGTACGCCTGGCATGCAGTGTGCCCACTACAACTTGGGAATACAGAGAGTTTTCCGCGTAGATAGGTCTCAAACAAATAATACTGTTCCTGATGAACTACGGCCAGCTGAAGATGTGGAGCCCTCAACTTTGCCAAACTCTGTTCGCCCAAGAGTTGGAATGTCACGAATGTTCCAAAACCCCTCTATAGCTGAGGGTACCTGGGTGGCAGTACAATACGAGCAAAACTGGTACCCAGGTATTGTAGAGAAGGTGCAAGGTGAAAACTTGATGGTGAGCTTCATGGCACGATCAACTGGAAATAAAAGTTTCTTCTGGCCAGATATTCCAGACAGGCAGAATGTTGAAAAAAATGGGGTGCTGTACGTTCTTAAATCCCCGCCTCAGCCTATTTCTAGACGGCACATGCTTGTTGAAGAGTGGAAATAACATCGACTTTCTAAGTAGAAATTGTTTTCCTTCTTGAAAAATGGCAGGCTCGCTCGTAATTTTGCGAGTAGGTGTTCAACCTCTTTAAGTTTCTTTTTCTCTTTCATAATATTGATATGAGTTCCACTTTACAAGCTCTAAATTTTTCGAAGTACAAAGATACGTTTTGTTTTACCAACTTACCTATATCATTAGTGCTGATCCGTGATAGTGATCTCTGTTGTAAGTTATAATTTTGTTCCTAGTTGATTTTATTATTATTTTTTTCGAATTTTGGTGCAGTACATGTAATTTGTTCATATCTGTGCATGGAATCCATGCAACGTTTTCTAACTTTTAACTTTAAGAGATTCCGGTGCAACCGTCAATGAGACTTAAAGCTGTGATTTGTAAATTAGGAGACCGATTTAGTCAAAAATATAGTTTTAATGCCCTGAACGCTGACAATAATTATTTCATTAGTAACCAGTGAGAACTGCTGGCAAGCAGATTTTATTCGTACCTGATGAAAAACTAGGACTCAATAAAACTAAAGCGTCTTTTGAATTTTTTTTTCTGTTTGTGATATAGATTAGATTTTCGTTATTCTTATATTTCGTTGTTCAAATAAGGAAATTTTATGTTGAATAAATTGTATTACTCACCAAATTTTTCGTAAGGGTCTTTTTCTTTTATTTTACACCTCTCACGTGGCTTCATGATAACATGGCAATCGATACAATCACATACCTAATGTGTACCTATTCTTATTTACTTAAAAATTTGTACTAAATAAAATTTGTCAAAGCTGCATTATCGAAAGGGTGTGATTTGTTTTCAAACCCCACTTTGTCCAAAGTGTACTGTTCCAAAACCCACTATGTCCACCGTACTGTTCCAAAACCCACTACGTCCAACTTTTCAACTGGATTTAAAAAAAAAAGAATAGATCAGGGATTTTCAAAATATATCCTAAATAAAAAGTAATTTTATGAAGAAAATTTAAAAAAAATTGGCTAAAAAACTCCATTCTGAAATATCATAACAGTTTTTCACGAATATCTCACGGGTAGTGAGGACATGGAGGCTTTTGGAACTGGACGACTCTAGATTAGGGGTCTAGATTAGAATCTAATCTAGACCCCTCAACTCAAAAAATCGTGAAATTTTCGTCTCGGACAAAAAAAAAGTAAAGCAAAGTAAACAACCATTTCAGGTTGAAGTTTCGTCCGACTGCCATTCCTGGCGTCGCGGACATCATCAGCTGTCTTCCAAAGGGAAGATCAGAATTTGTTTCGATGATTTCGCTCATGGCTTTTCATTGCCTTCGATTTTTCCCGCAGAGATCAGTTCATATCTCGGCCCCGAAACGCGTCGGCAAACGATCACGGCTACTCGTCTCGGACAATTTTTTGAAAATTACCGAATCATGAAACATACCCATGTCAAAATTTAAAGACAGGTTACACTCAACAAAATAAACTCATAACTTAGAAATTTGATCTTACTTCATTATACTAGTAATATTTCCAATAAAATAATTTATGCTGAGAAAACTTGACGCCATCATGACCAAAATACACAACCCCTACTTGAGTTATCCCCAATTTTTGAAAAAAATGAAGCAATTGTGGTGGCCTCAAAATGTTTGATATAGAAATTTTTTTGTAGTATTTGAAAGATTTAAATCTGTTTTGGAACATTCTAAAACAGTTTTTGAAGTTCACCACAATTTGAAAAAAAGGGAATTTGGGCGACTCTAAGGGGTCAACATTTCCAATGATTTACTTTCTGAGTCCGTGGAGACAAATGGAGTATCTTTTTGAGATTTTTGCTGCATGGTTGGGACTTTTGGTTTATTATGTTCAATAATAATGAACCTTTGGAATCGACCAAGAAATTTTTTTTTAACACCCCCTCATAAGTGATGGTTTACGTTTGAAGGTATGTAGAATCCAAAAATCGAATAAAAATTTGGCCGTCCGTCCGCCGTACGCGGCACTTTTGCCAGCATTGACCGATTTTGATGAAATTTAGTATGTAGGCTCCATTTGGGGTCTAGTTATGCCCCGAAGATTTTGGTTGATGTAGGTCACTTCTAAGGGTTCAAAAATGAATTTTGAAATTTTGAAAACGCCCTAACTCAAAAAATGTCGATATAAAGGTATTGTTTTTCCTTCAATTTAGGATTCTATAGAATTTTTAGAATTTTTTGAGACCACGCGGAGCTCTGTAGGACAAACCGTTCGCTCCCTACGAGAATTTAAGGGTTTTACGTACGATAAATCAGAAACACGAGTGTGAATAGCAAAAGAGGCCTAATCTCCGTTCAAATTAAAGATGACCGAAATGCGATCGATGTTTTTCTCATGTTGGATGGTTGGTGGCTTTGTAGACGAGTGATCTATATAGAAAATGATAAATCATTGTGTAATAATTTGCAGCGTTTTTGTTGGAAGGGTTGCTGTCATGATTCAGTGTAACTTCAATAATCTTAGTTTTCTGAGTGACAAAAAGGGCATAAGTAATTCAAGTGACAGCGATCAAAAAGTGATTTGAACTAAACGGTTCAGCGACCGGGATTTCGAAAGATGAGCCTCTCAAATTGGATTCTTAGCCGACTTTTGGCGGAAATCCCATAGGACCCCACCACCTTCGAGAGCGGTGGGGTGGCGAAGCAAAGGCTTTTATATCGAGAAGAAATCGTAAAGGTGTAGGTCGGAGTGCGAAAAGGAAGAAGACTTTTCCTTCCTCTTCTTCCACTTCTACTTTTTGATAAGTAGTTGTGGAAGACGAGGTTACGAAAGAGGGTGAGCAACGCGGGAAAGGGGGGAAAATTCGCCTGTTCACCGCAGATATGAGGCTTAGCGCCATATATCCAGTGAGACGGCAGAAGGAAGTACCCAACGATGGGGCACCTCTGAGCACATTCCATCACTAGCAAGTCTATCCCTCCTCCTTTTCCTTCTAAACACAGAAAAGTTCACGACTGCGCCAGTTATTCATTCTTCCGTCTACTGTTATTCCTAACACCCTCCCACAAGAGTCGTCTTCTTATAAGTTCTTGAGTGTACTAGCGGTTATCGCCATTCAACGGGAGAACTACATCAATGACTACGTTTAAGCTGGATTCATGGCCACGTTTAATGTATTCTCCTTCAAGAACACGATTCCTTCAAGTTTCCCCTTCGTGGAGTTATGAATCTCATTTACAACTGTCGAGATTGTCACAATACTGCCGGATTGCGATCATTCAAAGTCACAAAGCTACAAAATTCTGATTGTTAACTTGATAAATTCCTCAAGGCTACGAAGGAAGCCGATTGTATGAGAAGGGGAGGGGATGCAAACTGACACGACTCAGAAAGAAACCTGCCATTCGGGTGAGGCACATAGCTTCCTCGTGTCCGTAACACGATTGCATAGATGAATCGATGCACAGTGGAAATCAAAACTTCAATGCACCACCACAACACCCAAAATATGATCAGCAGACATTGACATGTATAAGGAACCATCTAGAGTCTTGAACGAGAGTTTCAAGTCAGCTCCTGTGCAGAGGCTGCTATCAATCCGGTAATAGGATTGATGTAAACCACGAACATCGACCCACCAGATTTGGTCGAAATTGATCGGGTCAAGTGTCATCAGAGACTCACTCCTTTTTGCTGAGCTTTCGGCCATACATACCTTCATCGGGGCTCAAGGATGAAACTGCTGTGAAATCCACTCCGACGTCTACAACAAAATTGTGATTGGCTATCAATCCTTTTGAAGAAGTGATGGAGCCTATTGTTCAGAACCAATTATTATAAAGACGAGGAAAATGTATGGGAAAATTCAAGTGATGAATGAACTAAAACAAGCTGGTATCGAATGAAAGTGATACGCTTCCGAGCCTGGAATGCGAGGAACAAATCCGTGCTTCATGGTGGATTCCCCTGTAACTATTCAATCTTCTGCCTGATTCCTTGGTTTGGAAATAGGTTCTGGTCGGAACTTCCTTCTGTACGTTCCAAGCTCTTATACCCAGAAAACTCCGGATATATGCATCCAAGGGCACAATCAATTCAGCTTAACATACTTAGGTTAGAGGTCAAACTCATAATCTGAAATTTTAATTAGACAACGAAAGATATCCAAAACAGTCCTAAAGAGGTCCGTTCGAAGAACTTTTGACGCTCTAAACAGCATGATTGGTGCGATTATTGAGTTATCTCAGCACAGATTGACTTCCCAGGTGAGGGGTTCGAAAAAAAAAGGTCTTACAATAATTACTTCGCACAGCTTCAATTATGTGTTTTTGGTTTATTATTTTCAATAATGAACCTTTGGAATCGACCGAGAAGAAAAATTTTAAAACCCCCTCAAAATTTGATGGTTAACGTTTCAAGCTACGTAGAATCCAAAAATCGAATAAAAACTTGGCCGTCCGTCCGCCGTACACCGTACACCGTACGCCGTACGGTGTACACACTGTGTTGTCACTTTTGCCACTTAGCATTGACTGATTTTGATGAAATTTGGTATGTAGGCTCCATTTGGGGTCTAGTTGTGCCCCGAAGATTTTGGTTGATGTAGGTCACTTCTAAGGGTTCCAAAATCAATTTTGAAATTTTGAAAACGCCCTAACTCAAAAAATGTTGATATAAAGGTATTGTTTTTCATTCAATTTAAGATTCTATAGAATTTTTATAATTTTTTGAGACCACCCGTAGCTCTATAGGACAAACCGTTCTCTACCTACGAGAATTTAAAGTTTGGACGTACGATAAATCAGAAACACGAGTGTGAATCGTAAAAGAGGCCTAATCTCCGTTCAAATTAAAGCTGACCGAAATGCGATCGATGTTTTTCTTTATGTTGGATGGTTGGTGGCTTTGCAGACGAGTGATCTGTAGAAAAATAATAAACCATTGCGTAATAATTTGCAGCGTTTTTAATGAAGTGTTCAGTCATCAAGTCAAATTAGAAACCTAGTTTATTGAACAGAGAACTCCATCGTAATTATTTTCATATTTTAATGCAACCAACTTTTTGTTGTTATTTATCTTAACGATGTTTGTCCGACTCTCGGGTGTCGTAATAAAATTATATAGTTTTATATTCTATAGAGAATAGAGAGTTTTCGCCACGTCAGACGTGACGACTTGAGATCGTGACGACTCGAGACAGATGGGGCCAGCAGACGCAGATGCTAACTTTTTTTGGTAGATTTCGAGTCGTCACAAAATTAGGTGCGGACTCTGGAAGTGACGCTAAACAGCTACCGACCTGTGAAGTCACTTGAAAATGGCCGATAGCGAACAGCTGATTCAGACTCCGGGGGTCTCGAAATGACTTTTTCAGATCGAAAATAAAAATGTTTGCCGTATTGAAAAGGCAATAAATTTTTTACTACTTGGATACCTATTTACATCCCTTCCTGACCCTACATTGCGATATAAAAACCTACCTACTGATGATTTTGATCCTTTTCACCTTTAGAAAGTAGTGAACTACACTAGCTTTTCCAGAGCTCTTACTGCATTTTTTGGGTCTATAATACCTACTAACTACCGATTTTGCAGTAGCTACCTTTCTACTGGTTCCTTGTTTATCTTACAACACGTCCGTAACATATCTATAGATAATTTAGAGTAGGTAGGTACTTCGTTTCTACCTACCAGGAAGTACAGACCATTACAAAAACGGAAGTACAGATCTATCATACTAGGATAGATCTACGAACTTATAGACGTAACACCTAAATGTAGACATCCATAATTAACCAAATACCTACTATTGTGTGAAAAGAAGGTATATTTTCAAAGGTAATGAACTTTATGAATGAAAGGTAATGAACTTTCCAATTTGTCATGCAACTTACAAGTACGATGATCACAGCAAACGGAACTATCAGTTGAAATCTTAAATGGTACCTACTTACGTGAACTGACTCCCGTTGCCTGTTTATTGTAGATCTGTAGTTAGGTATGTTGGTAGATGAATAAATAATATACAACATTAAATGAAAAACAAGGGTGCATTTATTCAGAAATTTCATTGACATTCAAACAATGTAAAATTCGCACAGAGTCAACAACAGTATACGTTGGATTCACTTGATCTTGATGTGAAGATAACAGAATTCTGGTGACGAATAGTTTGTTTCGAGAGATGAAAAACTTGATAATTCCCGGGAAAAAGAAAACTGTTCGAGAAATGAAAGCTAAAATCGAGAACCAAAACACGGGAGTCGACCGTCGAACACAACACAAAATCCGGCTACATCCGATCTAAATTGAAATTGGTTATAAAAGTGTGAGGTTATCAATAGTACAGTCGTCAAGAAAACCGTCGTTCTCGACGCCGGCAAAAGCCGGCATTTGGCGGCGTCCAAGACGACCGAGCTCGCCGTCCGAGTCGTCACGCATGCGCAGTCACCATTTTCAGACGGTAGCATGGATATTACACGCGGACGGTCGTCACAAAAGACGTGGCGAAAACTCTCTAATGATGACGATTCATGACATCATCACTTCTGATGTCTTTGCCCGGTTTCCATGGACCTATTTTGATGAAATTTGGTATATCGGCTCCATTGGGGGTCTAGTGTGCCCCGAAGCATTTGGTCAGTGTCAAGTCACTTCTAAGGGGTAAAAAATGGGGGAAAGCAATTTAAAAAACGACCCTTCGCGAAAACTCTCGAAATGCTAGTAGTCTTAATTAATTAAATAAATGTCTTAAATGTTGAAAATTTTTTGACGCTACAGAAATTTTTAAAATTTTTAATTTTCTTCTTCACATTTTTATTTTTATTTTGGTCGTTAGAGTGTTAGGTACTTCCTCATGGTATTCTTCAACTCCAAAAACTGCGATGATACCTATCTCCGCATTCCAACGGTATAATTACTTCACGGTTTTCATTTTACTCTCACTGCTGAAAATCCCCAGCTTTGGATTCACTACGTCATTATATTTTAAACTGAATAAAAACCTTATTCTGGTTATTTGTTATATCACACCAGTGAACAAGCACACTTCGTCCTCCTTGATTGTCAAATCGGTAGATGTCTATCAGTATGAATAACTGATTTCATTTGCTATAATAAAATTTTATTTTACATTTAATGTGATGTGACCAATCATACAAGTTATTACTACGCTGAGCTGAGGCGCCGAACGGATGTAGCCATCACGACGCCCCTGTCGAGCGGGTTAGTCGATCTCGACCCTTCGAATTTAGAAAAAGCCCGCCACCTCTTGCGTAAATGGAGCAACTGACCTTTCAAAACCTGAAAGAGTTTCAATCTGAACTTTATGTGATTACAGTTATATCATCAGGGGGCGTAGCTCAGATGGTAGAGCGCTCGCTTAGCATGCGAGAGGTACCGGGATCGATACCCGGCGCCTCCAATCATTTTTATTTTTTAAAATTCCAAAAATAGAGAGAAACTTTAGCCAAAAGGGTGAACCATGGCTTCCTCGTATCCATAACGCGATGCATTGTAGCTAATGTCAAAACATCAATCTGAAGGAGGTACCTTTCAAAACCCTCATAGGAGACCATTTACCCGACAACCCACACTACTCCTGAAAATGTCATAGAATTCGGAAGGAAAATAATATTTTCCTTCCGAATTCGATGAAATTTTCTATATTATAGAAGTTATGGCTTCTACGAGGAATTCACGTTTGCGCATTTGCATTGGGGATGGTTTTCATAGGGGACCATTTACACCCCAATCCGTACAATCCCTGAAATTTTCATTGATATCGGACAACTTCCTACAGTTTTGCCAGTTACAAGGATTTCATGAAATGTAAATAGACGTACCCAAAATTTTTTCGGACATGGAGTGGACATTTAGATTTTTGGAGGACTTTTTTTTCAACCTTGAAAAAGCTTTATTTACCTTGGTAGATTCGGAAGCAAAATTGAACTATCAGGATTGACAAGGACTCTTGTTGGAAATCTCAACAACTAAAAATTCCCTACATAAGTGGCTTTATTGGGGGTGTGTCACTAGATATCGACAGCAAATTAGTCGGAAAGTTTTAGATTATTTGATCGAAGGATTTGTAGCCTAAGCGTCGATTCGTTGAAAATCATAGGAGATAATCTTGATGCCAGCCTCCAACTGCCTTCCAATTTTGATACAAATTTAATAATAAATATACATTTTTTAGGCAGGTGAGAAAATCTTTAAGATCCATAGGAAGAGTCCCTTATAGGGTGGGATCTTTTGGGTCCCTTGTAGGGTCCATAGGGTGGGATCTTTAAGATCCATAGGAAGGGTCCCTTATAGGATCCATAGG
>CM019173.2:12306126-12339926 GCA_009739505.2 Apolygus lucorum | reverse complement strand
CCCGTGGATACCTTATTAGACTAGAAGCCGAGGCCGAAAACAGAAACTTGCGAGTTGAAAGCCACAAAAGGTAAAAACATGCGTCTGTCATCCTCCTTCCTCGTCTCTGTGGATGAGTCGATCAAATTTCACAAGTTTGTCTATTTTTGTCTCATTAGTTGACGATTGAAATTTTTGCTAAACATTGATATCAATGAGATATGAACAGAAAGCTGTTTTTGTCCTCTCCACCCACGCCTTCCACTCAGCAGAATCGTTTCAAAATTGAGGAGTTTGATTCCAAAAGGTAAGACCATTTTCATCGAAATGTGTTAACTCACACTTTCCAGGGTTTGTAGGGGGTAGTTCTTCACAAAAATACGATCGTTTTGGAGAAAAAGATAGTCTATTTCCTTGGAAAACGAGGGTGAATATTCCGTATCATTTCAAAAGGGAAAATTCAGCACAATGCCGGACTCTCATCCGTTTTGTTCAAAACGCTGCAAATTATTACACAATGGTTTATTATTTTTATTTTTCTATGTAGATCACTCGTCTGCAAAGCCACCAACCATCCAACAAGAAGAAAAACATCGATCGCATTTCGGTCAGCTTTAATTTGAACGGAGATTAGGACTCTTTTGCGATTCACACTCGTGTTTCTGATTTATCGTACGTTATTTAAATCCTCGTAGTGAGCGAACGGTTTGTCCTACAGAGCTCCGGTTGGTCTCAAAAAATTCTAAAAATTCTATAGAATCTCAAATTGAAGGAAAAACAATACCTTCATATCAAAATTTTTGGAATTAGAGCGTTTTCAAAATTTCAAAATTGATTTTGGAACCCTTAGAAGTGACCTACATCAACCAAAATCTTCGGGGCACAACTAGACCCCAAATGGAGCCTACATACCAAATTTCATCAAAATTGGTCAATGCTAAGTGGCAAAAGTGCCGCGTTCGGCGTACGGCGGACGGCGGATGGACGGCCAATTTTTATTCGATTTTTGGATTCTACGTACCTTGAAACGTAAACCATCAAATTTTGAGGGGGTGTTAAAATTTTTTTTCTTGGTCGATTCCAAAGGTTCATTATTGAAAATAATAAACCGAAATCCAGCACAATGCTGGACTCTCATCCGTTTGATTTCAAAAAGTACTCTATCCACTTCGTTTGATTCCAAAAAGTACTATATCTACTTTGTTTGAATCCAAAATCCACCAAACGCCACGTTTTGTTTCAAAAAGTACTATATCCATAAATTTGATATTTCAAATCTCGTTCAAAATTATTTTAAACTTTGAACTAATTTGTCTTTTTTTTTCCAAAAATATTTATTATCATTTAGAAATGTATGAAAAATAAAATTATTGGTTTATAGCATGTTTTTCAGGTCGCTTTTGGTTTTCGCGTTTTTCTCACGTTTGACCAAAATGGATATAGTTCCTTTTGGAACAAACTCCTCAATTGTAGAATTAAGGCTCAAATTTGGACTAATTAGTTGAAACTTTGTTCTTGAACGGTTCAAATAGCCTAGGAGCCATTTAGGAGGCATTTTTAACACTTTGAAGACACTATTGTAATACTGTGAATTTTTATTTGATGAAATACCTATCTGTATCTGTGCGCCCTTGAAACTTGGTGGTTTAATTTGTTCAAACATAGAAAAGTAAAAGTGTCAATCCCATTTAATTGTTAAGCAGATTGTTAATAACTGAAGAAACTTACCTGATAACCGAAGTTGATCTGCGCCAACGACAACTTCATTCTTATCCGCGGAGAAGAGAGTTCTGCCTTGTAAGTCACTCACTTTGAACCTCGACGCTTTGGCTTCTAACCGATCATTACCTGCAACATAGATAGAACCAGCATATAGAGGTCTGATTAAATCAAGTTAATCTTCATTATGTAATTATTTAAAAATCATTTCGACGATATGAAGTTGTATTTATAGTTCAATCGAGACTAACGTTGTCCTTCGTTTCTTTTCGTATAAATAGTTTACATTTTAGTTTACATCGCGTGAGGCGGAATAACCAGTCGAGGCACTTCATCATGTTTTTTGGAAAACATCGCGTGTCTGTCAACCTTCAATGGGCCCGAGAATCAGATTAGATCTGTATTTTTTGCCGATCACTTGCTTTTAGCGCTGACGAAAAAAGGGGAAATGATATAAAGACCGTGAAGGACACAGAATGCACCAAGAGGAGTATCTACAAGGTTTAACCCGTAAGATTCAACTAATAAACACTTCTACTTCGAAAAAAAAACTTTGTGGGGCATACTTTATTTTTTCGAGAGGTTTTTGAGGCTTCCAAACCTGGAAATGATTACATATAGGTATATTATAATTGTATTGATTCAAACGAGGCGTTTTATTGTGGCAGGTTTTCACTTCTCTGTACATCGTTTTACATTTAATTATCCGGAAAGCATCAAATTCAACCTAAAATCTCTCGAAACGGACGTTTACCGGAATTTTCAATCATCACGAATATACTTAGTACATATTTTCAATATCTAATACTCGTATGAATATGGTATAATTCCAACTCTATTTTAGAATATGAAAAGATAAATAAAGCTGAGGGAAACACACATTAAATGTGTACATTTAATCGTAAATTTTACGATGTTGGTTTAATTATGTTCAATAGTGAGCCGAGCTTGGGAATTCCTCGGCTTTGGCTCCTACTCGTCATGATACAATCCATGTGCATTTGTCTCTAACTATTCCCCAGATTTGAACAAAAGGGTGTCAATAATTGTCATAATTTTTAAATTCATACCTTTCGGGAACAACATTGGGTTTTTCAAAATGAAGCTTATAACTAAGATAATTTTTTTGAATTCCGAACTTTACTTAATTTCTATGTTTAACAGATAGTTGAATCCTATTTGTCTTGAAATAATTTGAGCAAATTCAATCAGGTGTACGTGAATGGAAGTCAAAAGGGAACTTGTAACCGATTGGTTCGAAGATTGAAAGGGTCGGGAGGAAGAACCAATGAGGATCGAGCAAAGTAGAAGTTCTTCCGGACACCTTCACTTTTCTGAGCCAATTGGGTACAAGTTCCTTTTCAACTTTCATCTACATGTACCTGATGGAATTTGCGTTGCTCTGTCTCGAACGATAGTAGTTTCATTTTTTTTTTTGTTGTATTTGTGTCTTTACTTCTTGTTGAATTTGAATTAGAATTTGTAATTCAAGATTTTCATTTGAATAAATAACAGTTTACATTTAATACGTTTAAAAAAAAAATAAGTGTCTGAAATAGTATCTTCCGAAGTGGTTTGCCACTAGGATAGGCAAAACCCACAAGGCCGTGGTGTCGTGAAGGTGAGGTAGAACTCTACTCCTTTTGATATCCCGTCTAACTTCTTCACTACTCTACCAAAAGCATGGTTTATTAAAAAAAAAAAAAAACTTGGATCAAGGATTCGAAATTTATTTACTAACTCGCAAATAATTTTTTCTCAGTCTGTTCACGGCAATGGGGTATTTCAGTCAATTAAACAAAATGTCAAAAGAGTATGGCTCAGGAATAACGGTAATTAGGCCTGTTCGTCGAGAAAATGTTTAGAAGAAATTAGGGAAGCTAATAAAAGTTGAAGATTTGAACGATGGCAGCAGGAAGTGACGTAGCAAGTTGTGTGACGTATTCACCCTTCACCGGTTTTGGTTTATTATTTTCAATAATGAACCTTTGGAATCGACCAAGGAAAAAAAATGTTTAACACCCCCTCAAAATTTGATGGTTTACGTTTCAAGGTACGTAGAATCCAAAAATCGAATAAAAATTTGGCCGTCCGTCCGCCGTACGCCGTCCGCCGTACGCGGCACTTTTGAAATTTGAAATTTTGAAAACGCCCTAACTCAAAAAATTTTGAAATAAAGGTATTGTTTTCCCTTCAATTTAAGATTCTATAGAATTTTTAAAAATTTTTGAGACCACCCGGAGCTCTGTAGGACAAACCGTTCGCTCACTACGAGAATTTAAGTTTGGACGTACGATAAATCAGATACACGAGTGTGAATCGCAAAAGAGGCCTAATCTCCGTTCAAATTAAAGCTGGCCGAAATGCGATCGATGTTTTTCTTCATGTTGGATGGTTGGTGGCTTTGCAGACGAGTGATCTATATAGAAAAATAAAAAATAATAAACCATTGTGTAATAATTTGCAGCGTTTTTGTTCCTTCAGAGGAACACCTACTTCAAAGATACCTGGATACTTCCCATGTTTTTCTCCTATGGTTTTTCGGTTTGTGTCATCAATGGATCGGTTTTTAGACAATAACCTATCCAACTGAAGTCACTCTAATGTGTGGGAGAAGTAAAAAACCGTTCTGAAGTGTGGCCTCATCCAGTCTGCTCGGTCCATGTGAAGTGAATTCTTCAATATGTTGCTATTGCTTAAAACCAAGCCTTTTCGCCTCAGAAAGGGAATATCTTCTCAGACGGTGAGTTGAATTGACTGGCTTATGCATAATTTTGACGATATGGTACAAATAAATCGCAGTTTTATGAATGTGAAAACTTTATTCCTCTGAAGGAACAGATTCCTGGAAGGTGGAATACAGGTGTCCCGTCAGAGGAACAAAGTCACGTTTGGGTAAGCTTTTGCTGAGAAAATTTAGCTGATACTGAGTTTTTTCTGGGTTTTTTAAAGCAAATAATGGACCGTTTGCGACAGAGATATATCAAAACGGTGCTCAAAAACGGTCGCACTGATTCCCAACAATTTAGGTTTGGAACACGAAGCACTTCGAAGCCTTCGAATCACTTCAAAATTGAAATCGCCCAAGACTAGTAAAATCAATCAATTCAGAATTAATTTGGAATCTTTATGATTTGTCTGCAAATTAGTTCAGGTCAAAAAGAAAGCTACAAACTTTGGTGTCACCCTGTTCATAAAGTATTATTCTTACCATTGAAAATGCAATAGTGTGTCTTAGTAAGGCTAATAAGACTCGATTATCCATACAGGTAATAAAACTAGAAAATACTGAAACTATAATGCCTTATTTCATCACCCTTTCTTCCATCAAAGCAAGAGAATAGTTTACATGTTGGAACACCTTACGTGTTGAAGTGTAGAACATGTCCCTTTGGAGGAACAACTCAAAACCAGAATGTTTGAAGATTTTTATTGATTTTATTGCATTTCTTGGTTATTTAAGGTGCAAGGGGGATAAAAATGACGGCAAAATAATTTTCAGGCAGTGGAATCACCGAGTGAACCATAAAGGATTCAGTTTCTCGCCTTCAGGTGTGCAGGGAGGCCCGCTTTTTTTTTAACGAGTGATCTTTATAATTAATTTTTCTACCACATGTTATTGTAAAATTGGGCAAAATGTTGGAGTTTTTCAATGGTGCTGAATCCAAATTTTAGATCAAAAACATGAATTTCCGACCCACCGAAATAACACATTTCCTTGTTAAGAACATACTATACAGAATAACGGTCAGATTCGCATGAATTGTTCAAGGTTTTATGGGTTACCCTTTGACAGTCTTCAAATTATCGTTGCGCTATTCCTTCACTGGAAGCGCTTGCACTTACTCACACATGATTTTCTTTAAATATCAGTATATCACGATCTAATTACCCGAATTTCGCTCAAATCAGAAAGATGAGCTGGTTATAGGCTCAAAAGGTTACTTATTGATTTTCTCACAATTCGATCAGTATAGGTCACGGTACGAGTTCCTATGAAAGAAAGGCACACTGCTAATCATACTTTGAAGACAATTCAGCTATGAAGGTGCACCGGTTGGGAAGTAACAGATAACTTAAAGACTACAATTCAAACGAGCGATGAATAGTACAAGCATTTATTCAGGATTAATAGGGTCACAAAGCTGCTGAACTATTTCTTTAGTATGCAGTATTTTCCAATGGAGATGGTTCTACTTTGAATTCTGTTTCATTCAAGGGACTCACCAAGAACAGGTATTTAGAGAAAATGGCCTTTTAAGCGTCCTTAAATCAACCTCCTTGAATGCTATTGCTGAAACTTGATGAATAGGTGGATTGCATGGGTCCTCTGGAAAAGGCGTGATGGGTGATGCGGATGAATACTAAATACGTTCGAGAGTTGACTGAGCCGTTGCAAAGCACCCGTACAACCCTTGGAAAACTTTTCACTTGCTATAATCTGTCACGATGAAACCTGGTCATTAATATGGATGGTTCGGCCGTGTATATTTAAGCGTTGAAAAGACTTTATCCGTGCAAGAGTAAATTTGAATTACCTACCACGGGTGTATTAAGTTGCTGTAAGTACAGCGTTATGGGATTCACATCACTCAGACGCAGAGGAAACATCTCAAAATACAGAGTAGGTATAGATCCGTTCCAACAGTATCTATTAGTCATCTTGCTCTCTCAATATCGATGGTAGGTAAGGAAGCTTTTATACAACCTCTTCTGAGCCCATCCATTAGCTTCTTCCTTGTTAAGGCTAAAGGGGACGGGGGTCTGGTATGATTCTGAGATGAGAGATGGCACTAGTGTCGCCCCGTACTTTCATCCGGTTTATCTAAGCTTGAAAAATCGTTATTTTCAAATCTAACCATATGAATGTTATCAGAACAAGAAAATCTTACAAGCCATCATCTAACATATTACCAACAAAAAAAAAATTAATATTTTTTTAAAGTTTTATTTTAATAATTTTTGCATGACAGCAGGTTTAGTTTCGTTGAGACAAATCCAAAATGTATTGAAAAATGAAAATCGATTGACCGGTTGAAGAGATCAGCTAGATCTAAGTTTGGTATTCACCCTCTCACTCGCACAACTGTCGTCCCCTTTAGAATTGTTGGTTTGTGCAATAAATTTCATTCTTTCAAAATCAGTCATTTTTATCGCATTCGATATAGATCTTGTCATCAGTCAATTTCTGGTTTCGGGCAATACTTTGCGAAATAATACTCATAGTTACGGCGAGTAGAACAATTATATATGATCAACATTTGATCACATCATTCAGCTACCCGAATTAGGTAACAATTATCGCTCTCAACTGAGTAGTGAGGACACAACATAAAATCTAATTTTAATTAGTACTTACTACGCTTTTGTACTTTCAAACAGAGTAAAATAAATATACATAAACGTATGGATATTTGTTTATGCTTTCATAAACCATACAATCGAACGGGTTAAGCAAATAGGGGAGACCTCCGCCGGCGGTTTTGAACGGGGATCAAAACTGGGGTTATCAAGACAATATTCTGTTATGAAGATAATAAAATACCAATTGTCATACTCGTTTTTGATGGCTTATGTATAGTTTCCATTCAATGCTCACGGAATTTCCAGGAATTATGATATGTTTGTAAAGTACAGCGTTAAGGGATTCACATCACTCAGACGCAGAGAAAACTTCTCAAAATACTTTCGAACTAGATACCTAGTCCCTTAAAATATTCTTTGTGACCGGTAGGCACTGAGCATTCGCATATGTAAAATCCTTGATTCATTTGGTGCCCTTAGGGACAACATTGAGAATCTCACTGCTTGGGATTGTTTTTTGGATACTAGGAAGCTATGACCCAAACACAATGTGTTTCACACAGCCACATGTCATGTGGCTGACTTCAAAATTTATGGGGTCGAATCTGTTACTAAAGTTACGATAAAAGTTCCTCTGGTAACTCTTCAACAACTGAGAAAATATGTCTCCATCAAAACTGTGAGAAGTTTTAAAACCACCTCCACTTCTATTCAGTTAGGTAGCCTCCAGACTTTTAAAAAGAAAACATGGCTCACAAATGTCTTAATTTTTTACAGTTCTTTGATAAAAATTTCTTGACTCGTAACATTATTAAAACATCGCCTGAAGGGTGAAAGGTCTTCCAAATCAGGAACGTACAAAAATCCATACTTTGGGAACAAGCACGAAAGAACGGACAATGTTTGGAATACATACTCTTTTTGATGTAGGCGAAGAGTGAGAGAAAAAAAGAGAACAACAAAGAAAGTAATCCAGAAGGTCTCAAGGGTAGGAGGGAATGTAACAAGTTTAAACCCTCCAATTTGCTCATAAAAATGGCCCGAGGGGGTTGGAACACAACGGGGGCAAAAATATGCCGCTGACAGTGAAAAGGACGGCGGGGCGCGGGTGTAATTGCTTGTCTGGGGGATTAACATGCCGGAGAGATGGGAGGGTTGTTGCGGCGTGGAGGAAGGTGGTTCGGTGGGGCTTGGTATCGTCGTCATGACAACGGAAGGCCACCTGTAGCTATTCTTCGGCTTTATCGGACGGGTGAGGTGGTTGTAGCTACCGTTTCCTTTCAGATAGGCTCTCCACGCTTCATTCGAGAGGGACATTAATTCGAGTTTTTTCCTCTCTTTTTCCTGTATTTGTGATCTCACATCTATATCAACTCCTTTCGCTTTTCACTTTACAAAGATAAATACAAATTTCCTCCAAAATCAATCATTGTAACTTCCGTAACAAATTTGGTTTTATGTATGTCTGTATTTTTGTGTCCTTGAGTTGGACTGTGTGGCCGCGAATTTTTGTAAGGATAAAATTATACGATGTTACAGTCAATTTTGAAGGCATTTTCCCGAGTTGCGCAGGTTGGGGTGAATAAAGGACAGTACAGTGTTCATCTCTTTCTCCCTCAAGAAAGTATTGAGTGCAATGTGCCAACTCTTTTGAAAACGAATTGGACAAAGAGCCATTTATGAAGAAGCCGAATCGACTTTGGCTAAACCCGGGGTTTTAGTGATGTGACGAGACGAACCAGGCTTGATACCTACTAATAGCAAGTTCAAGAAACCAGTTTGATTTAGGGATCGGAACGATGTATGAAGGAAATCGTCTAATGTGTCCAGGAAAACAATTCTTGATTTTCTTTAATACTGTACTCTGCGAAGGGCCGATGCATACCCCATAGTTTTGATCAGTTATTTCAAATTAATTAGCAGCCAATTCTATGCTCTGTAAAAATGATAGAATGGTTTCAGTGTATACTACCCATTGTGTACAAAAGATTAACGTTCTGACGTATTTTCATTATTTAATAGGCTAGAATCCAATTAACAACCATACCGAACATAATTGGGGACAATAGTAACTTTTTTTAACGGATTTTTTTTAAGGAGCAGTAATTTAGCTACTCCGGTAAAACGATCTGAACCAAACTTGATCCCGTAATATTACAGCAAAGCAACTATTAAAGAGAAAATTGTTATGGAACCATGTAAAATGATAGGTATCAATGTAAAATCATTTACGCACTGAGAAAGCCGAACAATATTTTACGATTCCACCAAACGCTATAATATTATGCTGAATCAATGGAAAAAAAAAGTGAATTAACCCTTTAACGAGAACTAGCCGTTCTGTTTGAGGCTGCTGAGCTTCGTTCGTAGTGCAGTCTGGGACAGTTCTAGAACAGTCCCAGTTCCGAGTTCAGAACTGGCAGTACAGAACAGACAGTAGAATTCCGAGTTCTGGAACTGAGTTCGCTGTTCGCAGGGACTTTCGGACACAGTTCCGGACTAGTTCGGAACTCGGTTCTGACGTTCCGGATTTTTTTCTCGAACTCGTTTTTAGAACTCCGGACAACTACAAAGGAGCTCTCTGGTGACGGTTTCAAGGAACTTTAATAAGAGGCGGCTAAGTGGCTCATCAGGCATGTTTTGAATTTTTATAGTTATAGTTTTATAGTTAGGATCCCTAATGACAGGTAGTTTATCCCCAAATTTGCAAAGTTAAAACCTTCTGTTAGGTACTGACGAAGTGCGCTGAAAACCATTAAATTGTTCCACATTTGTCGGTTCTTTTAAAACTACGAAATTATTTGAACTAAGTATTATGATTTCAATAATTTATGCCTAGTAACTTTTTGATGTAGATTAAATTTGTTACAGTTTGATATCAACCTAAGCTATGTAGTTAGAATAAATAATCAATAAACGATTCAAAATAAATACTTTATTCCATAGTTTCTCAAAAATGAATTAAAACCAAAAAAAGTAGTCACTTCCTTTTTGATTGAAAATTTCGGTAAAGAGCCAGTTTTTTTTCCTCGGAGATTCATTCATAGCAAATAACTGATTGATTTTGGTTTATTATTTTTTAAATACCCTTTGTAATAGAACAAGAAAAAAATTACACCCCTCCTTCAAAATTTGATGGTTTAGGTAAGTTTCAAGGTACGTACAGTCCAAAAATAAAATTTTTCGTCTGTCCTTAGGTAGGTACCATTTGTCCTTCTTGTTTGAAAACTGCCGATGTAAAGGTATTGTTTTTTCACAAAATTTTATTTTATTAAGTAGGTACCTATTTAATATAAAATAGAATTAAATTTAAGTAATAATTAATAATTGTTCCTCCACAAAATTGTATTTTATATTTAATATTGTATATTTATTAAGTACCTACCTATTTAATATATTATATTTTATATTTTATACTATATAAAATAAAATTGAATTTTTAGAATGGAATGAGACCACCCATAGTACTGTACGATCAACAGTTTGGTCTATATGAGGAAGGTTGAACTGTATGTAGGTACATCAGAATGTTTATTTCTTCGAAATGAGATTAATGTCACTCAGTTGGGCTTTCCTAGCAACCAATAACCAAATAAAAATGCTTTTCTGCTAGGACCTTCCTGTTTCAAACTGAACTTGACAATGGAGCTGTCTTCGTTGAGCGAGTGATCTATTATAGAAAAATAATAAACCACTGTGTAATAATTTGCAGCTCTTTATCACAGTGAAGGAGAAGGTTAAGCGATAACAGATTAGGTACAGCAGTTCTGATTCATGGAAGCGTTCGCAGTGTAGAGAATCCGAGAAAAAAGTAAAAGTAAAGTAAAGTAAGCAACCATTTCAGGTTGAATTTTCGTCCGACTGCCATTCTTGGCGTCGCGGACGTCATCAGCTGTCTCCCTAAGGGGAGATCAGAATTCGTTCTGATGATTTCGCTCATGGCTTCCCAAACATCACCGCCCTGGGTTGGAACGAGAGATTGCCGATCGTCTAACAGACAGAAAACTCCCTGCTGGCGACCAGACTCGAACGCGCGTCCCCGCAAGACGGTTCTTATCCTATCACCGCAGTCGGGTACACTGTTCACTGGACCACCGACGCCCTCAGCAATGACAAAGCATATGAATTCAGTCATTGATACAAGTAACTCAGCTATGAATATAGAGAATCCAAGAACACAGTTCGAAATTCTGGGCTGCCATTTTTCAGAACTCCTCCAGTTCCGGACAAGTTCTAGAACTGCACTAAGATCGAACCCATTGAGAATTGCATGCCTCCCTGAAAATTTCATCGAAATCGGGCAGTACCGTTCTTTTCTCTAATATTATATATATTTTCAGTTCTTTCCTAACTGTAATGTGTTAAATTATACAGTAAAATTCTCGTTTAATAATGAAATAAAAATGTAAAAAATACCCAATTTTTCATTCGTATGCCCGTCACGAAGATTTGCTGACACACAGACCGATGGTCCCCTATGAGATTGTTGCAAGATACTTGAAGATTGATATTTTTAGAAAATGTACTATGCATCGGATCATCGATACAATCAGGTTATTGATAACTAAGGAAGCTATATCCTTTCATAGCGAGAAACATGCAAACATTGAGACGGTAATCCATAAAAAGTTGTTAAAGCTGGTAAGTCACGTATAACCATTTTCGTTTTGAGCAAAAATCTCATTTGTTCAAATATTTTAATGTTGTTATGATTAAACTTTCAATGTAGAATTCAGAGCTCAGTCTCCTTAATGCTCAATATTTGCATTATCTCTCTGCAAATATTTGGCATTCTTGATTACATTTCATTCTTTATAGTGTGTTTCCGATTCAACTTTTAAAATGTTATAAATTATTATTCCACTTGAACTTTGTCGGTTTGGTTCCAATATTGAAAATAATAAATTTAATGTTATTGAAAGTGAATCTAGAAGGTTTTTTTGTCTCTAGAATTTCATCAACCCACAGACGCAACCCAATCTGCGACGGAGACATGTAGGGAAGAAGCATAGTTAACGTGGAGTCATAAAGAAAGCATGAGATATGAAAAACGAAGAAGTACTTATAGAACATGAGAAGAATGCCAAGTAGATGGGAAATAGAAGGAAAACGCTGCTTATTATTACACGAAGATTTATTATTTTTTGCTTCACAATCAAGATTTTAAAGAAGTAAACGCTTCACACTCAATTCGAAAACGCTGCAAATCATTGCCTAAAGGTGTATTATTTTCTGTATAGATCACCCTTCTGTATAGATCCCTCCCTACCAACCATAGGTACCTACTACCTACTAGGGCCTTTTTGAAAATTTCAACCCCAACCACCAACCAAATGGAAATGAATGGTTGAAATTTTCAAAAATGTCCCAGTAGGTAGTAGGTACCTATGGTTGGTAGGGAGGGATCTATACAGTAGGGTGATCTATACAGAAAATAATAAACCTTTGGGCAATGATTTGCAGCGTTTTTTTTTTGTTTTTTTTTTACCTACCAACTTTTTTTTACCTACCAACTATTGGTAGGTACTACCTACCACACCTTACTGCCTTCACAACTTCACAATCAAGTTTATTAGAAAGAACTAAACGCTTCACACTCGATACGAAAAATAAGAAGCTTCATACGGAAATTTGATAACTGGTTGCTCAGAAAGCAAAACTCAATACACATCGAAGAAATGAACAGCGATCGCATTTTAGTCAGATAAAATTTGAACGGCAATTAGATCTCTTTTTTCATTCACGCTCGTGATTCTGTTTTATCGGAGGAAAACCCTTAAGTACTCGTGGGGAGCGAACGGATTGTCCTACAGAGCTCCGGGTGGTCTCAAAAATTTTTAAAAATTCAATACTATTTAAAATTGGTGAAAAAACGATACCTTTATTTCGAGAGTTTTCGAGCTAGGGCACTCTTGAAAATTTCAACCCTTAATTTTCACCCCTTAGAAGTGACCTACATCAACCAAAAGCTTCGCGGCACAACTAGACCCCAAATGGAGCCCACATACCAAATTTGAACCAAATCGGTCCAGTGTTGCTAAGAAAAGTGCCGCGTACGGCGGACGGACGGAAAATTTTTTATTCGATTTTCGGATTCTACGTAGGTACCTTGAAACGTAAAACATCAAATTTTGAGGAGGGGTTAAAAACAATTTTTTTCTTGCTCGATTCCAAAGGCTTATTATTGAAAATAATAAACCAAAAATAGGTAGTTGTGGTTGCCTTCATTTGGAAATTTCATTACTGGTTGCTAAGGACGCAAAAATGAGTATGCCAACGGAGATTAGGCCTCCCTGCAATTCACGATCGTGTTTCTGATTTATCGTAAGTCCAACCCTCAAGTTCTCATAGGAGTGAACGGTTGGTCGTACAAAGCTCTGGGAGGTCTCATTCGATTCTGAAAATTCAATACTATTTTAAATTGACAAAAAAACAATAACTTTATATAGAAAGTTTTTGAGCTAGGGCGTTTTGAACATTTCAGCCCTTATTTTCCAAGCCTTAGAAGTGACTGACATCAACCAAAACCTTCGCGGCCCAACTAGCCCATAAACCAAATTTCATCAAAATCGGTCCATGGTAACTAGGGAAAGTGCCGTGTACGGCGGATACGGAAAATTTTTTATTCGATTTTGGATTCTATGTAAGTACCTTGATTTATAGTATACTACTTTAGGTTGCCGTGATATTGTCTGTGATAGTGAAACCATAGTGTGATATTAGGATTAGAGTATGTAGGTGCATTTTTAGTTTTAACATGTTTAATGTTTTAGGGCTGGGGGTCGTTCTGTGAATTCCGACACGCAAATCTGCAACGTTTTTTTTCTTAGTTACCGCGGACCGATTTCTTAGTTACCACGTTATATCGGCTCCATTTGGGGTCTAGTTGTACCAAGATGGTCACTGATCAGCTGAGTGAGCTCCAAGGCCATTTTCTCTCCTGTTGAACGCAGGAAGCTGAAATTTGAGAAGCAGGGTCAATGGAGAATGCTGAAGGCGCCTGAGTGGTCACTGATCAGCTGAGTGATCGGCAATCTAATTTCTCCCTTGTGAGGGAAAAACATTAAACATGATTTATTAATGTTATTTGTTGAGTGTTTATTATGTTTGGTGTTTCATGTGTTCATTGTCTTTTATAAGTGTGTATTATCGCAGTTATAGCACTCAAAGTCCCACTAAATGTACCTGCCTACCTATACCTGCTCGCACGTTGTTTATTAGTAGTTTTTTTTAACGTCAAATCTTATATTTTATTTTTGTTATTCGACTATTGTATTACCAACATGTGGCTGCTACAATAAAAAACTCATTCATTATTTTTATTGGTCGATTCCAAAGGTTTATTATTGAAAATAATCAGAAAGGAGGCATCAAGATTTTGATTTTGAGCGAGAAAGGAATTGTAGCGGATAGTTTTGGTTATGAGGCTAGCAAGAAAGGAGGAAGTGGAAGATGGGGATAGAGATTTTCTATGAAAAATTTGGCGGCCCCGAGAATGTTTCCAATTCAACTTCCGAAATGTTATGAAATTTATAAATTCATTGTTCCACATGAAGTTTGTCGGTTTGGTTCCAATGTTGAAAATAATACATTTAATGTTTTCGAAAGTGAATCTAGAAGGTGGTTCTAAAATTTCTTCTTTTGGATTACATAGTGTTTACAAATCATTCACACATTCACAGTACAATATTACAATACAGTTACAATGTGTCACATTCTTGTTTTGGTTGTGTAGTAGTGGTAGTGTCTTTTTCTTCGAAGTTCAATATTTTGGTAGTAAGTAGTTGTAGGTTGTTGTTGAGAAGATTCTAAAATCTTTCGAGCAAATGTACAATAAAATTGACAAGCTTTTGAGCTTTCCTTGCAATTTCCATTTCTCTTAACCGCTGAAATGGTATTTGGTAAGCGTTACACTAGGTAAAGAAGGGTTTGGTGTTAAAAGGGTGGCGATTTAGTTGGTTAGAGGCTTGCAATAGTAACAATCACCGGATCAATTTATGGGTTTTTCAAGCAATAAGGTTCGGATGAAATTAGTACCGGTATAAAAGACCCGGACGGGGTTTCCCTTCCAACGTGCAAAATGGTTTTACAAGCGTTGTTTCTCATTGCTCTAGCTACTCTAGGATTAGCTGCTAAGAACAACGACGTAAGCGCACTCCTGGATGATTTTCTCGCTTTTATAACTCCCGTTTGGAAGGCTAGAGGAGAAACTGGCATCGATTTCACGGATATAAGTCATGTCGAAGATTTTCCCGTCAATGATGGCATCAAGAAATTGTTGAAGCAAAGCGATGACCCTAAGTTACGGAAATATTCGCAGGAAAAAACTGTTCCATTCAAGTTTTCTTGCACAAATGGAAAACTTGGGGATATCTCAACATTGAAGCGGTAAGTTCCATTTTTATACTCGCAACATACATTTTTCTATAATCGTTTTGCTTTTTCTGAAGTGGAGACGCTTTTATACCAAAATCGAGCTGCCGACGATTCCCTCCGGGTGGCATTTGATCTGAGGCCGCGGTCTGCATTAACACCTTCAGACCGGGGCTCAAAACCCAGATTGTCCCCAGGACCTAGGAAATGGGGGGAAAATGAGCTACCCAGAGCGTTTCGAAAAATGTTCATGGATCGACCGAATCATGGGTTCATGGATCTACCGTGGAAGCAGCCGTACCAGGCGAAGGTTTCGCGTGGATCCAGGGTGGAAGCAGCTGGTCTGAACGTGTTAAAGACTCAATTGAGGGCGGAGAACTACTCGGTTTTGGCTACTTCGGATGGATCGCATTCCAGACGTTTCTTTCCTACCGTCAGGAATAGGTTGGACCTGAGTGTTTCCTTTCCATGGAGACTCACCCAGCTTCTCACTGGACATGGAAAAAACAGGGCATACTTGAAGCGTTTTGCTATAATGAATCATATTATGATTCATTCCTGAAGATTAAGTCAACCAACTAAAATGACCTCCGAGGTGACTCAGAGGGCAGGAGCGAATCGCCAAGCTTGTCCCTAAATCCGCTTGGACTTTTAGAGCTTGTAAATTCACCTTCTAATTATTATTATTTTTCCTTTCACAGTGTAAAAAAATCTAAAGCAACAGAACAGAAAGTGTTTGGTGTTTGGCGGTCGAATATTTTAACGATATCGGCTGTGCTTACCTTGGACACAATGTATATAAGATACCCCAATTGCGATATTGCAATTGGGGAATTCTATCATCAGAACGTCTCAATAACTTTTTCAATTTCCAATGATGCATTCTCCACAGTCTTTCTTTTGACAGGTAATTCTAAACATATCGTAATTTAAAATTTAAATATAGTCACTTATTATCAAGTCGTGAATAATGGAATCCTCAGGAAAATTAGATCCTTCTCGGATGAGCAAGCTAAAGGTGGTCTCTATATAAGATAGACATACCGATACCTTAAAGCACAAAGGTGCTATGTCCAAAAATGGAGTTTTGAGAAGAACGCAAAAGAAATTATCACCAACGTACAATTTCCAAAATAATGGCTTATTACACTAAACTCATTAATTTCTTCAATAAATTTTCAAGCTAATATCATCCAGAAAACTCAATAATACCTAGTTTTGTTGAATTCGAGTTTTTCTGAAATTTAAAGAAAAAAACGCTGCAAATTATTACACAATGGTTTATTATTTTTTATTTTTCTATATAGATCACTCGTCTGCAAAGCCACCAACCATCCAACATGAAGAAAAATATCGATCGAATTTCGGTCAGCTTTAATTTGAACGGAGATTAGGCCTCTTTTGCGATTCACACTCGTGTTTCTTATTTATCGTACGTCCAAACTTTAAATTCTCGTAGTGAGCGAACGGTTTGTCCTACAGAGCTCCGGGTGGTCTCTAAAAATTCTATAGAATCTTAAATTGAAGGAAAAACAATTCCTTTAAATCAAAATTTTTTGAGTTAGGGCGTTTTCAAAATTTCAAAATTGATTTTGGAACCCTTAGAAGTGACCTACATCAACCAAAATCTCCGGGACACAACTAGACCCCAAGTGGAGCCTACATACCAAATTTCATCAAAATCGGTCAATGCTAAGTGGCAAAAGTTTCGCGTACGGCGGACGGACGGCCAAATTTTTATTCGATTTTTGGATTCTACGTACCTTGAAACGTAAACCATCAAATTTTGAGGGGGTGTTGAAATGTTTTTTTCTTGGTTGATTCCAAAGGTTCATTATTGAAAATAATAAACCAAAATGTGGAAGGTGGATGGACATAGCTCCTTTGTGCTTTAAGGTATCGATATGAGATATATGAGATACACATTGTTATTTATGTTTTGAGATTTTTAGTAGTACAGTTAAATAATTTGATTTATTTTGAATTTCATTACGCATTTTACAGGTCTGGGTAGAAATTGTGCAACAGTGGATCCCCTTAGTGTGTTCGTTCATGGAACACCAAAAATTAACACTGTCGTCCGGGGCTCTCCACACAACAAAGCTATCGAGCATATATTCAATGGACTCATAAAGGAGCATTCACTTCAGGTTTCATTAGTGGCGAATTGGGGACTTACTAAGGCTATATTAGGGGCTACCAACAACCCTCATGCTTGTGGATTTCTCCGTAAACGCATCAACAAGATCAAAAATCATTGATGCGAAAATTATACTTGAACGTATACACAACATGGGAGATAAACGTGTCGTCAAGGTTTTATTACATCCCTCTCCCGCCTAGACTCGGAAAGTGAACTTACTATTGATGAAACGGCTCTGAGAATTTCCATGTGTCTAGATTGTATCTATAGGTAGTTTATTTGTTAGCTATATTGTAATAGTAAGTAATAGTTAGTACTAATTAGTAGTAAGTAGGTACGGTAAACGGGCGATGAGCCCAAAGAAAGAAAAAACGTCTGCCAAGTGGGTGTGGCACATAGCTTCCTCGTATCCATAACCCGATTGTATGCATGATCCGATGCATAGTAATAAATTATTCTCAAAATACCAATCTCTAAATACCTTGACTAACCTCATAAGGGACTATCTACACCCCAATCCGCATGAACCTTAAAAATTCCGTCGAAATTGGATGAGAAATGTAAAAGTTATGGCTGTTACAAGGAATTCTCGTTTGCACATGCGCAGTGAGTGGAGGCAATGATTTGTCTATTCGACAAATGGAACAATACTACAAAATTTCATCAAATTCGGATAGCAATGTATGAGTTATAGCTGTTACAAGGATATTACGTCTGCGCATGCGCAGAGGGTACTGTCAATTTGGGGGTCGTTACTTTCATAGGGGACCATCAACACCCCTATCCGCATTATCCTTGATAATTTCTTCGAAATCGTCTGGAAAATGTGGAAGTTATGGCGATTACAAGGAATTCATGTTTGCGCATGCGCGGCAGCTACTATCAGTCCGGGGTGATGATTTTATACGGTTGATTTCAACACTGACACACAGACAGACAGGCACGGAACCAAAATTGTTCAGGAAGGTCTGAAACGTAAAACGCGAGTGAAAATTTTGATTTTGGAGAACATTTTATTTTCAACCTTGAAAAGTGAAAACAAAGCTTACGGTACCTTGGTAGACTCGGAAGCTATTCAAAAACCAAAAGGTTCAAAATGTATTTCTGAGAAAAAAAGTTACTTAATTACACTTCAAAAAAAAAAAGTTTTTCGACTAAAGCTTTTCAGGGTATCAGTGGTATAGTCAGTGAGATAGTAATTTACAACACTACTTATAGTTAGGTATATTATAGATTTCCTACGACCGTGGAAGAAAATGAACTTATAATATCTACTTAGCCAAAGATTCGAAATAAAGGTATAGTTTTTTTATCCACATAAATAGTATTGCATTTTTCGAATTCACTCTCTATGAAGACTTTAAGTTGGGACGAATGATAAAGCAGAAACACGAGTGTGAATCGCAAATGAATGTTCACTGACGGAAGTAGACCAAATCTCCGTTCAAATCCGGGCACCTACAACATTTCGATGGGGACCTACAGCAATGTTGTGCTCGTAGGTATATTCTGTCAAAATAAAGTTGATAGTGAACCTTGATTGACAACATAATATGGTAAGTAATAGTAATGGAGAAGTCGTGTTCTTTGCAGTAGCCTGATCTACAGAAAAATAACAAACCGTTGAGTGTAAATTTGCAGCGTTTCAAAAACGATGGAGACTACTGTTGATAAACATACTACGAGGAATGATCTTAGATAATTATGATAAATAACGTTAATTACAAATTGAGCAAGAGTAGATTGTATACCCGAATTGTATACCCGAAACTGGTAGGTACGATTACCTAAATTATTTGAATTAAATTTTAGGTAGATTGTTGAATAATTGCTTCCGAGTCTACCAAGGTAGCGCAAGCTTTGTTTTCGCTTTTCAAGGTTGAAAAAAAAGTTCTCCAAATCGAAATTTCCATTCGCGTTTCACGTTTTAGACCTTCCAGAACGATTTTGGTTCTGTGTCTGTCTGTCTGTCACGAAATCCTTACCACAACCATAACTTTATAATTCTCATCCGAATTTGATGCTATTTTCAGGGATTGTGCGGGTTGGCTTGTAGACCGTTTCCTATTAAAGTAATCACCCCCGGACTGATAGAAGCCGCTGCGCATGCGCAAACGTGAATTCTTTGTAACAGCCATAACTTCCACATTTTCTATCTGATTTCGATGAAATTTTCAGGAATTTCGCGGAATATGTTGTAGATGGTCCCCTATGAAAATCAAGGCCTCAAATTGACAGTAGCCTCTGCGCATGCGTAAACGTAAAATATTTGTAACAGCCATAACACTTACATTTTTCATCCGAATTTGATGAAATTTTTTCGTATTGTTTGGATTTGCGTGTAGACAGTCCACTATGAAAATCGTCACCCCCAGGCGACTTGTAGTTGCTGCGCATGCGCAAACGTGAATTCCTTGTAACAGCCATAACTTCTACATTTTCCATCCGATTTCGACGAAATTTCTCAGGATTGTTCAAATTAGCGTGTAGATGGTCCCCTATGATGGTAGTGGAAGGTACTTGGAGATTATTGTTTTGAGATTAACTACTATGCATCGGATCATCTATACGATCGGGTTATGGATACGAGGAAACTATGTGCCACACCCACTTGGCTGTCTTTTTTCATTAACTCTTTACTTGGATAATTCTTTTTTGGTCACATCTGAGAGCGGAAATTCAAACTATTCAGATGAATTTTCATTTTTAACAATTTTAAGGGTAGGTATAAGTTATTGCATTTCAAAGAATTTTATTTTACATTGTAGGTAACAAGATTTGGAAGTTCTGTCGAGTTGGATGGGCAGTACGTCCTTACGTAGAAGATCACGGAGATATAGAATTAGTTGGTGTAAAAGACTGATTAAATTTACCAGTACAAATCTTGATTTTTAATCATCTTGGTGCTGGTTTCCTTGGTCAATAAACAGCAACACGATTGGTAAATCGTTCACGATAATGTTGGTGATGGTGAGTAACTCAAAACGCAGAATAGAATCTGGTAAACCTATAAAGCTGGAGTTTTTATCGTTGTAATCAATTTTTTTTTTGTTCGTTAAAAACGAAAATTCTGAAACCCTACGAGATCATTTTTTCGAGAATAAAACAAATATATTTGGTTGAAATGGGTTAATTAAAGAGATGAAATGGCCCGAAGTCTAATTAGATGAAAATCACACAGTATAATGTCGGTGATTAGCTACTAACGAACTATCAATGAAATTTGGTTGAATAATCAAAAAAAGTTTTAAAATCTGTAGTCCTGTATAAAAAGTCCTAGATTCAATTGGGTTTTCATTCTTTTGGGTTCGAACGTCCATGATGTTTTTACAAACTTTGTGGTTGTTCCCTTTGTTCCTATCAGGATTAGCTGTGGACCCCTCCGTTTTAGGTATTCATAACGTGAGTGGTTTGGTGGACGATTTTCTCGAATTCATCTATCCCATTTTACGGTTTAACGGACACACCGAAATTAAATTTGACGATATAAGTACAACAGACCATCCCGTTAATTTGAAGCACATCGATTCTCGCCTAATCAACACTCCTAAGTTACGGGAATATTTGGGCTCCAATACCACGATTCCATTCTCGTTCTCTTGCGAGGATGGAAAACTTGGGGATATCACGACACTGAGAAGGTAAGTATGTTTATTAATGTATTGAAAATATGCACCTCAAATGAGCATTTCTGCGCAAATCATTACCGCTACGGCTCAACAAATAGCTATTACAGTTGTGTAATCTAACAATTACAGGAAGAGGTGGGGCTTATTGGATTTTTCAATAGCAAAATCGATTAGGCATAGCTCGATTATGTACCTATTCACTGAGTACATGGTCATGACCATTCGTCCATTCGAAATCGGTCTCCAACGGTTGGGAAAGATTCCGTTGATTTGGTTTCATTCGACCTCTGTTGCCAGCTATTTACTCATTCTTGAATACGGGCAATCTAGTGATTCATCACCTTCACAGATCAGAGAACACTATTAGAGAACCGCCGTGGTAGATGTTTCCTTTACTATAAGGTCTGCCTTCTCGTTACTGTCAGTCCTTAATTTCCACCCTCCCAGTCTCAAATACTGGATTCATCTGCTCAAGTCCTCCCTGGTGGGTTGATACCTGCGCACAAAGTCCACCAGCCGTGAATGTGGCTGAGTAGTATTGCCCTCAACTAATCCGTCCTTCTTTAAGAAAAAAAAAAAAACTCTGCAAATTATTACACAAAGGTTTATTATTCCTATACAGATCACTCGTCTGCAAAGAACACGGCTTTGCCATTGTCACTACCTACCTACCTACTTCACAATGAAGTTTATTTGTATGAAATAAACGCTACACGCTCAATTCAAAGAAATAAGGAGTTCCTTCTATGGAAATTTGAATACTTTTTTGCTAAGAACGCAAAAATGAATACAACTCGAAGAAACGAAAAAAGATCGAATTTCGGTAAGCTGAATATTCAACGAAGATAAGGCCTCTTTTGCAATTTACACGCGTATTTCTGATTTATTGTAAGTCAGATCCTTAAGTTCTCGACGGGAGCGAGCGATTGGTCTCAAAAAATTCTAAAAATTCATTTCTATTTCAAATTGATGAAAAAACAATACATTTATATAAAAAAATTTTGAGCTAGGGCGTTTTTAAAATTTCAACCCTTATTTCTCACCTCACAGAAATGAATGACGTCAACTAAAAGCTTCGAGGGACAATTAGACCCCACATGGAGCCTTCATACCAAAATTCATCAAAATCGGGCGATAGTAACTAAGGAAAGTAAGTGCTTCGAACGGCGGACGGACGACAAAATTTCGATTTTCGTATTCTACGTACCTTGAAACGTAAACCAACAAATTTTGGGAGGGGGTTAAAATTTTTTTTCTTGGTCAATTCCAAAGGTTCATTTTTGAAAATAATAAACCAAAAGGAGAAAAAATCGGTAGTCTCATGGCACATTGAATTGAGTACCTCCTCCTTTGCCGGTTTTGAAGTCGGTCAAAAATGTCTTCGAGTCGGTACCATTCGACATCTATCTGCTGAACACTAGGAACTATTCACCTCCCTAAATCCAACAATAATGTTGTTCTACTCTAGGTTTGCTTCCGAGTCTACCTTGCTTGCGGAATTCTAGTTTTCGCCTTATGTGTTTAGGTACAAATTAAATCCCTCAAAATCAACATTTCCATTTTCATTTAACGGTTTAAACCATCGTGTATTTTCTTGGACTGTCTGTAATACTGTTTTGAAATCCATAATTTCAATTAAATTTGAAGGGTTGTGCTGGTTAGAGCTTGAATGATCCTACATAAGTTTCATGGCTCCCGTAGCCTCTGTGCTTACACAAATGTGGATTTCTTATTGTAACACGCCTAACTTCTAAAGTTAACATCCGATTTTCATGAAGTGTCAGGGATCATACAGATTGGAGTGCAGATGATACCTGTTGTGTGTATACTTCTTGTATTCAACAGTATCAGTGTCTTATCGATAATACAGTATCTATTCATTTTATTTATTTACTCGCTGGAACATCAAGACCCTCGACTTGATTTTTTTAACAACCAGCAAATCCATATTGCTGATGGGAGTGGAGATGCTGTACTACCCACCTCTGACAGCCCTTTTGGTTTATTTAAGATGTTCTTCGTAAGATGTGGTGGTTACAACAATTATCATTTTGATTTATCATCACCGTCTTTCCACTTTCAGGTCGGCTCCTGCTACTGAGCGACTAGAGTTCGTGATCGGCTTATTTGTTAAATTTATTTCAATACGTTCTCATTTTACCTTGGAAAAGCTGTACGTGAGATTTTCCAAATGCGAGTTCACCCTTGGGGATGCACGTTATAAAGGAAAACTAACTTTAGAAGCTTCAAAAAACGATTTCAAGACTGATCTCAAACTTGTGGGTAAGTCGGATGTTTACAAGGATGTCATAGATGTCCATGGTGTCATCGACATAGATTAGCAAGGACACTTTACGTTGGTTTAATTTTGTTTACAGCAATCGGCGATACCTCTTGTGGATTGAGAGATAAGTCTACTCCCCGCGGAAATGAACCACTTGTGCTCAAACCTGTCGTAACAGGCACCCCACTCAAAAAGATTATCGAAAAGATCCTCACTGGAATCTTCAAGAAATATGCAAAGGAAGTGAAGAAATTAACAAATGAAAAACTCATTGATGCTTTCAGCGATGTTATCAAAACGAACAAATTATGTGACTTCCTCCATAAGCGTAACAAGCCGATCAAACACCACTAGAAAATTTTTTTTTCGTAAAAAACAATGAGAATGAAATTATAAATTGTATGAGATGCTTTACAATACTTTCTTTATCCGCATATTTCTACTATCTGTGAGTTGCAATATTAACAATACTGTCGTTTTGGTTTATTATTTCCAATCACTCTATAGTACCAAACAGCCAAGAGTCGAGTTCCATTCCCTAAATCCTGATTGTTATGGGGCAAGCAGATTGTTGTCCTAAAAGAACCAAGACAACATGTAAGCCACCATTTTCTCCAAAACCTTGCGTATACTGCTCTTGTCAATGATAAGATACTATAACTCTCGGCTTTCCTAGGATCTCTTTCTTTTTCGAAAATTGGGTTACTCTCCAGAATTCAGGAAATGATTTTGAAGCTAAAGTATAATTATAAAATGTATAATTATAATCCAATTATTCAATTATTCAATATGATCAATAATAACATAATTCAATATAATTCAATAATTAAATTATAATCCAATGATTGTAATTCAATCACAAACTAATTTAATTAGTTTGTGATTGAATCGCGAAACACTGTTCACTGACGGAAAGATGAAATTAGGCGTAATCCGTGTTTAAATTTCAGCTAACCAAATGCGATCTTTGCCCAATTCTTTGAATGAAGTTTCTTGTTTCTCTGTCGTGCACAACCTCAGAAACCAATAAACAAATTGTATAATGAAGGCACCCACAACTCTCGGCAAGGGATGTTTTTGCTAGTGGGTACTTTCTGCTAAAACAAAATGGATTGTTAACCTTGCGCGGTGATATTGTTATGAATGTTACGCAAGATGTTATGATTTTTATCGTTACGTAAATGACCTTTGGGTGGTCGTTTAGAATCCAAATAAAAATGCTACAAATGTACACATCGTTTTATTATTTTTTTTGTAAAGTTTACCCATCAATAATGCTCGAAAGACCTTCGTATTCTGATGAATTTCACAAGAGACCCGCATTTTTAACAATATTGATGAATGTCTGGGTATATCATTAAATGAAGACTCTCTTAAATTGATGAAAAAACGGCATAGAACATTATTTAGGTAAATAAATAGTACAAGTTTTGTTATGTTGACGATTTTTTTATTCAAAGATTTATTTCAAACAAAATGCGAATCTCCTGATCACCCCGTTTCCAAAAAGTACCTACACGATTTTTCATGTTGAGTATTTGTTTTCAGCAAACCTAAAGTGCTGTATGTTAGGGCGAGGGTGAAAAATGTAATTCTAGCTAGTTAATATTGAATCTCTTGATCGCCCTGTTTCCACAAAATAACCACATGATTTTTTTATGTTGTGGATTTTTTTTAGCATACCTACCTTACATACTTTATGGTAGGGTGGGGGTAAAATATGTAATTCGATCAAAATGATAATCTCCTGATCACATTGTTTCCAAAAAGTACACACACTTTTTTTTTTTTTTTTTACTGTTGCTTCCGATTTTACCAAGGTAGCGGAAGCTTTGTTTTCACTTTTCAAATTTGAAAAAAAAAGTTTTCCAAAATCAAAATTTCCACTCGCGTTTTACGTTTCAGAACTTCCTGGCCAATTTTGGCTGGGAGTCTGTCTGTCTTGAATTCTTTGCCACAGCCATAACTTCTACATTTTTCATCCGATTTCGTCGATATTTTCAGGGATTATGCGCATTGGGTTGTGGATGGTCCCCTATAAGGGTAGTGCAAGCAACTTTGAGTTTAGCTACTATGCATATGATCATCTGTACAATCGGGTTATGGATACGACGACGTTATGTGCCACACCCACTTGGCAGACTTTTTGTGTTTTTCAGTGTTTTTTTGAGTGTTTTATTTTAGCGTACCTAACATACTCAATGTTTGGGGTGGGGTAAAAAATATAGTACCCCTAAATAAAGAAAAATTGTCTCCTATAATTCGTAAATGATAACGTGGAAAAAACAAGTAAAATCCTCGAAAACCGGAAGATTTTGGTTTATTATTTTCAATAATGAACCTTTGGAATCGACGTTTCAAGCTAGGTAGAATCCAAAAATCGAATACAAATTTGGCCGTCCGTCCGCCGTCCGCCGTACGCTGTACGCGGCACTTTTGCCACTTAGCATTGACCGATTTTGATGATGAAATTTGGTATGTAGGCTCCATTGGGGTCTAGTTGTTGTCCCGACGATTTTTGGTTGATGTAGGTCACTTCTAAGGGTTCCAAATCAATTTTGAAATTTTGAAACCGCCCCTAACTCAAAAATTTTGATATAAAGGTATGTTTTTCCTTCATTTTAAGATTCTATCGAATTTTTAGAATTTTTTGAGACCACCGGCGCTGTAGGACAACCGTTCGCTCACTACGAGAATTTTAAGTTTGGACGTACGATAAATCAGAAACACGTGTGTGAATCGCAAAAAGGCCTAATCTACGTTCAAATTAAAGCTGACCGAATGCGATAGAGTTTTTCTTCATGTGGATGGTTGGTGATCTCGCAGACGAGTGATCTATATAAAGATAATAAACCGTTGTGTAATAATTTGCAGCGTTTTTATTAACAGTTGATAATGAAACCACACCAATAGCGACTGCTCCCGACCAATCGCTAAGAAAAGTGGCTCGAAAACCACTGAGTCCCTTCAGTTATCAACTGAAACGAGACAAAGGTGCGTTTAGTGAATTAGAATAGGCCCTTTCATAATATCCAAGTCGCTAACTCCGAAATTTCGCCACCGACTGGTTTCAGGGAAACCACCTGGTTGCATCGCGAAGCCATTAAACCGAATTGGTGATCTTGATCGTTGATCATTTCAATATGGATGAAACCCGACGTCTGAAGAGGACTAAGCCACTGGACTTTGGATGCTGAAGTGCAACTTTAATGTAGTGAAAATCGATGGACTAACACTTGAAGGAGAAATGCGTAATATATTTGAAGTAAATATCTACATAGTTACCTGATGTAAAATACCTCAAATGTAACTACTTGATACATTGACAAATAAACGCTAAAAAAAGTCAACATGGTTGGTAGGTACTGCAATGAAAAACTTAGTTTGTAGTTTTGCATGCAAAGAAGAAAATCATTATGCTGTCTACGCAGACGATAATCTGCACAGGAAATAGACGGATCTAAACAACTAACTTTTAACTACGTTCGGATGAAATTCGTTCTTTGATGTTGTAACGGGAGGTTATACCTAAGTTAGACAACTTTTAGTATTTTTAGAAACCGTAACCTGCCCGCATAATTAATAGGAAGGTCGTTAAATGAAATTAATGGGCCGTTTCACCATGGTAAGTTTTAACGAAAAATGGAAAACCCCAAATAAATAAACAAATTTGAAGTCCGTATTGTGATTTGTATAAAAGGCCCAGGGTAGAATTTTTATTTTCATCTGAACGTTCAGTATGGTTTTGCCAACGGTGTTTTTGATCACTCTGGGGTGCACTTGGTACTTCGAGGTTAACGTGGCACCCAAAACACAACGGGGCCATGATATAAGTAATTAGTGGACGATTTCTCTCGCTTTCATTAGAACCCATTATGAGGGCTAGAGGAGATACTGAAATCGAAGTCGATGGCATATTCAAATGCTCGTACATTATCCTTGGGTCGCAGTTTAATCGAACATCATCTGAAGAAAGTCGTCAACCCTAAGTTACAAGTACTTTTGGAGGACCCATCTGTCCCTATGTCCATTCACGTTTTCTTGTAGGAAAGGGAAGCTTGGGGATATCACGACCCTAAAGAGGTACGTTCCATCACTGCGCTTCATAATAAATAATTATTTTTCTCTCCTGTCACTGAGTGTTTACAGGGATTCGCAGTCATATTTTATCCTCAATACCAAAAATGGGAAGCGTAATATAAATTTTTCACCAAAAAAATAAAATTTTCCTGTATTAAAATAGGTAATTATGAAGCGCAATTGTTTTATTCCGCGGTGTGAGCAATTTCTTGTCCAACCACAAAAGTCATCTTCTGATACAGTTATGCCAAGTTTGAGGAATTGACCACAGACAGACTGATGTACAGCCTACTCGGAATGCAAGTTGGCTAAATACTTTAATTGTGGAGGACCCAAATAGGGTGTGCGCCTGGGTAGGAAAAACTGTTTATTGTTATTTTTAATCTAAGGCAGACCTCATTCTGAGAATTTTGGTACCAACCGCGACCTTCTAGCGTGTGTAAATCTTTTCCTATGAATTTTCAAAGTTTCGACCGTTGATGACGTCATAGTGGGCTGGGGGGTCCCGCCCAGGCGAGAGGGGCGCGTGACGCCATAAACGGTCGAAACTTTGAAAAATCATAGAAACAGATCTACTCACGCTAGAAGGTCGCGGTTGGTACCAAATTCTCAGGATGTAGTCTACTTACGATTAAAAATCTAAAAAAATCAAGGCGCACCCCCCATTCTACTTACTTTTTGCATGAATAAAAAACCTCCTTCTCTTCGGAAACGAGAGAGCAAAAGTAGGGATTTTCTTGAGACCCTGGTAGAGGTAAATATTATATTTTTTAATCAAGATGAGTTTAAAATTTCTTATCTTAAAATCCTTGTCTATTACTCACTTTTCCTTAAGGATAATTAATTCCTAATTTTTTATGGTGGATAATCAAACGTATTTAATATTTTCCAGTTTATTTCACAACTTGACAAAGTTCACATGGATAACTTTTTAAAAAAATTATAAATGTTTATTATTAATATCTGTGTGTGTTATTATGTCATCATTAACATTTTTTTTAAATAATAAAATGTTTAATTGTCTACAGTTTCAGTCGTTGTGTTTCAATGTCAACAATTTCGATGTTATTTATTGTTTTTTTTCCCGTTATCTATCGTTTTTAGGACGTCCACGTAAGACTTGGGCGTCCTTATGCGATCGATCTGGGTGTGAAGTTGGACAACACTCAACGAAAAAAAAAATAACCCACACAGTAATCCGTTTAGACCATTCTGAATCCAAATCCGTGAAAAAAAACCATAGGTGTATGTCTGTGTGTGTTGTGTGTGTGTGTGTGGTGTGTGTGTATGTGTGTGTGTGTGTGTGTGTGTGACAAATCTTGTGTCGTCTGCACAGCCCTTAGTTCTCCACCGATTTTCCTGGTTCTTTTTTTTGTTCGTCGCGGAAAACTATCTAATTGTGCACTACGTCGCCGGAATTTCGAATTTTGCCTTTTAAGGAGGGGAAAGGGGGGGTTAATGCTCAAAAAACATGCGTTTTTGGGCATAATCCTGTGTCGTCTGCCCAGGCCTTAGTTCTCAACCGATTTTCGTGGTTCTTTTTCTTCTTCGACGCGAAAAAACTATCTAGTTGTGCACTACGGCGTCGGAATTTTCAATTTTGCTTTTTAAGGGGGGGAAAGGGGGGGTTAATGCTTAAAAAACGTGCGTTTGCGGGGGGTAATCTTTGTAAAATCTGCCAGGCCTCAATTTCCAACCGATTTGCGGTGTTTCTTTTTTTGTTTGACTCAAATAACTTCCGAGTAGTACATGATTTTACCAGAGTACCAAAATTTGCAAGGGGAGGGGATGGGTGGGGGTATAATATACACAAAATATCAGATTTTCAATATTTCGGTTCCTTTACTGTTTACTAATTGTACCCAACCTTTGAAATTGAGGAAAAATTCTCATTATACCTCGGGGTTTTCATGAATATTCTCTGTGCCACCATGGAACTAATAGTGGTGCCACCATGGTGCCAGGACACCATAAACCGCATATTTCGTGGGTTTTTTTTTTTGTGTTTTCACCTTGAATACGGACGTTAACCTCGACGGACTGCCTATTAAAACTAATAGATGAAACTTCAATGTTAAGACGTATTTCCGCTTTGGTGCCAGACTGGCACCATTGGTGAGTGGAAGGGGGGGGGGAGAGGTGAACTCGAATTCGCATGTTGGGTATCGTAGATCATGGATTTTAAAATGCTCTTCAGATTCGAGGCTCCCACGCCGCTAGAAATGTTATGGTGGATAAGGGTGAGGTGGGGGGGGGTCACTATTTCTGTCTAAAGTAATAAGTAAATTACATCGAGTGAAACAGTTTTATCGCTTACCAACTGGTTAAACTGATCTAATACTTATCCAATGGGACGTCCCCTGGAATGCATGCATTACTAAACAATATGTTTATTTGTTCAGCAGGTCATAAAGTTTATGTTGCTATGCTGCTTACCTAACTTATTTTCATTACACCTTCTAAGTTGTGGTACATTGTAATATTATTTGGATTCGACAGTACACTATCTTCTCTTACAGGGTTGGTCCAGCTATTGAGGAACGATCAATTGACAGTGTAGAACGAGATTTATATGTGACGGCTCAATTTACCCTGAAAACCATGTATATGAAGTACCCCGAATGCACGATCTCTCTCGTTTCAATGCCCAAATTACATTCAAAGTTCCTCACAACAATTTCACAACCAACATTGGACCTCTACTGTGAGTCTGAGCTTTGCAAGAATATAATTACTCTTATTTTAAGGTTCCGGACAAATAAAGTTAATTATTGAGTTAAACAACGTTTGCGACAACTTAATTTGGCCAAACAAGTGATTAAGGTTATGTAGCTATCTTATTGTTGTTGTTGTGAATTACCTAAGTTTATCTGACAGTAAATAACAACGATAATTCGATTTTGTGAATAAACCCGAATTTCGCGGAGTTGAATAACTTAATATACTCAGGTATATTGTTGATTCCGTCTGTTTTATTTTTCTTGAATACTTGATAAAGGGATCTCAGGATTTCAATTTTAGTTTTATCTTGGGGTATCCGGAGTTTTTCAGGAAGACGCAAAAGAAGTTTTCACCAGTGCACAATTCCTAAATTAATGGCTTATTCCACTAAACTCCTCAACTCTTCAACAAATTTTCAAGCTATAATCTTCAAGAAGGTCAATAATATTTTTGTTGAATTTGAGTTTTTCTGAAATTAAAGAAAATAGAAATTTGGAAGATGGATGGACATAGCGCTTTTGCTTTAAGGTATCGATATATCATGATGATGACTTGGTTTTCCCTTAAGGGAGAATTGCCTTTCTCCATACATCTCGTCGTCACAGAACTGCTCCCCATCGGTTTATTTAATTGTCAATATGCTTAATGGTGAGTAGTGTGTACATGTACCTGTTTGATTTTATGCATTCATATTTTTTCCAGCTTTCGGAAAAGATTGTAATTTGTCGGATTACTCCACTATGTTCAGTGGGCCTCTCAAGCTCAAATCGGTCGTCAACGGCACACCACACAACAAGCTTTTTGAGCAGCTCCTTGATTACTTAATCAAAGAATACCCAAAAGATGTGAAAAATAAAGCGAATTATAAACTTCAAGACGCTCTTGCCTCGGCTGCCAGGAATCTAAGGGCTGTGGCTTCCTCAATGATCCTATTCGCCAACACATCAAGAACAAACACCACTAAAGAAATTATACTTACTAGTAAAAACCAATGAAAATGAAAATAAATATTTGATTACGGAATTCATACTGCTTTCCTCACCCACTAAAACCTTTTCCTGTAGATGAATAAGTATTTCGTGGAATGTGCTATTATAGTATTTTTTTATTCATCGTAGAGCAGCTCCAAACGATTAGTAACGCATGCGTTTCAGTAATCGTCCCATTGGATAAGGAGTTGTACTTCCAATTTTTCTCGAAAACTTTTATGTCAGCAGTGTTTATTATGTCAGCATGTTGTCAAGTTAAGGCGATGGCCTTCTCGATGGCTTGAGGTTTTCTATTGGACCCTACTCAACAAGGATGCAGGGCGGAGATGCACTTTCTGCCAGGCGCATTTCTGCCTACCATTTGCAGGAGTGGATGAGGATTTAGCTCAGCCTCGGCGCAATAACCACAGACCAGAGGGAGGCGGTACATTTACCTAGTGGCTAGTTCGGGAAGACAACACCTAGGTAAGAAGGGAGCGGAGGTTGGCTCGATGAGCTACTGATACCTCCGAGGAACTTGGGCTTCCAAGATGTGACCAAGGAGAGCAAGAAATAATCAAGTCGAATTGTTGTAGACGAATGCATGAAGATGAAGCCCTGAGTCCCTTTTATAGTACTTTAACAAGGTAAAGGGAGAGTGGAGGAGGGTGGACGTCAGATGACGTGTTTGTCCCCCGTACCTCACTCTACCTACCTGGCGCGATGAGTCACTCAGGGGTTCCCCTTGTTTCCTTTATTGGAGAACTAACATATACGAGTAAATGGGACATTACACTTTCGTTTCTTAAAAAAATCCCTCTTACCCATCTTTAAAAGACGAAATTAAAAATTTTGGCGACGTAGTGCACAACTAGATAGATTTCCAAACAAATGGAAAAAACTCACTTAAATTTATGGAAAAACAATATCTTTATATTAAAAGCTGTTGAGCTAAGGCATTTTGAAAATTTCAGCCCTTTTTCACCCCTCACATCAACCAAAAGCTGCGGGGCACAACTAGACACCATCAAAATAGGTCCATGGTAAACTATGGAAGGTGCCACGAGGAGTACGGCGGAAGGACGGGAACATTTTTATTCGATTTTTTGATTCTACGTATACATTAGAACATGAACCAAGAAATTTTGAGGAGGATAAAACTTTTTTTCTTGGTCGATTCCGAAGGTTCATTATAGAAAAAATAAAATAAACCAGAACGGAGCCCTCTTAAATCGAACGTTTCAATCAATCACGATAATGTTGATGATTTTTGAACTGACCAACATCAACACAATTGAGGAGGTTAAGGTAAGAACTTGAAGGTGAAGTTTTGAGATTATCCACTATTTTTACATTTGATTCATGGATTAGATACACATTGGAGCTTGGATCAGCAGGCATAAATATTAGAGGTCAGCAGTAGGAAGGTAGTAAATTATTCAAGATATCAAACCTAAATCGTTGCAAATTATTACACAATGATTTATAATTTTTCTATATTGATCACTCGTCTGCAAAGAACATGGCTTTGCCTCAACCAAACAATCAAAGACACTACCTACCTACCACATATCTACTATACAGTCAAATTTACTTGAAAGAAATAAACGCTTCACATTCAGTTCGAAGAAACAGGGAGTTGTGGGTGTCGTCATGAGGAAATTTGATTACTAGTTGCTGAGGACGCAAAACTGAGCACAACTCAAAGAAACTAACAGCAATCGCATTTTGGTCTTCCAAAATGTGTGAACGGGGCCTCATTTGCGATTCACACTCGTGTTTCTGATTTATCGTGTCCTCCTTAAGTTCTCATAGGGAGCTCACGGTGGTCCTACAGAGCTTCGGGGGGTCTCATTCGATTATAAAAATTCAATTCTATCTTAAATTTATAGAAAAACAATATGTTTATACAGAAATTTTTTGAGCTAGGGCGTTTTTAGAATTTCAATCCTTAGAAGTGACCTTCATCAAAAAAAAAGTTTGGGGCACAACTAGACCCCGAATGGAGCCCATTTACCATATTTCATCAAAATCGGTGCATGGGAACTCAGGAAAGTGCCGCTACGGCGGACAGACGGAATTTTTTTCTCGATTTTTGGATTGTACGTATCTTGAAACGTAAACGAAAAAATTTGGGGGGGGGGGGGGGTTACATTTTTTTCTTGGTCGATTCCAAAGGTTCATTATAGAAAATAGAAAATAATGAACCAAAATAATGAAGTAGTGTTTACTACGCAAAATTATGTCTTTCAACAGTAGCGTTATGAGTTTCATGTTGCATAACTAACCATTATTCAGCGGAAACTTATCAAACTAAATTTGATATTTGAATTCAACCGGATCAATTAATTTTTTAATCTATAACAAAACTTTTTAACTATGCTCGGATGGAAATTTGTTCATCGATGTTGTAACGTGATGCCTGATTAGACAACTTTTAATTTCTTAATTTCGCGACCGCCCGGCTTGTGGGGAGGTTGTTAAATGAATTAACGGGCAATTTAATTAGGGGGGGGTTTATTGTTAAAATGTTTAAAAAAACAAATGGTTCAAAATCCGTACTCTGATTGGTATAAAAGGTCCGGGATTCAAATCGATTT